>CM062817.1:1460397659-1460945159 GCA_031772625.1 Pinus tabuliformis | reverse complement strand
TCTTGGGAGATTGGGCATAAATCTTTCTTGGAGAATCCAATTTCAACCAGACTGGTGGCATTAGAAAGAGGAAGTAGAGGGCTAATGTGGGTTGCAATTTGAGACCTTGGAGATCCAAAATTTCAGATATACAATAGATTCAAGATCGAGCTGTTAAAAGAAAGAAAAAGAATGACTCAAATCAAGAAAATAGAAACACTTAGTAAGAAAAATTGGATGTAGGATTTGAATAATGTGATCGAAGATAAGATAAGTATTTTTGTATGTTATTTGTTGGGAACGGGATCCCCTAGAGTCAATTTTGGGGTCAAAAGCCCAAGTTTTGGGGCAGAAAGCCCAAATTTTGTATGAAAGAATGTAAAGTCTCCACATTTTGTGGTCGCGGAGTGTGAATATGTAAAGAGTAATTAAGGGTTTCCACCCTTCTTTTGTGTAAGTCATGAGATCTACCCATGGTCCGCGGACCATGGGATTGTATAAAAAGAAGTTCTAGAAGAATCTCTTAGTAGTTCAGTTCAGTAGATCATGGATGAGTCATTGATGTAATGGGTCTGTGAGAGCTCAGAGCAAAGAATATTAGCATAGGAAGGAGGCTCTGCAGCTGTGCATGCAGAGGGCTAAGGTAGAAATCTACTACTGAGTGCGCGGACCCCTACAGCTGTTTGCATAGGGTAGTTAGATTTTGTACTGGAAATCTGGATTATCAATAAAGAGAAGTATTCTAGAATTACCTGTGTATTTTACTTTTGCTAATTGCATGCAATTATGTTACGTAGAACACTAGGTTTATGTTTTAATGCTATTCTGATACATGAATCTATATCTTTCTCTTTGTTATATGAACACAAGTAAAGATATGTGTTTACACGCAGATAATCATAATTACATGTTAAGACTATATGAAGCTAAGATAATCTGAGTAAATACAGAGGTAAGAGTAATTACAGAGGCGCGTAAGCATCTGAATTGGCTATTTAGGGTCCGCGAAGGATGATCGGAGACTTTCGCAGTGGCGTCAAGGACGAATAATAGAAGTACATTGATAAGCCTTAAAGGGCTTATAGGTCTTCTCGAAGGAAGGGTTAGGGTATAAAACCGACATCACAACCATCTCAGGGTACAAAAACTTGGTTCTTGCATCCCCCCATATTGCTTTAGGTGAGACTTTAGTTCGTGCTCCACAAATTGATGTCGAAAGGGCCAGTAGTGTAGGGATTTTCTTGGCTAACTAATGCTAAACCTGGGTCAGGGCCCATCAAGCAAAAAAATGGTTCCATTGCTGGGACCGGGATATGCATAACGAGATCTGTGATGTCACATCATTGGAATGAAACTAAGAAAAAGATTGAAGACTGTTTGGATAGAAATATCCATGAATCCGCAACGCAAGAAAAAAGGAATCCGCGATTGATGAAAGAATAGTAGTTGGATAGATACCTATAGATAGAAATACATGAGATCTTCTTTTGTTCCTTCTTGGTAAAGTTGTACGAGTGGATCACAAAATTGGCAGATGACCAACGGAGGTTCAGGCTTGACAGTCCGATTGTCTAGACCCCAGAGTTAATGTAGAGATTGGAAACCTTTGAAGATAAGATCGCGCATGGTGTCAATCATTGGCTCGATTGTATCATAGGAAAATTTGTGACAGAGTTTGCAGTCGATACTTCGGTCAGTTACAGCGAAGCAAAACAGTGCTTCTTCAAAGGACTGCGAGGTAAGTATTTAAGGTCTTTAAATACTTGGATTAAGATGCTATTGTGTGAAAATTGGGTTATGTAGTTACCTTGATGTTTAGGGCTATGCAAAGTGGAAGGAATTTCAAGAATGGAGGAAAAAAAAGGCCCTGAATATAGCCCGTTGATTGAACCTCCTCTGAGTGACGATGAGGAAGTAACATAGGCTTCTCCACAAAGCGTTGTTCAGTTAATAAGACAGGGTTTCCCACGAATACCTCATCCATCCACACTACCTCCATCTTCACCTCCACCGCTTACACCCTCACCCAAACCGCTGCCACCTCCACCACCATTTAGTATGGAAAATTCAGTCAAGTTTCCCTTATTCAAGGGTTTGGGGAATGAGGACCCTGACCAATTTTGGTTCATCACAAAGGCTGTATGGGAAGCTTAGGGTATCACAGACGATTAAATGAAGAAAACAACATTGGTTAGTGCTTTTTAGGACTGCGCACTAACGTGGTACATTAAGTACTTCACTAATAATACGATGTCTGTGTTGGCAGGTATCCAGACTGCGCTAAATAAGGACTTCAGTAGACCTAAGTATGAGGTGCAATCGATTATGGGATTCAAACCTAGTGAGACACCCTAGGATCTAGATCATAGATTGAAGTGTATGATCCGCGATGCTAACAAGAATCTGACTAATGGGCGAAATCGTGAATGGTTTGTGGCTTCACTCGTGCCTCATCTAAGGGTTGCACTATCACAACAAAAAGGTTGGGACCCATGTGGAAGCTCTAGAAATCACGATGAGATTACACGATACACCAATGCAAGATGATAATCTTTGGGTTTAGCAGAGTCATGCGCAGTTGCAGAACCTTTGCCTAGAAATGTAGAGTCTGGAGAAAGATAGAACAGCTCGGCCCGAGGTGTGTGAAGAAGTTTTTTGCCTGAAGAGAAAAAGCCAGGGGCACGACAAAGATCATTGTCTGGTTTTCGCAAATTATGTTGCAGTAGGGGGACCAATGCCTCTGAAGCGGAAGCTCCAGAAGGGACAAGTATAGGGCCTGTGCTATGGTGTGATATCTCTCACGTAGCTAGAAAACATGCAACAGACAATTGCCATTTGCTACAGAAATTAGTACATACACCGCAATAGATATTCTGCAACTTCTGTCAATCAGTGGGTCATGATGAGTGCAATTGTCATAGTTACGCATTAATGATGGATAGAACACATGCATACAAGGTGTAGGAAGAAACACGGCCTCCTAACCAAGGTGTTGGAGGAGTGCAAGGTGAGTATCAGGGGCACAGACAAGGCCAAGGTGGAGGAGGAACTGGTAGAGGTCGAGGGTAGGTTATTTGTTACAATTGTGGAGGACCAGGACACTATGCGTGAGACTACCTGAATCTGACACATCTATCATGCCACTATTGTACTCAATTTCACCATGCAACAGAGGGTTTCGCTATATTGTTGGCTAAGATATGTGAGAAGGGGGCGAAGCCTCAGTATCCAACTTAGAACCTGTAGATGATGAGGGTTGAGCCCCATGAGGAAGATCCTAAGGTAAATATTGTGCTACGGAGTGGGGCAACGACTAGTGAAGATAAGGGGAAGAAGCTTGAAGAAGGTGAGTGGGTCCGCAAAGCACCAGAAGAGGAGATTGGTTTGACCTAGAACACGGAAAAGAAATTTTTATGGAAGAAAAGAAAAGTTTCACTGAGGCCTATACCTTAGGGAGTGAGGAGAAGTTGGCTGAAGAAATGGATCCATCCATGATTACCACGTTTTTGGAGACCTACATGAAACTGCTACGTGATAGCAAGGCTATGGAGGGACTGCAGGAGCTGATCAATAGGTGTGCTGGGAAGGAAAATGCTACTGACAGACTGCACATAGTCAGAAATATTGGCAAGCATAAGATGATAATGGGGCATGAGATGAGGCTTACTGTGCAGATAGGTGAATATGAGATGGATCAAGTTATTTTAGATTTGGAGTCGGACGCGAACATTTTATCTAAACAGACATGGGAGAGAATGGGGAGACCTATGCTACAATGGTCTCTGATTCAGTTAAGGATGGAGAATTAGTAAAAAAATCATCCCAATGGGAAGGTTGGAGGGGCTAATAGTTGATATTGAAGATGCGAACGCACTAGCTGATTTTGAAGTGATAGAGATTGTGGATGACAGCAATCCCTACCTCACGCTCCTTGGGATCGATTGGGCCACTGACATGAATGGGGTTATCAATCTGAAGAAGCAAAAGATGATATTTGAGAATGAATTTCTTTGCATAGTAGTGCCCCTGGACCATACACAAGGACGGCGCTATACTGAACCAGTTCGCGATTATGAGAGTCATGACGATTTGGACTAGATTTATAGGATAATGGCGCGAGATCAGGATTGGGTGAATCCAACAGTAGACAAATGTATTGCATGGGACCATGAGAGTTCCTGCACATCACATTCAGACGAAGAAATAGAGCACTAACAAAATTGACTACATGAAGTATCTACGTTGCGTTGTAATATGCTAACCAAGTCGTTGCAGTGTGTATCATCAGAGGTAAGAAATCTACCTTACTATGATGCTTTAACTGATGTTGATCACTTTTTGGATGCATTTGAGAAAGAAGTGCCAGAGAAGCATCGATTCCAGGCCCTGGACTAGGCATTGTGCGCTAAACCTACGAGATGGTGGGGCACACATAAGGACAATTTTGATGTTTGGCGCATATACAAAAAAATGATGAGAGTGCGGTTTGGTCACCCACAAGTGCAGCTAATAGAAAAGTATGATGGGAGAAATGATTCGCACGACCATTTTGCCAAATGGACTAAAGTGTATGGAGCGAAGCCTTAACCAGAGTGGGTCCATCTGTTTTGTCATACCTTGGATGTTATACCAATGAATTGGTACTTGGAGACGGAACTCTGCCATGGCACTAAAGAATGGGATGTTTTGCACCAAGGATTTTTTATGATGTTCACCTTTGAGGATGGGTTTGAATGTATTGATGAAGTGCTATAGGAAGTCAAATTAGCGATCTTCAGGATACTGCAGGATCCTTTAGATATGATTCAACCTGATTGGACCACTCAGTTGAGCCACACACTGGAGTGCTATAATGTGACTGTTGAAGAAGAAGATGAGGATCTAGGGAAGATTATTATTCTAGAAACTAAAGGTCACCACAAAGTTGAAGGACTGAAAATAGAGAATCTCGACATAACCACACCACTCAAAACTAGACAAGTAAACATTGGTATGGAAGAGGAGCCAAAATTTGCAAATATTGGAGACTACTCAGATGATGCAACAAAAGATAAGGTCCCAAAAGTGCTCCACGAATACGAGGATTTGTTCCCTACGAAGTTTTCAGACTTAAAGGGGATAATAGGGAACCTAGGTTTTATGAAGATTACTTTAAAACGCATGCGAAGCCAGTCAAACAAAGGCCTTACCACCTCAATCTGAAGTATAAAGAAAAGGTCAGCTTAGAGTTGGATAAGATGCTCACGGCAGGCATTATCGAGCCAGTGGAAGAATCAAATTGGGTAAGCCCAATGGTAGTCCAAGAGAAGAAGTAGAAGGATGAAATAAGGATATGCGTAGACCTTAGGAAGTTAAATGATGCTTGTGTGCATGATCCTTTCCCAACTCCATTTATTGATGGGGTATTGGATAATGTAGGCAGACAAGAAGCATATTCATTCATTGATGGGTTCTCTGGGTACCATCAGATCAAAATCACACCCGAGGATAGAAGTAAAATGACCTTTGCAGCCGAGTGGGGATGCCCTCAGTACACTGTAATGCCTTTTGGGCTGAAGAATGCATTGGTGATCTTTTCGCATGTAGTCATCACAGAGCTCAAGGACTTCATTCATAAATTTATGGAGGTATACCTTGATGAGTGGACATTTTTTGGATTGGTAAAGTGCCATGTGGCAAGTTATACATGTCGAAGGTACCAGATCATGCTCAATCTGAAGAAATGTTTATTTTGTGTCCCTTTTGGGATCTCACTGGGTCATGTGGTATGTAGACAAGGCTTGATGGTAGACCCTATGAAGATCGCAGACATAATCAGTTTGGAGGCGCCAAGGAGTGTGAAATAGTTGTGTGCAATGGTGGGGCATAGGGTATACTATAGGAATCTCATCAACAGCTATGCCCAGATCACTGCGCTGATGGAAAAACTGTTAAAAAAGGATGTTATGTTCTATTGGAATGAAGAATGTCAGAAGAGCTTGGATGTGCTAAAGGAGAAAATGGTCACCGCACTGATCCTAGTCTTCCCAGATTGGAAGAAGGAATTTCATGTGCATGTGAACGCGTCATGTATTACGCTGGGAGAAGTACTGGCACAGGCCGGTGAAGGGGGCTTGGATCATCCTATAGTGTTTGAAAGTAGGAAGTTGTCAAAAGCTAAGAAAAAATATTCCACGACAGAGCACGAAGGATTAGCTATGGTGTACGCGCTCTAGAAGTTTAGACATTATCTGTTGGGCGGACATTTTAAGATGTATACAGACCATTCTACATTGAAATACCTGGTCAACAAGCCTGTGTTGGGGGGGAAGATATGCAGGTGGTTGTTGTTGTTCTAGGAATATGGTTTTGAATTCATTGTGTAACCAGGACGTTTGAATGCAGGATCGGATCATCTGTCGTGCATGAAACTAGAGAAGAGCCTACTAATTTGGAGGAAGGACTGCCTGACGCGTAGCTCTTTGTAGTGTGCATCATGGATAGTCACATTGAAGATATTATACACTTCTTGATGACAAGAATGGTTCCAGAAGGATATACAAGTCAACAGAAGAAGGAATTGGTGGTCCACACAACAAACTTTTCTATCATTGCAGGGCACTTGTACAAAATGGTATCATATGAAATATTGCAATGTTATGTGCTAGAGTTTGAATGAAATAGCATCCTCGCTAAGGCTCATGGTGGAGCCACAAGTGGTCATTATACAAGAAAAGAAACAACACAAAATATTCTACACGTTGGGTTGTGGTGGCCGACCTTGCATAAGGATTCAAAAGAATATTGTAGGGCATGTGATGCATGTCAAAGGAGTGGCAGGCCATTGTGGAGGGATGAGTTGCCTTTGAATCCGTAGGTGATGTTACAACCATTCGAAAAGTGAGTGATTAAGTTTGTGGGACCGATTCAGCCTCCAGGAAAGAAGACGAGTGCACGACACATCATCACCACGACTAAGTATTTAACCAAATTGGCAGAGGCACAGCCTATGAAGGACTATACAGGTGCAACAACAACAAAGTTCATTTTTGAGTATGTAATGACAAGGTTAGGTGTCCAAAGATTTTGATGAGCGATCACAGTACACATTTTCTTAATGAAACAATTAGCTCATTGACGGAGGAATTTCAAGTTTACCATCAGAAAAGTACGCCTTATCATCCGCAGGCTAATGGGATGGTGGAATTGTTTAATAAAATATTAGAGAGCGTGCTAACAAAGGTTTGCAATGCTCAAAGAAATGACTAGGATGTTCGCGTACCCGCGGTGCTCTAAGCGTACAGAACAACTTGTAAGAAGCTAACTAGACAAATGTCGTTCAGGCTAGTTTATGTCATAGAAGTTGTGATGCCTATGGATTACATTGTACCTAGACTCTGCATAGCAGCATTCACATGAATGGCGGATCGTAGAGCCCTGGAGGAGAGGCTCGCGCAGCTAACAGAGCTTGAAGAGGATAGATTTGTAGCTGGATTCCATCAACAAGTTCAAAAGGAGCGCAAAAAGGCAAGGCATGACCGGCACATCAAACTATGCACCTTCAAGGTAAATGATTTAGTGTTATTATATGACATCAATTTTGATAAATTTCAAGGAAAATTTTGGATGCATTGGTTGGGGCCCTATGCCATCAAGGAGATTATCGATGGTGGAGCAGTTCAGTTGGTAAAACTAAATGGAGAACCCTTCCGAGGAAAGGTGAATGGTAGCCAATTGAAGCCATACATCGGTGAAGCGGCTATATGACTACATGATGGAAGCACAGTATTAACACTCCAAGCAGCTGAAAGGAGGCATAAGACTCTAAACTACACTGCCCAGGTTGTGGAGCTATGTGATTGGGTAACTGCACAGAATGAAGGAATGACACTGTGTTAGTAGGAACACGCGGGAAGCTACGCTATCTAAGAAGGGACCACACAGGGCAGCTGTAAAGTGACCGTTATGGTCATTGTTCATGATTTGACGATGAAAAGAAGGCTAAATGGAGCAGGGGTAGTATTTAAGTCAAAATTTAAGGGCAAGATCTTTGAAAATATGCTGCCAAAATATCATTTATGAACAACTTTTGGGGGGAATGGTCAGATTTGAATTCGAAAATTCCTATAAATTACAGATGGCTTCCTAGTGAAAAACACTTGGCATTTTTAGAATTGAGGTGTTGAGCTCTCAGGTGTGTATGAACCATGAGACTTTGAAGCTTTGATAGTAAGTTCAGTGTTTGAGAGGTTGCCGAAGGAAACACAGGAGTTTTTTACTAGCATCATGTCAGGGCTCATAGAAACATGAATGCTGGAGAAGCAATGGTAGCTGAGGGAGCTGCCCCGAAGGTAGCAATAGCAATTGATGAATTTTCCCCGGCGATAAAAAGTTTCGAAGTACCTACAGAGGTACCCAAATCACCGAGGTCGCTGACCAAAGAAGGTCCAAAAATGAAGAAATATAATCAGAAAGCGACAACGTCGGTGCGTGCGTCACCCAGAAAACACCCACAGAAGGAAAAGCCCACCTCGTAGGAGAAGTGCAAAGTAGTTGACCTGGAACCTGAAGAAGACATTGAAGATATCAATATGGGTGGGGAATACATTGACATGGGGGCAGAGGACATTGATGTTGAAGGGTCTGACCCTATCTCTAAACTAATTGAATACATTCCTCCACACCGAGGCAAGGCAAAGGTCCCAAAGGAAATTGATGAGAGAAAAGTCACACTGAAATCGAGTAACTTAATACACATGAAAATAAGTAGAAAACATAAGCAAACATAAGATCAACGACACAACGATTTGATTATGGAGTTCACCCAATGCAGGCTATGTCTTTGGACCCTATGGGGAGGCCATGTTTTATTAAGTCGCGTCAAATAAATTAGTTACAAGGAACTTTACAAAAAATGACCCTTATACCTCCAATCTAGACGATGGCGTGAAAATGGAGGGCTCAGCTACAGAAACAAATGTCACCACTAAATTCCTGGTGTCACAATGTGCAAAATCGACTATAAACTTGCCGAATTATGACATTATCACCTCTAGCCATATAAGGGAATCTTAAAAAAATCTTGTTCATGCCCTCACTTAGGGTTCCACACACTAGACCTGCTCAAAGGTTTCACCGGTCCTTCAAGACTCCGCTTCCTTGTCGATTGAATGATTGAGTTTATGTACTTTTCGATGGGTAGAGCCACCACGGAGTGAGCCCGTGCCTCGTTGGTGACAAAGCCAATTAGGTCGGTGGAGGTTGTGGTTTTGAATTTGTCAGTGTCCAGGTATGAACAATTTATCCACCCCTTTCCTACATTAATTTATCAATCTGGGTGTGTATTATTTTCAAGGCAACACGCAAGGTATATGCAGGGGCAAGGTTACAATCTATCATCGACCAAGGGTTCATGATTACCAATCAAAGAATTGCTGAAACAAAAATAGAAACTCAATTGTAAAACTTAAAAAGGAATTCACAATAATCTAAAGAATCTGTAACAGCAATCAAGAAATAAACACAGCAATAAATAACACACACACAACAAGAAAACATACAGCACTTGATCAAAAGATCAGGCCTAGCTCTTTGATCAGGGCTGCATTACTCACAATGAAAGATAGAACAACAAAAATGGTTTTATTTTATTAATCTGAACAATGTTGTTACAATACAATTCAGGGTCTTGCTAACCCCTCGTACAGGAATGACCCACCTTTTATACCGTACAAAGGGGAGTAATATCTCTCCCCAAAACTTAGCAACTATATGCTCAAAGATATACACTAGTTTAACACAACACCAGCACCAAGAGAGCAAGAACTGAAATGATCCAAAACAGGTTGAGAACAGCTGAAAATCATTTATGTTGTTTCATCATGGTCGATCAGCTACTGTGAACTGCGGAACTACTGCAATATGCCATGAGGTGAACACCTGCACTCTAGAATTTGCGGTCATAACATGTTTTAGTGGTTCACATAGGAAAAACCCTCATGACTTTACTTCATTAATTAAATATTCCAAGAGATCAAGAAAGGGGAATTACCTCATAGTTTTACATAGTAAACATATGTGAATGAATGCAAAAGGGATGAAAAGAGGAGTGGAAATGCAGGAAAAAGATAGGCCAATTTGGTGCCCAACATCTCCCCCCAACTAGCCTTCTGCACGCCCTCGTGCAGTTCGTCGTCTCCGCAGGTCTGGGTTGGATAGGCTGTGGGCTTCATGAAGCCGGGCGAGATCGTATTCCCTGGCTGTTTTTGTTCCTGGAACCTTAAACCCCTTTGAAAGAAGAACTTCCTTCCACCAATCAATTAGTACATTATATGCTGGGGTGTAGTGCTCTGTTTGCATCCAAATGACAGGGTACTAAAACTGAATTCCCATCCACCAAACCCCACATGTTTGGATGCATTCCATGTACCTTGGCACCCTATTGAGTGCTCGTGCAAAATTTGGTGCTCCAAACGGTTCTTTGTTCCGGACAGATGTGGGTGACATCATCCATATTTTCTGACAACTATCTAGGGCCTCATCTTGAAACGTGACTAATTGCTTGACACAGAGATCAATGCACCACTTTTGTGTCCTCAGCATCCGTTCCCTGTTTCCCACAATTTTTAAAAATGTATTGTGCTTATTGTACATAGTCACTGATCTCTCGGGTTCTCCTCTTACCATAAAAGGCTTCGTGACCTGATTTGACTCAAACATATTAGAAGCCTTCTGCCAACTTATCTGATTGAAAGTGTAAGAGGTGAGGGCCCTTAAATGAATGTCCCCCACATATGGGACCAGATTAAATTCTCTATCAACCCGCAGGAGATACCCATGCATGTAAAGTTCACACATCAAATGTTGAGTTGGAAAATCATGGGCCCTCAATATCCAGAGGAACTGTACACCATCCTCGATCTCGTGACTAATTTCTTTCTTGATGCTCTCCAAATAGAAAAAGAGAAAACGTTCATGCAAAAATAAAGAATAACTGGAAGCAGGAGGGTGACATGCCATCACCTCTTGTGCTAAATTGAACATTTGTTCTTTATCAGCCTTCAATTCTGTCACTTGTCCTTCTAGCCACTCCACCTTGAGTTGTTGTTTTGCATACCTTAATAGCATTATATCTATGCGCTACACATTTTCGAAGATGGCCATGGATGCTCGTTCTTGTGCTCTCTTCACTTCGTTCTGGTATCGCACTGCGGTGGACTTCCAGGTTTGTATTTTGGTTGTCAAGGAATACTTGCGGTCTTCAAATAACCACTCAATAGAGTCTATTTGAGTGGCGACAGAAGTTGTTGCCACTTCATCCACCTGTGTCTCTGCTTCAGCCATTGTGGCTTTGGGCTTCTTAGCCCACTGCTTATATTTCTTCACTTGCTTCTTCAACTAGTGTACCTGCCTTCTCAGCCTCTTGACCTCTATTTTAAGCCGCATTGTTTCCCTAAATTGCAGTTGATATTTCTGCTTATCAGGCAGCCTCCATTGCTCACACAATTCTATCCATTCCTGTTTAACCACCACCTCATCTGGTACTGCAATCGATTCCACAGGTGGTGGCTTACTCGAGGGGGTATCCACAGGTTTAACTGATGGGGTTGTTCTGCTTGGTTCCTCTTCCTCGGGAGCAACTGCTTCCTTATTGACCCCTACCTTGACCTACTGTGAAGCTGTCTCGATAGGTGGTGGACTCACTGGATGGATATCCATTGATGTCTCAGCCAACATTTTCCCTCCCGGTTCCCTTGTTTTAGAAACACCTGTTTCTTCCTCTCTCCTAGGTTCCTGGGAAGGGTCCCTCTAGAAGTCTTCGGCTAACATGCCTGTGGTAACTAGTCCCTTGATCGACCCATCAAACTTCACAATCAGTGAAATGACAACATCATCCTCTATGCGTCAAGAAGAGTGGGACACCCTCACTCCTGTCGGAATGGAAAAGTTAGAGGAGAATTGAATGAATTATCCTACCTGATCTATCTCGGCCCCGGTTGTGTCCTCGGGCTCTTTCCCTCTATTTGCAACACCTCTGCTTTGGGTTGAGACCCTTTTCTGTACATTCCCCCATTCCAAGGTTAACGCTACTTCTTGTGGAACAGCGTCAGCCTCAACGTCTAATTCCTATGCAATCTCTACGGCCGGACGGGTTGATGGTGGTTCTTGTGTAGCACCATCCCCCGTATCCAACAGTTCTTGAGTAGATGATGCTGGTACTATTTCTTCCAGCACGGAATTGGCAAAAATGGATTCTTGCATTATTATGTAAGATCCATCCATTATAATTACAGTCTCTCCTTTTTTTGGCCCCACAGTTCTTTCAGCTTCGGGCCCTTCTCGGAATGGTTCATCTTCCTCCATTGGTTCCACAGTTGAGGGTGGTTCTTGTGAGTCACCCTCGGCCGCAACGTCAACAAATTCTTCCACCTCAGCCTGTTGTGGTACCTCTTCCCTTGTTACAGTGTTTTCGATTTGTTCCACTGGCTCCTCAATCGAGGCTGGTTCTTGTGGGACAGCCTCGGCCGTGGTGTTGGTGGCCCTTTCCATATTGGCTCCTTGCTGCAACATTTCTTCTTCCAATAGTTCTACAGTCGAGGCTGATTCTTGTGGAGCAGCCTCGACTACCCTTTCTGGTTCAAACTCCTTGTTTTGTTCCGGCTCCTCCGGGTCCATCTCCATTTCTTCTAGTTCTTCTTGGTCTACATATTCATCTTCTGCCCCAGGCTCTTCTTCCATCACTTCTGAGTCGTCTTCTCTAGTGGCTATAGTGGCTGTTATCTCCTCTTCTATAGAGTCTCAGAATGTTTCCCACGGGATTTGAAACCATTCGATTGCATGCATGACTAATAGCTGAACTAGCCATGGTTAGTAATGACTGTTGCAACTTGTTGTGAACATCGAGTAGATTGTGCCATAAACTGGAGACCTTTTAATAGGAAGAAAGGGATATTCAATGAGAAATCTTCCGACTATGGGTACCACAAGTGAGCCAACATTCTAAAATGATATTTAAACATAGTGGTGTACCTTCCCTTGCAGGTTATGTATCTCACTACAAAACCTGCTACATCATCCCATGGGTGTGGTAGTGACTTCCAGCCATACACCTGGCGTTTTCAAACGACATTCCCTCCAGCTTGCAAAAATGATTCGGGAAACTCTGGGAGGGAGGTTCTTCATGAAAACCATCTTTTCCCCTACTGGGGTAGCCCATTGACCTCTGCAATGGCTTCCTCTGTAACAGGGATTTCTATCCCTCGGACCCGAGAGCTCCCTTCCTCTAGATTGAGTGCAAATTCAATCACAATTGCTTCATCAAACCCTTGCAACCTGTCAAGATAGACATTCCATCCTGCATTTTCAAAACCCACATACTTCCTGATTATTTTGGACCATTGTCATATCCTTTGGCTCATGGCGCACAACCAACCCACCCATCGTTGTAGAAACGGGATCAGCACAATGGATATAGTTGGCTGGTGGGGATAGAGTAACAGCAATCCAAACTGACGATGGAAATAATAGCAGCATGGTGGCTGTAGGGTAAAAGAATGATAAAAATGGCTGGTACATCTCGAAAAACACAATGAATGATGATGGGTTATGGTAGTACAACTGAATGATTATGGTAATTGAATGCAGTGTACTGGGGAAGTGACCAGTAAGGTTTTTGGCGTACACTTTCAAATTCCAATGCGTCGAAATCATGATTACAAAATCAAAATATCATTAGATTTGATAATGATGTGGTATAAACACGATTCTTAGGTACACCATCATTTATTTGTGACGGGACCCCCCCCCCGAACTTAAATGCAGTTGTCTGCGGCACGTACTAGTCTCTTTTTGAAATATTTTAATTAAATATGTAAGAGTCAATGAAGGCATACCTGACAACCTACCTTGTGGTGGAGTAACAACAAAAATAACCGGCAGAGTAATAGCAATGGCAGAGTAACAACAATGGTGGAGTAACAGCACTAACATCACGGCAAAGTAACAGCACCGACGAAGTAACAGCATGGCAGAGTAACAGCACTGACGGGGTAACAGCACCAACGAAGTAACAACACCGGCAAAGTAACAACACTTATGGAGTAACAACACGGCGGAGTAACAACACCGACAGAGTAACAGCAGCGGAGAGTAACAGCAGCAGTGGAGTAACAGCACCAGCAGAGTAACAACACGATAGAGTAACAGCACCGACGAAGTAACAGTAGTGGCGGAATAACAGCACTGACGGAGTAATATCACAACGGAGTAACAACACCGACGGAGTAATAGCACCAACAGAGTAACAAGAATGGCATAGTAACATCACCGGTGGTTACTTGGAAAATTTCTTCGTTTCTCCTTATCGTAATTCGATTCTTATTCCTGCAAAAGACAAACAAGTAAGTAGTAATAGCATATTATATATATATATATATATATATATATATATATATATATATATATATATATATATATATATATATATATATATATATATATATATATATATATATAATATATATATATATATATATATATATATATATTAGAAGGCAGAGAGAGTATTCTCTACACCAACAACCATCAAACTAGATGTATCAGAAAGATGTTTGATGAAGGCATCCTTAGAAGTTGGATGGTGATATAACTTTAGACGGTGTCCATTCACTAGGAAGGAAGTACGATTTTCACCTATTGTAACCAATCTGATTGTTCCATTGTCTAATACAACATCCACTTCATAAGGTCCCATCCAACGAGTGTGCAACTTTCCTTTAAAATCTTTGAACCGGGAGTCATAGAGCAATGCCCAATCTCCTGTATGAAACACCTTGCTCTTAATAAATTTATCATGCCATTTCATTCTCTATTGTTGGATAGCAGTAGTGTTCTAGACAGCTACTGAACAAATCTCATCTAACTCATTGAGTTGTTCCAACTGGTGTTTCTAGGCCTCTAATAAGTCTAATCCCACTTCCGAATCCATTCTGAGCGTACTCATCTTGAACTCTACTGGAAACAAGGGGTATTTCCCATAAACTAACTCAAATGGTGAAAATGTAGTTGTATTTCTCCATGTCGTCCTATATGCCCAAAGAGCTTCTGGAAGTTTCTGCAACCAATCCTTGCGATGACTTGCTACAGTTTTTTTCAAGATATTTTCCAATACCTTGTTTGTACTTTCTACCTATCCATTTGCTTGGAGATGGTAAGGAGTTGTCACTCTGTGTTTAACCCCGTATTTCTGCATAAGCCTTCCTATCATGTGGGATGTGAATTGTGCTCCTCCATCTGAAACAATTTCTCTTGGCATACAATATCGGGAAAAAATCTCTTCAAAAAGGAAATCTGCAACCACCTGTTCTGTTGCTTTCATAACAACTCTAGATTCTACCCACTTAGTCGCATAATCAGTGCAGACTAGGATGTAAACCTTCTGGCGAGAAGGTGGGTTGAAAGGCCCAATGAAATTGATGTACCACTTCTCAAAAGGTTTAAGGACTATCTGGGGTTGTAATGGCATTTCAACTGATTTCCCAGGTTGTCCCATTCGCTGATAGCTGTCACATCTTTGGACATACTCTCGATCATCACAGAAGATAGAAGACCAGTAGTATCACATTTCCAGCACCTTGTGGCCTGTTCTCTTATCTGCAAAATGCCCTCCACAAGATCCATCATGGGCAGCCTTCAATATCTCATAGATATCATCCTCTTCTACACAGCGTCGAATCTGTTGATCAACCCCTGTATGAAAGAGGTACCCTGCCATCCATGAATATCGGGTACTATGATGAATAATTTTCATTGATCCTTATAAGAAAAATGACAAGGTACCTTCCCTGTAACAAGATAGTTAGCAATATCTGGATACCACGGAGTGTTAACGGAAATTGCAAAAATATATTCATCTGGAAAGCTATCTTAGGTGTACCTTCGGCATTATTTTGTAACCTAGACAGAAAATCAGCAACCACGTTGTCCTTCCCCGGTTTGTCTACTATAGTAATATCAAATTCTTGAAGTAGTAAAAGCCATCTTGTAATACGGCCAAGAGTAACGGGTTTATTCATCAGATACCTGATGGATGTGTGGTCAGTAGGTACAAAGGTCGGTTACCCAATAATATAGTTCCAAAACTTGTTGATGGCATAGATGACAGCAAGGAATTCTTTTTCAGTCACCATGTAGTTTAATTCGGCAGGAGCCAAATTCTTACTAACATAGTAAACTGCATATGGTACCTTATCCACTTTCTATCCCAAAACTACCCCAACTATTGTTTGGGAAGCATAGTCATAAATATGGAATGGTAATGCCCAATCTGGCACTCTAAGGATCGAAGCACTACAGACCAGTTCCTTGATCTTCAAAAAGGCTACATCACAGTCATTTGTCCACACAAAATCTGCATCTTTTGTCAATAATTGAAAAAGTGGATGTGCTACTTTAGCAAAATTTTCTATAAAATGCCTGTAATAACCGGCACAACCAATAAATTTGTGTACCTGTGTGGGTGTTTTGAGTATCAGAAAATGTAGTATTACCTTTATCTTAGCTGGGTCTATCTGAATTCCTGTAGTCGAGAGCAAGTGTCCCAGGACTATTCCTTCCTTCATCATCATATTACATTTTTCCATACTTAAAGAGACATGCGCCTGTTTGCATCTCTCAAGGACTTTTTCTAGATTCCTCAGCCCCTCTTCGAATGAATCCCCATATGGAGTGAAATCATCCATATAAATCTCGACACTGTCATCCACTAGATCAGAGAAAATCCCTAAAATTTCCCTTTGGAATGTTGCAGGCGCATTACAGAGACCAAATGGGAGGACTTGGTATGCGAACATTCCCCAAGGACATGTGAAAGTGGTCTTATCCTGATCTTCAGGAGCTATCTAGATCTGGTTGTACCCACTAAATCCATCCAGGAAGGAGAAAAACTTCTTCCCAACCAATGTATCCAAGACTTGGTCAATGAATGGTAACAGAAAATGGTCTTTCTGCGTTGCCTTATTTAATTCCCTGTAATCCATGCATATCCACCATTTACCATTTTTCTTAGGGACCATTACCAATGGGGAGACCCATTGGCTATATGTAATGGGGTAGATAAATCCCACGTCTAGTAGCTTTTGAAGCTCTTACTTAACAATGTGTTTAAGAGCAGGGTTCATTCTCCTTTAGGGCTGCCTCACAAGGTGGCAGTCCTCCTTAATGTATATATCATGGGTACATAGATTAGTAGTAATCCCTTTCATATCTGAGTAGTCCCAAGTGAAGGCTTCTTTGTGTTTCCCAAGAACATCCAAGAGTTGTTTCTTTTGGGACTCTGACAGATCTGGATTGATATTAAGGGTTTTTACCTGTTCTATTTCCATGGAAATACTGTCATGGGATGCAATTGTAGGTAGCTCATCGAATCCATCCATTGTTCCAATACTCTCCTGCTTCTCATAGCTCAAGATGGACTCCAATATTTGCTTATTGAAATCTGAAACATAACAGGCATCACTAATAAAAGTAGCAATTGTGTCATCTTTTGTTTCTATTTTCAGCTGGAGGGCCTATCCAATAGTAAGAACTGGTCTTAATTCATTGTTTTCCGATTCAAACTCTTTCTTGGGTAAATATTTCTTACGACTTGTTGGTTTTACTGATAGGTTAGGTTCTGCAGGACGATATAACACTAAATTCTTAGTGTTTTTCCCATTCGAAATGAACATATGTCTTGACCGACGCCTAATATAAGTGTCTGCGGTTTCTAGCCACAGTCTTCCCAGAATAAGGGGATGGCCTCCAGCTGGAGATTGCGTTTGGAGTACTAGGAAGTCCACAGGGTAGTGTCATGAACCAACCGAAATTGTGATATCTTCTAACTTCCCTACCGGTTTCATTGTAGATCGATCTGCCAACTCTATCATTGTAGGTGTATGTTTCAAGTTACAAAGACCCAATGCATGCATAGTTTTAGTAGTGATGACATTCATGGCGGCACCCAAATCTACTAGTACATTTGGAATTTCTACCCCATTAATTTGTACGGTTAAAATTAGGTTCCTAAGATCCCCATACTTTACAGGCATGAACCTTCCCATTATAAAATCTTATAGCTTCCCCATGACATGAATGGTGAGCGGGTCTCTCGATTTCTTTTTAAGCTTCTTAGCACAATATTCCCTAAGAGTTTTTGTGTATATAGGTACATCCCTCATATCTTGTAGCATGGGAATCTTAACAAACAAATTTTGCAGCTCTCCTAACAAATCAAACTTAGCTTGAGGGGTTTGTTTACTCAAAGCCAACCTTTCTGGATAGGGTGGTTCAGCTTGGTGTTTTTGAGTAACTAGCAGTTGAGGAGGTGTATGATTTTTGTTGACTTGGTTTGATTCTTCTTCAACCATTTCTGGTTCCTTTTCCTCACTGTCAATTTGTTCAATGATAACTGGTGAGGGTTGAGCATCTACTGTCCACCAGATCGTAAATTCATCTCATAAAATTTTGCGGTAGAGATGTTGTATGAAGGTAGGTTGAGGGTGTCAGCTTGCTGAGCCCCTTTATTGTTAGGATTTGGATTGGGTTGGATGGGAAGTTGGGGATGAACAGGCTGATTACCAGGAGGCACATTAGAGGGTAACTGAAGTTGTTGTTGTGGAATTGACTGGGGAAACTGCCCAGGAGGAGAAGGTCCCCGCTAGTTTGGAGCCCACGAGGAACTCGAACTAGCTTAAGGAGCCCACTGCTGCCAAGGTGGAAACTGGTATTGGGGCCACATGGGTGGATAAGGCATGGACTGAGGACCCATATTAAAATTACTAAAATATTGAGATGGATCTGGAAACATACCTTGATTTCCCATCGATGGTCAAGGTTACCATGGCTTTTTGGGTCCCATAAAGTACAGCTGCTCCATCTCTTTGCCTATCCTTTGAAACACTACTTTCAGTCCTGGCAAGGAGGGGCATGAACTTGTTTCAAGATTTAACTCACAAATAGTGCATTCCTCTACCGAGTTCAACAGGAATTCCCTCTCTGGATGCTTCTTTTGGTAAAAATATCACCATAGTCCTTTCCAATTCTAGTTGTTTCTGTTTCAATTGTAGTGTGTCCATCTACGAAGACAGGGTACTTAGGATATCAGTCCTCAAATTATCGAGCAAGTTTCCAATTTCTTCTTTTATGACACCTCCACCAGATACTTTTGTTGATTGAATCCCTTGTTTATTCCTTGCAACTCCCCTTGAGCATTGGATGCACAATTCATAGATGGTGTCAAAGTTCTCCTTTGATATATCCCCCTTTCTGACTATGTTTAACAATTCCAAAGAGTCCTCTCGAAAGGCCTGGAGAAGGATAATTTTCAAAATGTCCTTATCCAGGTCAGAGTGACCTGATCTCTGCAATGTGTATTTAAAGCGTTCCACATAGTCTTCCATATTTTCATCCTCTTTCTGTGTAAACTTGAAGAGTTCTTCCTTAATGTCTCGTGATTTACAGTAGTCATGGTACTTCTCCAAGAAAGTAGTTCTCATCTCCTCCCATGTGGTGATAGACCTTCCCCCAAGACCCATAAACCACCGCAGGACTATCCCTTTTAGCATAGTAGGGAATATTTTCAATTTCTGAGCATCCATTATATAATCATATCCTCGACACACAATTTCAAATTCAAACAAAAACATGTTAGGTTCTTCAGAAGTAAGCCCATGGAAACTGGGTAAAATTGTTACAGGAATGGGCTTTGTTGGTGCACCAGTCCCAAGATCTCCAATTAGAAAGTCAATAGTATAGGTTGTAGGTGCCATGAATATCCTCCAATATTCACTTGGGATTTTGACAGGCTCCACAGGAAGGGTTCTTATCTCAGGGGTTTGAGTTACCTTAATAGCACTCCCTCTGTCCTTTGGTGATAGAAGTGTCTCTACAACTTCTTCCTCCCCTCCATAATGGCTTGACCCTTCAGATCTCCTCTCTCCAACTTCTTCTTCCCTACTGGGATGGACCATTTCATCGAATGTTTTACTTGCAACTTCTTCTTCTGTTATGAGCAACGGTACCCCTTTATCACATGTACTGATGCTTGTACCTCCAGCTGCTAGAAGGGCCTGTTGTATCGAATCAGCACGGGGTGCTGCGAAAACATTAGTTGATCTATAGATTGTCCCCCAAATCTTGTCCGCGCACTTGGCCTCATAATTGCACAAGAAGACACCTCTGATTCAACTTTTGTTATGATTTGCTGGATATAAGTACTCCTTCCCAAATCCTGTCCTCCCTTCCTTGGGGCTCTCCCTCTGCCCTTTTTATTTGGCTCTCTGTTCATACAAGTTGGTGTGATGAAAGATTTTGATACCAAATCACAGTGCCCAAGACCTAGAGTAAGGCATCAAAAGACCATTCCCTGCCTAGGATGAGAGATCATGTTGAAAGGAAATAGTTAACAGAAAAAAGAACAGGAACCTAGGGTTCGGGGCCTAGAGCAGGGCATCAAAGGACTTCTCCCTCCCCAGGATAAGAAACCCAACAAGAAAAATAACACACGCGAGAAAACCTAACACTTCAAGACCTGAAGTAGGGTGTCAAAGGATCCCTCCCTCCCCAGGGCGAGAGATTGGGTTTCTCAAAACCAAAACAACACAAATGCTAGAAAAGTCTAAGCTCAGGGCTTGGAGCAGGGCGTCAAAGGACTCCTCCCTCCTCGGGACAAGAGAATGGCCCTAATAAAACAGGAAAACAATAAAAGCATAAAACAAAAGAAATACCTACGCTCAGGACCTGGAGCAGAGTGAGAAAACGCATTCTCTCCCCAGGACGAGAGATTGACCCTCTGGTTGATACAGATCATGTCTTGCACCTTGTTAGCCTCCCGGAAATGGCGCCAAAATGTTGGTGTCCAGGTATGAACAATTTATCCACCCCTTTCCTACATTAATTTATCAATCTGGGTGTGTATTCTTTTCAAGGCAACACGCAAGGTATATGTAGGGGCAAGGTTACAATCTATCGTCGACCAAGGGTTCGGGATTACCAATCAAAGCATCGCTAAAAGATAAATAGAAACTCAACTGTAGAACTTAAAAAGGCATTCACAGTAATATGAAGAATCTGTAACAGCAATTAAGAAATAAACACAACAATAAATAACACATGCACAATAGGAAAACATGCAGCACCTGATCAGAAGCGCGAGCCTAGCTCTTTGATTAGGGCTGTGTTATTCACAGCGAAAGATAGAACAACAAAAAGTGTTGTATTTTATTAATCTGAACAATGTTGTTACAATATAATTCAGGGTTTGGCTAACCCCTCGTACAGGAATGACCCATCTTTTATACAGTACAAAGGGGATTAACATCTCTCCCCAAAACCTGGCAACTATATGCCCAAAGATATACATTAGTTCAACACAGCACCAGTGCTGAGAGAGCAAGAACTGAAATGATCCAAAACAAGTTGAGAACAATTGTAAATTAGTTATGATGTTTCATCATGGTCAATCAACTGCTGCGAACCACGAAACTACTACGATATGTCGTGAGGTCAACACTTGCTCTCTAAATTCTGTGGTCATAACGTGTTTTAGTGGTTCGCATAGGCAAAACCCTCATGACTTTACTCCATTAATGAAATATTCCAAGAGACGAAGAAATGGGAATTACCTCGATAGTTTTACATAGTAAACATATGTGAATGAATGCAAAAGGGATGAAAAGAGGAGTGGAAATGCAGGAAAAAGATAGGCTGATTTGGTGCCCAACAGAATCTCTCGCCTCCCATAATAGTTGATCGCTTTAATTTATATGTGGAAAATGGTCAACAAATGGTTGGCGATTATAACTCTGGTGCAGTGGTTTGTGTTATACATGTTGAATGACTAACACATATGATTCAACAATTGTGATTTATGTTATATATATATATATATATATATATATATATATATGGTTATGACATAGTTCCAATGACGGTATATCTATATAAATGTTGTTTTTTGGTGGTCGAGCGGGTCTGTCAAGGGTGATCGCCCACCACACACACCCATTTTTTTAATAGTTGTAATATTAATAGACCATTGGTGTGGGTGGGGTTGAAAACCCACCCCCCAAATTTATTAGTTTTTTGTTTTAAAATAATCCAATTGTTAATTTTTGTCCACTAGAAAATAATGGATATTAGCCAAATTAAAGAGGTGACAATTTCTCATGTTCTAACTACATGATTCTGTGTGCTGAGATTCTACCAATTTGCGGCTTCATTACAACTGTCGCTTGTCCAAGTTTGACCAGGGATTTGACCAGATATAGCTGGAGCATATGAACACACATTGGAGTGGCATTTTCACCATTGGAATTAGGGTGATGAGCACTACGATCTGGTCCTAATTTCACTTCGATCTAAAGACTTTTATTTTTGAGCCTTTTTCAAGGCCACTTGTATTTTTGGATCCTCCCGGATCAACAATGGACATGGCTATTTTCAACACATAGTCACATTGTTAGGTCCCTATACTACTAGTGTAAGCCCTTATTGTTATTAGTGCAACCCCCTTATTATATTGTTGTGCCCATGTAGTCCCCATATTGTTATTATTGTGCCCCATAGAAGCCCACTATTGTTATTGTTGTGCCCTTACATTATTATTGTTATGTCGGCTCTCATTATATTATGACCCCTTAGACTCCTATATGTAGAAAGGAGGTATTTTCATTTGTATCATGGAAGAATTGTTCATTTGTGTAATGTAAAGGAGGTTTCCCCCTGGAAGAGGTTGATGAAGCCATTGATCTATATTTTCTATCTTTTTGTGAGCTTGTTTCATAACATTTGGTATCAGAGCCTTGGATTCTATGGTTTTGCTACTACAAACAAATCATCATGGAATTTCCGATATAGCATTTTTTCTACAAAGTTTCAAAAGCTAAAACAAAACCCATTTGAGCCGAAATCATTCACACATTTGAGTCAAAATCGTTCTGAACCTCGGGTCTGAATTTCAGATCTTATCTCGCTATATTTTCAAAGATATGATCTAAGGAAGTTAGGGTTTCTGCAAGCTCCAAAATTCCATATCAAACAGGTCATCCTAGAATTTGTGCTGTAATTTTTTTTTCTATGAAGGTTTAGACTTGTAAATTAAAACCCATTTAAGCGGAAATTGTGATGAAGCTCTGGTGCAAATTTCAGATTTTGTTTCGCTATATTTTTGGAGATACATGCCAAGACATTTAGGGTTTCTTCATGCTCTCGAATTACATCCCAAACATGTGACTTGGGGAAACTCATCATAACATTCTCTCTGAGCATCAAATTGAAATTTCGTAAGAAGATATAGAAGGAGGACAAACTATGCTTTTCTTTGTATTGTTTTCAGGACCGAAGGTCGAAACTGTAACACGTGGCTCTTCGTATAAGTTCTCTCTACTTAAAGAGTATATAAGATGGCCATATTGGGAGATTGATCATAACTCTTTCTTGGAGAATCCAATTTCAATCATACTAGTGGCATTGGAAAGAGAAAAGTAGAGGGCTAATGCAGGTCAAAATTTGAGACCTTGGAGATCCGAAATTTCAAAGATACAACATATTCAAGATCGAGCTGCTAAAAGAAAGAAAAAGAATGACTTGAATCAAGAAAATAGAAAAACTTAGTGAGAAAAATTGTAGGATTTGAAGAATGTGATCGAAGCTAAGATAAATAGTTTTATATGTTATCTTTTGGGAACAGGTTCCCCTAGAGTCAATTTTGGGGTCAAAAGCCCATGTTTTGGGGCAGAAAGCCCAAGTTTTGTATGAAAGAATGTAAAGTCTTGGCATTTTGTGGTCGCAGAGCGTAAAAATGTAAAGAGTCATTAATGGTTTCCACCCTTCCTTTGTGTAACTCATGTCGGCTTTAGAGATCTACCCATGGTCCGCGAACCATGGGATTGTATAAAAGGAAGTCCTAGAAGAGTCTCTTAGTAGTTCAGTTCAGTAGATCATGGATGAGTCATTGATGTAATGGGATTGTGAGAGCTAAGAGCGAAGAGTATTAGTGTAGGAAGGAAACTCTGCAGCTGTGTGCGTAAAGGCCTAAGGTAGAAATCCACTACTGAGTGTGTGGACCCCTGCAGCTGTGTGCGTAGGGTAGTCAGAGTCTGTACTAGAAATCTGGATTATCAATAAAAAGAAGTAATTTGGAATTACCTATGTATTTTACTTTTGTTAACTGCATGAGATTATGTTACGTAGAACATTGGGTTTATTTTCTAATGCTATTCTGATGTGCGAATCTATATGTTTCTCTTTGTTATATGAACACAAGTAAAGATATATGTCTACATGAAGATAATCATAATTACATGTTAATATCTATGAAACTAAGATAATCTGAGTAAAAACAGAACTAAGAGTATTTACATAGGCGCGTAAGCATTTGAATTGGCTATTTCAGGTCCTTGAAGGATGATCGGAGACTTTCGCAATGGCTTCAAGGACGAATAAGAGAAGTACATTGATAAGCCCTAAAGGGCTTATAGGTCTATGTGAAGGAAGGGTTAGGATATAAAACCAAGATCACAACCATCTTAAGGTGCAGAAACCCCCATACTACTTTGGGTGTAGGGATTTTCTTGGCTGACTAACGTTGAACCTGGGTCAGGGCCCATCAAGCCAACAGTAATGTAAAGGAGGTTTCCCCATCGAAGAGGCTGATTTTGAAGTCATTGATCTATCTTTTCTATCTTTTTGTGATATGGTTTCATAAAATTTGGTATCAAAGCTTTGGATTCTAGGGTTTCGCTACTACAAACATGTCATCATGTAATTTTTGATATAACATTTTTCTATGAACTTTCAAAAGCTAAAAAAAAAAACCATTTGAGCAGAAATCATTCACCCATTTGAGCCGAAATTGTTCTGAAACTCAGGTCCAGATTTCAGATCTTATCTCACCGTATTTTTAGATATATGATCTGAGGAAGTTAGGGTTTTTACAAGCTCCATAATTCCATCTCAAATAGTTCATCGTGGCATTTGCCCTATAAATTTTTTTTCTATGAAGGTTCAGACTCAGAAATTAAAACCCATTTGAGCCGAAATCATGGTGAAGCTCCTACCCAAATTTTAGATTTTCTTCCCCTATATTTTTGGAGATACATGCCAAGATATTTCAGGCTTCTGCATGTTCCCGAATTACATCCCAAACAGGTGACTTAGGGAAAGTCATCATAATGTTCTTTATGGGCATAAAAGTTTAATTTCGTGAGAAGATACAGAAAGAGGATGGACTTTAATTTTCTGTGTATTGTTTTAAGGCCCAAAGGTCAAAACTATAACACGTGGAACTTCGTATAAGTTCTCTCTACTAAAAAAGTATATAATATGGTCATCATGGGAGATTGGGCATAATGCTTTCTTGGAGAATCCAATTTCAATCAGAATGGTCGCATTGGAAAGAGGAAGTAGAGGGATAATGTAGGTCACAATTTGAGACCTTGTAGATCTGAAATTTCAGAGATACAACAGATTCAAGATCGAGCTGCTAAAAGAAAGAAAAAGAATGACTCAAATCAAGAAAATAGAAATACTTAGTAAGAAAAATTGGATGTAGGATTTGAAGAATGCAATTGAAGCTAAGATAAATAGTTTTATATATGCCATGGAAGCTAATATCGATGGTTGGGAAGCAGGTTTGAATAAAGGAATGGAATATTTGAAGAAATACATGGAAGGTTTGAAGGAAGGTGGGACAAAGCTGCTACAAGAAAGGCCTCCCACCTATTCATGATCGTGATCATGTTATTATTTTGATTCTAGGAAGTGTTCCCCAAACATCAGGCCTTACACATATTTGTATGGCCAAAAGAGTGAAATTGAACATATGGTTGCAAAAATACTAGAGGATGGTATAATTCAACCTAGTCAAAGTTCTTTCTATGCTCTAGTGGTATTGGTACACATGAAGGATGGATCATGGCGCATATGTCTAAATTATAGGGATCTCAACAAGATTAGTGTTAAAAATAAATTTCCCATTCCTGTCATTGATGAATTACTGGATGAATTACTGGATGAATTACATAGA
Organism: Pinus tabuliformis; assembly: GCA_031772625.1. NCBI lineage: Eukaryota > Viridiplantae > Streptophyta > Pinopsida > Pinales > Pinaceae > Pinus > Pinus tabuliformis. Next base: position 1,460,919,139 of record CM062817.1, on the reverse strand, counting down.
GCAATTTACTTCACCAAGTTGGATCTTCGTTCAGGATATCATCAAATCATAATGAAGATTGAATACATTGCAAAAACAACATTTAAAAATCATGAGGTTCATTATGAATTTTTGGTCATGCCTTTTGGCCTTACCAATGCACCTTCTACATTTGAAGGTTTGATGAATTTCATTTTCAAACACTTACTTTGAAAATTTGTGTTAGTAATTTTTGATAATATACTAATCTACATCAAGTCTTGGAAGGATCATGTTCAACATGTTGACAAGGTGCTCAAACTATTGGATGAGAAACAATTATATGCAAAAAGCTCCAATTATTTCTTTGGAGTACAAGAGGCAGAATATTTGGGTACTCAGTTAGCTCATTACTCATATTATCATCCTGAATTTGATGGGAAAACTGTGATAGTGGACAAATGTTTGGAAGGTTATCTTCGTTGCTCTATATCTGATAAACAGACACAATGGGTCAACTAGTTTCCTCTAGATAAATGGTGGTATAACACTTCCTCCCATACTGTAGCAAAAATTACCACATTTATGGCACTTTATGGATATCATCCACCGTCCATCACATCATCTTTAAAAGAAAATTCTAAGGTTCAAGCAGTGGAGGATCACATCGAGCATCAACAACAAGTTCTCAAACTCTTAAAGGATAACCTCACTTTGGTGCAAAATAGAATGAAACAACATGCAGATCAACATCACAACAAAACATGTTTTGATGTAGGTGACTAGATATTTCTACGATTACAACCATACAAACAAATGTCCCTCAAGCAAGCTAAGAAGGATAATAAATTATCACCAAAGTTTTATGGTCCATAAAATGTGGTGCAAAATATTAGTACTATGGGATACAAATTGGAGCTTCCTGCATCTTCCTGAGTGCACCAAGTTTTACATGTTTCATGCTTACAGAAGGTTATAGGTGACAAGCTCCTAGTTCAAACAATATTGTGAGAACTAGACAAGGAATGAAAAATCATATTGGAAAGAACTCGACAAATATGAAATCGATCAATTTCATAGTATCTCATCAAGTGGAAGAACTTACCTGCTGAAGATTCCACATGGGAGGACGAGAATTTTATACAGAAGCATCCATAACTACTCAAGCATTGAGAAGAAAACTTTTTGAAGGAGAGCAGCATGTTAGATCCCTTGTTATATACCTAGGGGGGGTAATATGGGGTACCAAGGGATGTACCCAAGGTAATAATGCAATAATGGGATGGGCCATAGTAATAAATAAGGTGGTTAACCCATGTCATGTAAGGGACCACAAGTAGTTAATAATAATGTAATGGGCCCATGGTATTAGTGGATGGTATGAGGGAACCATGGTAATGACCCATGGTATTGTATGTATGAGGCCTATATAGAGGCTAGAGACTCCACATGGAGAGATATGAGTATGAAGAGAAGTATTCTTGTATGAACAGGCATATGGCTTGTGGAGTATTCTCCTTCCTTAAGGAGTGAATGTATGATGTTGCCCTACCTTAAGGGTTTGATAATAAAGAATCATTTCATATCATTTCTGGGTTTATTTATATCTTGTTATTATTGGGTTATTTCTATTCTCATATATCTTTTGGATCAGATCTACAACAAGGCTCTGATACCACTTGTTGTAGATATTCACTCCTTAAGGAAGGAGAATACTCCACAAGCCATATGCATGTTCATACAAGTTGTAGATCTAACCCAAGAAAGTGCTCTGATACCACTTGTTGTAGACCTAATAAACCCAAGAAAGAACAAGATCAAAATAGATAGAAATGATTCTTTATTATCAAAAAACCCTTAAGGTAGGGCAACACCATACATTCACTCCTTAAGGAAGGAGAACACTCCACAAGCCATATGCCTGTTCATACAAGAATACTTCTCTTCCTCCTCATATCTCTCCATGTGGAGTCTCTAGCCTCTATATAGGCCTCATACATACAATACCATGGGTCATTACCATGGTTCCCTCATACCATCCACTAATACCATGGGCCCATTACATTATTATTAACTACTTGTGGTCCCTTACATGGCATGGGTTAACCACCTTATTTATTACTATGGCCCATCCCATTATTTCATTATTACCTTGGGTACCTCCCTTGGTACCCCATATTATCCCCCCTAGGTATATAACATTTTTTGTAGCTCTGATACCACTTGTTGTAGACCTAATAAATCCAAGAAAGAACAAGATCAAAATAGATAGAAATGATTCTTTATTATCAAAAAACCCTTAAGGTAGGGAAACACCATACATTCACTCCTTAAGGAAGGAGAACACTCCACAATCCATATGCATGTTCATACAAGAATACTTCTCTTCCTCCTCATATCTCTCCATGTGGAGTCTCTAGCCTCTATATAGGCCTCATACATACAATACCATGGGTCATTACCATGGTTCCCTCATACCATCCACTAATACCATGGGCCCATTACATTATTATTAACTACTTGTGGTCCCTTACATGACATGGGTTAACCACCTTATTTATTACTATGGCCCATCCCATTATTGCATTATTACCTTGGGTACCTCCCTTGGTACCCCATATTATCCCCCTAGGTATATAACATTCCACCCCCCTAAGCATGTTTCGTCCCCGAAACATGGGAAGAACACAAATAATAAGATCTACTCAAAAGAGTAGTCCACTGATACCATGCACGTGCATCTAGCCATCCAAGAGAAAGGTGAACCCTCGATCTCGCTGGTGCCTCGCTCGCTTGAGATGGAAGTTGACCATGGCAGCTCTTCTGTGTTGATGTGTAGTAGGTGGATTGTCTCTCCTTTCTATCCATCATGTGACTACTTGGTTTCCATGATGGTTGTCTTGCGGGGTGATGTGGGTGATGATATGTTGAAGTTTTAACCCACGATGGCTTTTGCTTGACTTCACCCTGCTCTGGTGCCTGTTGTGGTGTCTTCTTTTTCAATATGACTTCAACCACTGAGCCCTCCTCTGATGTATCATCACCTGTAACCTTTTCTTCTGCAGCCTCTGTTTGTGTTTGATTGTTGATCATCAAAGGCTCATCATCTGATATGTCAGTCCCTTGAACATCTTCTGCTTCAGCCTCCATGTGCTCTACCTGTTTATGGATGGAAATATCCTGTAATGTAATTTTCTTCTTTTTATACCATAGCTTCAGGAATTTCTTCTGCACATTAATATTGATAGTACCCACGGATTCCATCCAAGGATATCCCAAAACAACATCCATATTATCCATCTCTGAGGCATAAAAATCACCATGCAACACATATTTATCAATAGAAATGTTCAAATCCTTGTACACTTGAACATCCTCATTATCAACCTGCGTATGTTCAATTTGTTTTGCTGGGACTTGCAATTTTTTTGCCAAATTAACACTGATAAAATTATGTTTACAAATAGGATTGATAGAAACAATGATCTTCTCTTTCTGAATCAATCCATGAATCTACAATAAGGATATACCAGTAGGAAATAACCCTTTAGGTTCCTTGGTTTCCTTCTTTTCTGTAAAAATAAAATCTTTGCTAGGCTGTGTGTCTGTCTGTGTGTGCTTATTCACAAGATTTGATTTACGGTCAAAGCGCTCTATAAGAGCTTTTTTGAAGGCATCCCAATTCTGAAAAGGTCCATTGCGACGCTGATACCATTCTGCCCATTGCCCTTGTTCATTGTCCAGGTACATGGTCCCCACCCCAAGCTTCGTCTAATCATCTTGGAGACGATTCAATTTAAAATACTGCTCCATTTGTGCTAGCCATGTTGACGTGTGAGAACCGTCAAATTTATACAAGTCCCTCGAACTACGATCTAGGCCCGCCATCACAAAAATATTGGTGAAAAATTGAAATGGTCACGGATCCGTCAATATTGCTCAGAATCTCTATTATAACCTGTTTTTAGAAATGGAACAACCACTCTGCATCTGCCCATGTGGTAGAAATCGTGATCCAGGCCTTGGAATTTTAGATCTGTGCTTCTACTCTCCCGCCGTCACCTAAATTTCTGCAAAAAAGAGCTGATTTTAAATCAACGATATCTCCCTCATCTGGACTCCAATTCGACTGATTTTTTTTTTGAAGTTGGGTATCTTTTCCCAAAGAATCCAGATCTACAATTAGATTTTGCAGATCTTGTATCAGGACGTCTAGATCTCCGCCGCAAAATCGCTGCCCTGAAAATTGTCTGCAACCCCACTAATTTTTAAATCAGCGATATCTTCTTCATCCGGACTCTGATTCAACCGATTTTTTTTTTGAAATCGGCTATTTTTTCACCAGGAATACAGATCTGCAATTAGATTTTGCTGATCTTGCATCAAAATGTACAGATATGATCTGAAATTTCGCCACCCAAAAATCCCTGCAAAAATAAAAAAATTTCTCCACGGTTTGCCCAAGAAAGTGCTATAATACCACTTGTTGTAGCTCTGATACCACTTGTTGTAGACCTAATAAACCCAAGAAAGAACAAGATCAAAATAGATAGAAATGATTCTTTATTATCAAAAAACCCTTAAGGTAGGGCAACACCATACATTCACTCCTTACGGAAGGAGAACACTCCACAAGCCATATGCCTATTCATACAAGAATACTTCACTTCCTCCTCATATCTCTCCATGTGGAGTCTCTAGCCTCTATATAGGCCTCATACATACAATACCATGGGTCATTACCATGGTTCCCTCATACCATCCACTAATACCATGGGCCCATTACATTATTATTAACTAATTGTGGTCCCTTACATGACATGGGTTAACCACCTTATTTATTACTATGGCCCATCCCATTATTGCATTATTACCTTGGGTACCTCCCTTGGTACCCCATATTATCCCCCCTAGGTATATAACATCCCTATACTACTAGTGTAACCCCTTCTTGTTATTAGTGCAACCCCCTTATTATATAGTTGTGCCCATGTAGTCGCTATAGTGTTATTATTGTGCCCCATAGAAGCCCACTATTATTAATGTTGTGCCCTTAAATTATTATTTTTATGTCTGCTCTGATTATATTATGACCCCTTAGTCTCCTATATAGAAAGGAGGTCTTTTCATTTGTATCATGGAAGAATTGTTCACTTGTGTAATGTAAAGGTGGTTGCCCCCTCGAAGAGGCTGATTTTGAAGTCGTTGATTTATCTTTTCTATCTTTTTGTCAGAGGGTTTCATAACACGCATTATTGTACACTAGAAATGGAGATATTCAAAATCCATCCAAATTCAAGAACTTTCACTTTCTATATCAACAAATTAAACCAACCTGCAATTTAAGCTATATAGTTCTACACATTATATGACTTAATAGGAAAAAGTACAAGGGGCCATAGTTTGACCAGAGATACAATGCAAATTCATAGTAGGTACACTTCATAGTTGAAAATTATTTATCTAATTCAGTCCCTAAATCAAAAAAATAAATGGACGCATGACATCTTCCCTAAGGATGCAACTCCAAATCCTCATAATGGATTCAATCCATAAATATGTACAGAGAGAAGTAATCAATTGGGTAGAGATGCAATAGATACAAAAGAAGTAAATTTTACAGTTGAAAATTTATTATCCAATGTGATCCTTGAATAAACCAAAGGCAAAAGGATCCATAACATCTTTCTAAAATGAAATAATTACACTATAAAGTAATAAATATCAAATCAATCCAAACAATTCAAAATTTAATTCTCAAGATCATAGTAAAAATATTTTAACTTTATTGAAGCTTGTAGACAGAGTAGAAATTTTATATGAAAAGCCAAGAATAAGGAATACTACCTACACCTTGATGAATCTAGTAAGCAAGACACATATCATTGAAAAAATACTTCGGTAACAACATGCATCAGCTCAAAATGACATAAAAAATTATATCATATAAGGTAATATTCATATGTAGGGAAAAATTTAAGGATGGAAGTTTATCTTAAATTTTAGAAACCTTGGCATTTCTTACTAGTCCCTAATATGCAATTGTTATTTTTTTTGTGAATTTTTTGTAGAAATATTTAGATTTCCAATGATTTTATATTAGTTGATATAATATTTTGGTGATTTTTAAGGTAAAATAATGGTGTATTGTAAAATTTGGGTGAATCATTTTAGAAAAAATGGAAATTAACAAAACTTTTTTTGGAAAAACCATGGAAAATTAGCCCACCTACAAATAGTAGCCCCTAAAATTTTCCTGGTTCAGATAATTGCAAAACTATATTAACAATGAAGAAAGGAATTTTAATGAAATTTGAAATTGAAAATAAAATCAATAAGGAAAAAAAGTTTCATTAAGGAAATAAGCATAATCTATTGTTGCAGTTCAAGGTTATTATTGCAAACAATAACAATTTATTCAAACCCTATAACAAAATACATTAATTTTAATTGTGAAATAACAAAAAATGCAAAAATCTTGTGAACACAAGCACAATTGTATAATAATGTTTCCACACAAAATATGTAATTGCACCAACTTGAATTTCAATTCACAATTATGGTTCCAATTCTCCCTTAAAAAATAAAATAGGCATCATTCCTCCATAACGAATTGAAATACATTTATCACAAAAAGTTTAATGCCTTGCACGAGAACTTTTTGCATTGAAAAGAGAAGAAAAGGCTATAAATCTAATCCATTGAAAATCTAAAATCTATAATATAAATAATATGATCACTACAACTCCAATCTATAATCTGGAATAATATAATAACCACAATCTTCTTGCTTCCCTTTCATATTCTAAAAGAGTAAAGGCATCACCCTCTCTAATAGGTCCTTTCACATTCCTCATGATAAGTTGGTTCTAATCATCCATAAACTTCACTTGGACGTGTGTAAGTTGACCTCTTGATCAGGTATGGCCAATTAACTACACCACAACTGCCAACTCCACACATGTATCCATGATTTCTTGCTAATATATATAACCTCAAACGGTGTAATTAATGTTATGTTATCACTAGCCTATGGGGCTTTGGATTGATGGTGAATGTGTGTATTGTCAAGGCACTCCTTTCGAAGGGTCACCAGTTCAAATCCCCTGTGGGTGCTTAGGGAGTATTATATAGAAAAAAAAGTGTTATGTTATCACCAAAACAACTTAAAGAGGTAAGCCACTAGACTATAAGCACAATGATAAAGACTGAAAGAAAAAAATGCCTTAAGAAGCCGAAAAAAATACATTTATTTAATAAAGGAGGAATATTTAGTACTCTTCTGTTCCCTATCATACTAATCCACAAGTTCTAATACATATGATATGTGTGTACAACCAAAAGATAATAATGTGGAAATCATGCAAGGTAGCTATCATGATTCATAGATGGTTCCTAATGTGATGATCTTTTCAATTAATTTTCTCTTGATTATAGGCATACATGCAATCTCAATGGAATCCATTATAGGATATCATTGTAGGTAAATGTATTTATCCTCTTAGATATAAAAAATAGGCATATTTGTTAAATACCGCACAACCCAAAATTATTTGACCTAGGAGTTACCTACATTGGATATATTGTTTCATTCTTGGTGATCTACTTTTATAGTTATTCATTTGACAATAATTAGAATTTTGTTTCCATATACTATGTACTAATGGAGACTGTGTTGACACAGTAATACCTCTTTTCCCTACAATTGATGTACACTTTTAGTCCCACTGGCATACTTTTGTGGTCATTTGTCCTGACATTTATAAAATTATCCAATCTAATCTATTGATGAGAACCATGTTGGATCAGTAACTTTATGCAACAAAGTCCCATCCATGTAGTGTTGATTTATTACTACTTGAGCCAAGGGATAAGCCTATTATCACTCAACCTTCTAGATATATATGAGTCTTAACAATATAAAAGAGCTTGGGGCTCTACTTGGATAGAAACAACCTAATTGTTAGCCAGAGAAGCATCAAAACTACCATGAAATGTCCCTCGGGTATTCTCAAGTGGAACCCATACAAGAATTATTTGAGAAGGTAAGAGTAGCCTCTACCCATATGTTGCCCCATATGAATCTGTAGACAGGGAAGAACAAAATGAAAAAATCCTTTGCTAGGATGAAAAAATTATCAACAATTATGTTAAGGATGGAGGCTTGGTATGATCCTTCACAACCACTCTTTAAAAAATTCAATTCCATGATCTTACCCTGGACTCATGGATGACAATTTTAATTATTTTTTACTTACACTTGGAGTTACTAATGTGGGAATGTCCCTGAAAATACCCACCTCTTACTTTTATAATAGTTGAATTTTGAAAATTAAATGGAGGAATGTCAAAGAATTCTGAACACATCATTTGACATGCTTATTGCTCCTGATTTATATGTATCTCATCCTATTTTATCTATTTCCTTGCACACAATTCGTATCCAAATTTCTAAGCTAGAATACGATAGAGTTAATCTACATACAATTTCATAGTAGTCCCATGATGTCAAACTTCAAAGAAATAAAAAAGTTCCATTATCTCTATAAATACAATATCACAGTTAAAGAAGTGTCAATTGCATATGGCTAATAGTTGCATATGCATCTACATCCATTTATACTTATGCTTCTAATTATTATCACCTACTTGGACCTAACTAGAATATTTCATGTTGGAAATGTAGAGTCACTGATTTTCTTAGCTTCATTATATAACTCAATTTATGTCGCTTTAATGTTTTGGCCAAAACATATTTACTATTCCTTGGATAGACCCTGTATAACTTAATTTATGTCACTTTGATATTTTTTCCAATGCATATTTACTATTCCTTGATAAACTGTATATATTGTAACATTGCATAAATACATCATAACCGTAAACATAACCCTTAAATTATTAAAGGTGTTAGCTTAAGCACTTACAAACCATTGCAATCACACAAACTTATGCTATATAACAACTCACTTATCTCAATATAATTAATCAACAAACCATGATAAATGGTCCATTCTCTTAAATATTCAATGATCAGTTTATTAATATATAATTGCAAAATGTTTTCTTTGATTATATGTCGATAGCTTGACTACATAGACATAGAAAATTTTCTATGTTGCAGATCAATAGGTTATGAAATTATCAAATCTACCCACACTAAACCTTGCTTGCAGTAATCATGTCTGTGCATAAGCTATGTGGAACTCCCACAACCTTTTTTTGTGGTATAAAACCTTAAATCCGTAGTCTGTTTGGCAGACGTTTTAGAGGGTTTTGGGGCACCTTTTTATATTCAAATATATATAGTATCTAGTAGGGATTTGTTAGAATCACAAGTTTTAGTTGTGAATTGTCCACAATATGAGTGCTATAGGGGTTTTTCATGATGTTTAATTCATAAATTTATCAAGAAACAAAATTTAAAGAAAAAAAATATTTGACCGAAAGATTGTTTCCTTCTCTAGAGGGGAAAAATGATTTTTCATATATAATTGAAAAAATTACAAAATAAAGAGTTTCTATATGACTACATGTATCATAATCATCGGACAAAAAAAACAAAAATGGAGATTTCACACTATGTGTGCAACCAAAAAACCCCTGTCTCACCCTACTTGAACATGGAGGTAGGATCCAAAAGAGAAAAAAAATGGACCAAAGAAAAGACAGTAAGAAACCTTCATATGATCAAGTGACCATTCCGCATGAGGGTACCTTTGTAAAATGCCTAGAAATGGATCATATCCATAGACACCCTGCATCCTTCTTTTGAGAGTATGTTTGCATCCTCATTTTGTTCTCTATATATATGGGAGACTGAAACCCTGTAGAATGAAGAAAATAAGGATCTAATCCTTTCCACCCAGTGAGAGATCGTTGGAGCTTGTAAAGAAGATTTCTGATTGGCTCAATCAATGATAGAATTAGACTCACCAAAGGTGTAAATTTCATTTATCTCCATCAAACAAGCACAATACAGATGTAATAACCCTGGGTTAAATATTCATGTAATAAAGGTTCATAAAAGAAAAGTAAGCCCAAGTTTATGGGACATGTATTCCAAGCTGAATGTTGGGAAAATCACTATAGTGGGCATCACTTTTGGTTTATTTATGGCTGTGGAAACTAAAGAAGTGTCCGAAAAAGGAAAAAACGAAATAATTGGCATTTATTTAAGAAAATAAAGGGAAAAGGGAGAAAACAGAGGTGAAGAGACACATATTTTCATGCTAAGGAAATTAGAGGAAAGTGAAGGAAAATGAAAAAAAATGAGTCATCAACAATAAAAGGCATTAGAGAAATAATTCACATTTTTTTCTAGTTTAGATTTTATCAATTTTGGATTTGGAATTAGTTTCGGAGAGAGGGAAAGCTCCAGGACGAGAAAGAAATCAAGCAAGACAAGGAAGGAAAAGGAAAGTAGATAACAAGCAAGGAAAGAAAAGGAAATAAAGGAGAAGGTTGGATTAGCAACTTCAACAACAAGATTTTGTAGGTAACAAGTTACATGTGTGATTTCCTAGTTGAGGTGTGAATGCTTGGTTTGATTGAATTTGTTTATTTGGTTCATTTGTTGTTATTGGGGTGGGTTTTTTCTAGTTTAACAATGGTTTCATCCTTGCCTTGCCATTTCTTCCATAGCCATGGTGTGATGGGATTCATTCTCAGGTTGAGCTTTGGATTTCTAGAAGGATTTAGAACTAGGTGAGGTGGTCTCAAGAAAATTCCCAAAGGTTAGGAGTGGAAATGGTTTTATCTAGGAATCCCTATGCAGATGGGTGGAGACAGGAAATATCATGAAGGTATGGTGAAGGAATTCTGAGGCATCCAAGCTTGGATTGGTTTTGTGATCTCACGAGACCGGTTTTTGTGAGATCACAATAGTTTGAGGGTGGAGGTGGTTTAAACTCTGGATTACCTTGGTTGTTTATGCCTTGGTTTATCCCATAATATCCCACATTCATGCTTGTAAGATGGCACGGGGGTGATTGGCCGAAAGAAAGATTTCATTGAGCTCAATCTATGGTCGGTTTGTACATGGAATTCCTTGACATGGTTGGATTTTAAATAAGTTAATAAGAGTTATTTTCCTATTGTACTCTATGAGAACTTGTACTTGTTATTATGTTGATTTGATGGTTTTTCTATCATGGTTAATATTTTGGTTATACACTGATTATAAGCATGGTTCTATGATGTGCTCTAGTTATGGCTCTTGTTCATGATTTGATCATTATTTGAATGGTTGTTGAATGCATGAACTAAATAGCATTTTTGAAACTACTTAACAGGGCATTAGACCTTCTTAGTGATTTCTAGATGAATTTCAGATATTTATAACCAGATATGCATCCATGACCTGTAGCTTACATGCTTACAATATGTTTGACGAAATGTCCATTGTGTTCTAGGCTATCTAGGTCAAGTTCTGGCTTCATGTTTGAATGATTAGCATTGTCGTTATGAGAAATATGATTCTGGAAAGTTATAGGAAGTTATTGTAAATAGTCTAGAGATTAGCATGGAAATGTGGCTAAAATTATTGAACTGAAGGCACATAATTGGAGATATGAGGTCATAATTGCATGGAGAATGTCTTGTGAGTGTGGTTGGAGCCTCACCACGACATGAAAGTAGTGTCAAGGGTGAAATTATAGGTCTAGGTCAAATAAAAAGGGCTTTAGCATAGGGATTGGTCACCTGGGGTGGTTGTTCAACCTCTAAGTGATATGTGGTTCCTCGGGAAGGTCAATAAGTCTCAGTTGTAGGCCCCACTTCGTTAATTGGAAATAGGAGGTTGAGTGATGTCATAATAGCACTTTGATTCCTATTTACCCAAAAGGATTGTAAAAATGGGTAAATGTGTGGGGTTTCTTGTTACGGTTTGGTATGAAAGCTACCAAGTTCAAACACTTAGAATGGATGGGCATGATGTGATTGTTATGCATGCATGTAAGTTGTATGCATGCATTATAGTGGCTATGGTTGTCACCTATATAGCCAGTGTTATTGTTCATGATGTAAATAGGTTGATATGATTGGTGCCATTATATATATGCTAACCTGGCCTGATTTTTGCAGACGAGATAGCCTCCCATGATATTCACAAAGGTATATTATATCATGTTTATATTTGGTTATCTGACATGGTATGTTTGAAAGAAGAAAAAGATTAGAGATGATGAGAAGAATGGTGGATTATAGTTGACGTGACTATCCTTATAAATCAGCTGAGTAGAAAATAGAATAATACTCCCCTAACATAATAGATAGCTTGAGAAGTCTGAAGGTAGAAATAAGGAGTTACAAGGTGGATAATAACACGATAATTCAGTCATAGGAAAGGATTTCCAGATCTTAGGAAAAGAAATTTGAGGTCAATGCAGTTATCCTTCATATTTTATCATATTCTAATATAAAGGGGAAACCAAGGATCAATTATGGATAGGAAGAAAGGACTAATGGGGCATATGGTAGCAAGTCTCGATCAATGCACAAGTTGGAAAAGGATGACATGGTTAGTGGTGGAAGATGGATGGATACATATAATAGGAGAGGTAGTGGTTATGGGTTCTATTCTAGTTTTAGTCCAAATAGAAATCATCGTCATCATCATCATCATCATCATCCTTATAAGAGGATTGAGAGGGGGTACTTACTAGATGAGTTCAAGAAAGGCAATCATCCTACATTTGATGAAGAGTTGAAGAAACCAAAAGATGCAGAAGCATGGTTGCTTGGGATGAAGAATTTGTATGAGTTGCATGATTATACAAAGAATATGAAAACCAGGATATTTATTTTCAGTCTCAAGGGAAAAGTAGACATTCGGTGGGAAGTGTTGTAACATAAATAGTTTTGGTAAGTTAGATATAAATAAAATAGGGTATAAAAGTAGAAAAACAAAAAATATAATAAAAGAATGAAAATATGAAAATTGTTGAAAAAATATGAAAGGAATGCCATGAAAAGAAAAACAAATGTACAAGTGAGCAAGCTCAAATTCCACTTGAAATAATTCATGTTTGTATAATATAGTATAATCATGATCAAACCATGTTTAAATTTATGTTCTTAGACTAGAAAATAATTCAACCAAACTGTTTAATCTTGGTTGAAATTAGAAAATAAAATAGATTTGAGAAAAATGTGACCAAAGATTTTAAACATGGTCAATTGAAATTTATGCACTAGAATAGGGTTAGAAGTCATTTTAGGAAATAAAAATGGTTTGCTAGATCAAATGCGCCCTTAGGATTATTAATCATGGTTTGATAGATTTATCTTAGTTAAATAATAAACTAATCATGCCATTTAAACATAATTCGCAAGATGTAATAAGCATTAAACATTAGCTTTATTATAGTGTCGGGAGATGATTTGATGTTTTGTCGGCTTGTCATATAGCAAGTGAACTTTTCAATGGCTATTATTTCCCCACCCGGATCAACGGCAGGGAAAACACTTCGCACCCCCTCGTCCCATTTACCATTAACGCCAAGGGGGGGGGGGGGGGGGGGGTGGTCCAAAAAGCAATATTTCTTTTCCCAGGCCCCACGTAATGTGTCACTCCCTCATGAATTTTCACCCTCTCATCCAAAACCACTTACCATCACTCCTCCCCTCCAAAATCTACCTATCGCTCCTCCGCTCCCACCAGTGGTCACTGTTTAGTCAATTTAGTGTTATCTAAATTGCTAGTATTTATTGTCAACCCGGGGCTCGTAAGCTGATGAAGCGAAGGTGTACTATATGTACTTAAGCAACCTCTTAGAGTTTTTCTTATCGTTGGGGGTGTTGTTGTGGTTAATTATGTTCCTAAGATGAAGTGATAATTTATAAACAAGTGAGTGATGGTGTGTGTGTAGAGTGAATCCTAAATGAGTGAAAGTGTGTGATTTAGTGATTTCTAACTACTTGCTTGAAAGGAAATGCTTGAAAGGAATAAGTGAACTGAAATGACTTGAAATAAAATTGAAAGCAAATGACCACTTCCAATGGCACTAGACACCGTTCAAGCTGCTGCTAATAAAAGAAAAGAAAGTCACTTTTAAAACCCAAAAATAAAGATTATCTCTCTCTAACTCGATGCTTCAAAGCACATGTACTGTGTAAAGCACGGATAGAAAGTAGCTTAAGTTGAATTAGAAAAGTGAGAAAAATCTGCTTGAAAGACTAATGATAATGGTTTGCTCTTTCTAATTCTCTACTTCAGCCATATGTACTATGCAAAGTATGATTAGAAAGTAGTGAAAGAATAGTCTAAGAAGCACTTTAAAATCAAAACCCTACTTTAAAGACTAGTAGTAATATTTTGCTCTTTCTAACTCTCTACTTCAGCCATATGTACTATGCAAAGTATGGTTAGAAAGTAGTGAAAGAATAGTCCAAAAAGCACTCAAAACTGACTGCAGGTTAGTGATATTCTGATCTTAAAAGATAACAGTTTATGATGAAGATCATTCATGTGTCAGCAGCTCTTTGAGAAATAAGATTAAAAATCAGCTATAAAAACAAAAGCAGCACTTGAATTTGTCAACTTCAAATACCATTAGTTTGTAAAGCAAACACACACACATAAAAATAAATCCCAAGCTAAAAGAAACCTGCAAAGAAATAACACTGATCAGCTTGAAAGAAAGGAAAACAAGTAAATGAAACTATACATGCTTAAGGAAATGAATAAGAAAATAAAGAAATACTGCACATAAAATACTTTACAGAGGCTGAGATGAGCAGGGGCCCTCTATTCATTCAGCCACAAGAAAACTCAAAGATCTGGACACTTCAAAACAGTGCTATGTTTATTCCTCCATTTGCAAAAAGTGTACAAAACAGAGTGCTAGGATAGCACTAAAAAAACAGAGTTCACAACGCTCTTAAATTTAACACAAGTTCAGAAATTACAACCAACAAAAGTCTGATGAGCGTACGCAGACGCAGCTATTTATAGAGGTTTCTAAGATAGCCTACTCGTACAGCTAATTAACTGAAAAACAACAAACAGTCATGCGTATTTATGGTTCCTGGACACATCATACGGCTGCGTGGATGAGTTTAATGCTTCTGTCGTCATGGGTAATGAATCCCATGTTGGATCATGTCCCCTGCCACTTGTAGAACATGGACAAGTCACCGTTTAAGATGACGTGACCAAGCAGCTCACAATCACCGTTAAACAGCCTTGAGTTGACCGTAACTTGACCAGCTTTGACCATGGGTAAAGATGACGTGGATGGCTGGAAAAATGGAACAGGAACCTCGAGCACGTTGATACCTAAGTGCCCATGTGGCTCATCTGGCAAACCGACACGTGGAACATTGCGTTTAACAAAAAGGCTGCAGGATCTTGAGATAGCTGCAGGATCGTCAGATAGCTGCGGGATTCTTGCAAGTAAGTCAAAATCTAAACAAATAGTCATTCATTAGCAAAACTTGCTTGATCACGCTTAATGACACCTAATGTAATGATCTGGGTGGTTTTATGGTGAAAATGAGGCAAAAGTGAAGGAAAGACAAGGAAAAACTGAGGAAAATGGTAGACAAGTAGGTGTAGAATAGAGGCTCTACATACCCCCACTCCGAGGGTATTGCATGTCCTCATGCAATGAAATCACAATTCAATCCACCTGCTGGGATGCCTCAGCTAAGACATCCAATCTCCTCCTCTTCCTTTGTGTGGAAACATTAACCTTTGGTCTCTTGAACATGCATCTGAATTTCAAATTGATTAAGGCTCTGTTCAGCCTTCTACATCTCTTCTTGAGTCTGTTGTGTTTCTTCTGCCACATGCTCATGTGAAGAAAGGTGTTATCTTGGATTGCTTTGGCAATATCAGCTTGCTGCTTCATTTCTTCATTTCTCTGTTTAATGTGACGGTTTAGCACCTCAAGTTCATAGATCTCTTGTTTGAGTAAGTCTATTTACTGCTCATGAGGTATGACATTACTTGGGCCAGCAGTGTTCTGCTCCAATGTTTCAAAATAGTTGTACACCTCTTGTTGAACTGGGTCAACAATTGGTGACTTCCTTGGACTGTATTCATGCTCAATTTCAGTTTCAAACTCCGGCTGAAATGGACTGTCCTCCCTTGGAGGAGTAGCTGCCTCACATTGTGGACTATCCTCAAGGTCTGTTTTTATAGCACCCTTCTCAGGTGTGCTTAGATCAACGAAGAGTGTCCTTGTGGCTTTCCCTTTATTCTGCAATCTACTACTCCTTCTTACAGTGGCAACACTCTGTGTTTCTTTTTGTGCCTTTTTCCTTGGTTTTTGTACTTTTACTTTCTTGGAGAGGGCAATTTTCTCATGGAGTTTAGCTAACCTTTGTGCTAAGGGCTGGCTATCTCTTTCTTCATCATTAGAATGCTCTGGAGTCTAATCAGTTTCTTGAATTATGGATTTTCCCTTGTCTTGTTTTTGTTTCTTTTTATCTTCTCTTCTCTTTTTGGCAGCTTCTTTGGCAAGTTCAGCGAGGGTTTCTGAGATAATCTCTTGAGCACTGTCTTCAGTGGGTTCAATCTCAGGTTCAGGATGATGTACTTCTATTTCCTCTACAGTTTGTCCTTGAACAGTCTCAGAGATACTTTCTTTTCTCTTCCTTCTGCTTTTCCTAGGTATAGAAGATTCTCCAGGTTCTTCAAAATGATTCCTTACAAGGAATTTCTCCCATGTGTCTTGTTTTTCTTTTAATTGTTCTTCTATCAATAACTTAACAAGACTATGGTGACAGAGGTAAGCTTCTATGTTTCGTGGATTCCGTTGAGCCATGGAACACATTTTCCTAAGGCTTTGGAATAGAAAGTAGGGAAGATTTATATCATGTTCTCCTTGAAATTGCAGCATAATTTTACCATGATAAACGTACAATACTCCAAATCTCCCTTCACACGTGAAAAATTTTTGCACTAACAACAGTAGAACTTTCCATTCTTCTTTAACATGAGAGATAGGAATTCCTTTGGTGAAAACACTTGTATTCATACCTGGGTTTTTAAAAATCCGCTTCCATTGTTGATCCTGGACTGCCCGGTTTTTGAACCAGCGTTCACCGGTTTGTGGAAGAGATGTAGCCCTTGCTATGCTTCCTTCACTGACTGCAAATGTTAAATCACCCACCTCTACTTGACTGTCTTTATCCTTGAATGACCTTGCAAAGGCTTTTGTTACTTCTTTGTGGTAGCCCTTAAACTTCTTGATGCACTGTAGCCAATTGGCTTTTTGCAATGCCTCCTCAACCTGAGGGTATGCCTCCAAGAATTTCGAACCTTCTGGTTCAGCCCTTAAAAGTTTTCCCATCGATTCCTCAGCTCTGTTTAAAACACGACTTTGATGGTGACTTTACACAGTAATTCCGTGACTTTACACAGTAATTCCTCGGTTCCTGTTCAGACTTTGTGGAACAGAGGATATATGGGTGCATCAACAGCCTCAGACACCGAGAATTCACGGCTTGAATCAGAGTTAAGTGGTGGATAACAGCGTGAACACAGTAAAACGGTGACTAGCAGTCGTAATACAACTGTATCACACGTTTACTGGCTATACAGCAGAGGGAAAAACAGAGTATGGTTTATGGAGGTAATCGTAGTGAGTGAAACGGAATAAGGGAGATGATAGCGAGGAATGGAGTGTTATGAGCGCAGAGGGTTTCGAAATAATGAATGGAACGGCTATATTCTCCGATTTCGGCTGTGGATTGACACATGGCTGTGGGATGAGAACTGAGAGACGTAATACGGTAGGTTACGTCATTAGGGTATGAGACCTTAATGACAGAAACAGCCATATGTGATTTCAAAAATCATGGGTATTTATGAGCTGGTAGACGTGGAGGATTCGTGGATTTGTGGTCGCATGGGAAAAGGAAATGGGTAATCATTACGATTAGTGGCCAACAAGACATAATCCAGAAAATTCCGCGTAATGAAATAACTATAGGTTTAAAATTTTAAACATACCTCAGATCCGCATTTGATTTGGCTTCTGATAATTTGCTACTAACCTTTTGTTAACTTTATTGCTAGCACATGATTCTTTCCTCTTTGTCTTTGATGATTTTGAACTGTACATATTTTCTTCAGACAGACTGTGTTTCTTGTGCAGGTGCAGAAGGCTGCAGAAAGGCTAAACGGCTGCAGAATTGCCAAATAGCTGCAGGAACTGTAATGGTGTCTTCCAGCTGCATAAAATACTTTAGTTGCCTGAAAAAAAGAAAATTTATTAATGAAATGAAATGGAATGAATGAATGAATGAATGGGTGGAAAGCATTGAGGTGAAGTGAGGATGGTGAGATGGAAGGAAATGGTGAGATGGAATAAATGAAATGAGATGAAAGAGAGAGAGAGATTTTTTTTGGAAAACATGAGGTGTCAGGTGACCCTGATTTTCACCTCATGTTTTCTGCATGAGACTGCCAATCAAAGATTGGTTTTCAGGCTCATACATTTATTTATTTTTCCTCTTTTTTTTTTTCTTTTTTTTTTTTTTTTTTTTTTTTTTTTATTGAAATTGAAAGAAACAGAGATTAGGCTGATGGAGGAGAAGAATTCTTCTCAACCAGCCTCATTTCAGAATCGCCTTGGAATAACTTAACAAACTCCTCTTTTGAGAGTGGCTTGTGGTAGACTTTCAACCGGTGGCCATTCACAATAAAGGGAGTTTGAAGTTCATCAATAGTCTTCACTCTAACTGCTCCATTATTAAAGACTTCATCAATCTCATATGGCCCAAGCCAATGAGTTTGAAATTTTCCTTTGAAGTCCTTAAATTTTGAATCAAACAAGAGTGCCCAATCACCCTTTTGAAACTTCTTTTCTTTGATATGTCGATCATGCCATTTGCTTCTTTGGTGCTGAACTAGATCGGTTCTTAGAATTGCATCTTGTCTCATTTCATCTAGTTCATTTAACTGGTCCATTCTGTGCTTCTGGGCTTCTGATAAGCTCATCCCCAATTGAACTGCTGTCTTGAAGGTCTTGATTTGGAACTCAATGGGGAACAGGACTTCCTTTTGAAACTTCTTTTCTTTGATATGTCGATCATGCCATTTGCTTCTTTGGTGCTGAACTAGATCGGTTCTTAGAATTGCATCTTGTCTGATTTCATCTAGTTCATTTAACTGGTCCATTCTGTGCTTCTGGGCTTCTGATAAGCTCATCCCCAATTGAACTGCTGTCTTGAAGGTCTTGATTTGGAACTCAATGGGGAACAGGACTTCCTTCCCATAAACAAGTTCATAGGGAGAATGTCCTGTGGTGTTCCTCCATGTAGTTCTATAGGCCCATAAGGCTTCAGGAAGCCTTTCTGCCCAATCTCTTCTATGAAGATGAACAGTCTTTGTGATGATGCTTTCAAGAACTTTATTTGTAGATTCTACTTGACCATTCGCTTGCGGATGGTATGGAGTAGACGTTCTATGCTTGATCTTATATTCCTCCATCAGCTTCTCTATCATCCTTGATGTAAATTGGCTTCCCTGATCTGTTACAATTTCTCTTGGGACACCAAAACGAGTGAAAATATCCTTGAAAAGAAATTGAACAACTGAATTTTCAGTAGCAGAAGTTAATGCTATAGCTTCTACCCACTTGGTAACATAATCAGTACAAACCAGTATATATCTATTTTGCTTGGATGGCGGATTAATTGGTCCAACAAAATCTAGAGCCCATTTCTCGAAAGGTTCGATGCATACCTGTGGCTGTAGTGGCATTTCATTTGAAAGAGTTGGTCTCCCAATTCTTTGACAACTGTCACACCTTTTAACATATTGCTTTGCATCCTTAAAGAGAGAAGGCCAATAATATCCTGATGAAAGGATTTTATAGGCAGTCCTCTTATCAGAAAAATGTCTGCCACAAGGTTCGTCATGACATGCCTTAAGGATGTCAGGCATCTCATCCTCCCGTACACATCTTCTGATCATCAAATCTGGCCCTGTTCTGAACAATTCATTAGAAATCCAAGAATAATGTGAACTATCCTGAATGATTTTCCTTTTCTCATTAGGAAATAAATGTAAAGGTAACTTTCCAGTAACTAAATAATTAGCAATATCAGCATACCAAGGGGTTTTGGTAGTTACTGCAAACAAATACTCATCTGGAAATTTATCCTCTACAGGAGAGTCCTCATTAGTGTTTTGGATTCTAGACAAGAAGTCAGCTACCGTGTTCTGTTTACCTGGTCGATCTAACACAGTTATGTTGAATTCTTGTAAAAGAAAAAGCCATCTTGTAACTCTACCATTAGTGACTGGTTTGTTCATGAGGTATCTAATGGCAGAGTGATCAGTGTGGACAAAGGTTTCATAGCCGGTTATATAGTGTATAAACTTGTTTATAGCATGAACAACGGCTAGAAATTCCTTTTCAGTAACAGTATAATTTAACTCAGTAGGAGTCAAATTCTTACTTGTGTAATAAATGGCATAAGGGATCAAATCCTTTTGTCCCAAAACAGCTCCTAAAGCTGTATCTGAAGCATCAGTAGAAATGTGGAAAGGGAGTTTCCAATTTGGACCCCTTAAAATGGGTGCTTCAGATATTCTAGTCTTTAAAGCTTCAAAGGCAGATTGACATTCAGGATCCCACTTAAATTCACAATCTTTAGTAAGTAGTTTGAAAAGAGGGGATGCTATCTTAGTGAAGTTTTCAATCAATCTTCTGTAATAACCAGTAAACCCAAGAAAACTTCTAACATCTCTTTGGCAATTTGGAACAGGTAACTTAGAGATGACTTCTACTTTAGATCTATCAACTTTGATTCCATCTCCTGAGATATGATGTCCTAAAACAATCCCTTCAGTAAAAATCATAAAACACTTTTCATGACTTAAAGAAAGATTTGTTTCCTTACATCTTACCAGTACTTTTTCCAAATTTGTCAAAGCTTCTTCAAATGTATTACCATAGACTGTGAAATCGTCCATGTATACCTCTACACAATCATGAATCAGATCTGAGAAGATTCCTAGTACAGCCCTTTGAAATGTAGCGGGTGCATTGCACAATCCAAAAGGGAGTACTCTATAGGCAAAAGTTCCCCAAGGACAAGTAAAGGTGGTTTTGTCTTGATCTTCAGGTGCTACCTGAATCTTATTGTAACCACTAAAACCATCCAAGAATGAGAAATACTTTTTACCTGCTAAAGTGTCTAGTACCTGATCAATAAAAGGTAGAGGAAAATGATCCTTTAAGGTTGCCTTGTTCAATTCTCGATAGTCAATGCAAACTCTCCATTTACCATTCTTTTTGGGCACTATAACCAAGGGAGAAACCCATTGGCTATCTGAAATGGGGTAAATTAAGTTTACCTTGAGCAATTTCTGAAGTTCTTCTTTCACAATTTCCCTAAGATTTGGATTCATCCGTCTTTGTGGCTGCCTAATGGGTCTGCTGTTTTCTTCAATATAAATGTGATGAATACAAGTCTTAGGGTCGATTCCTTTCATGTCAGTATATTCCCATGCAAAGGCAGTGGAATGTTTTTGCAACAGTTTAGTTAATTCTTCTTGTTGTAATCTTTCCAAGTTCTTGTTAATGTTTAATGTTTTTCCTGGAAAGATTTCAACTATAGAACTACCAAACTCTTCCATTGAGAAGAGAGACATATGTCTAGAGGAGAGATATTCAATATCTGCATCTAACTGAAACTGTGAAGAGTCATATTCTAAAGGTACCTCAAAATTTTCTAATGTATTTAGAATTTGACTGTCCTCACTGATCTCAGAGATGGTTAGAATAGGTTGAAGAGTATCCTCATCATCAATCCACTCATCTTCTCCTATTTCTGTTATTGCCTTTGCGGGAGGATACAAGTTGAATTTCTTGGTAGAACTACCATCTGATATATACATGTCTCCTGACCTACAACTTATGAAAGCATCAGCTGTGGCCAGCCAAGGTCTTCCTAGAATAAGAGGATGTCCTCCTAGATTGTTCTTGGGAGTTAAAATCATAAAATCAACTGGATATTCCCAAGAGTCTAGTGAGACTGGAATATCTTCCAATACACCATCAGGTTTAATGATTGATCTATCTGCAAGTTGCAACAAAGTAGGTGTAAGGAGAAGGTTAGGAAGTTTTAACTGATCCATGGTCTGTCTACTCATAATGTTGATAGCGGCTCCTAAGTCAATCAAGGTGTTTGGGATTTCAACCCCATTAATATGAGTTTTAACAATAGGGCTACCGGGATCTACATATTTTTGCATGGTAATTTTACCCATCATAATGTCTGCAATTTTTCCAACTAGATGTATCCTTTTGGTATCGCTGGTTCTTTTTATTGTTTTTTTCAAACTCATCTCCTTTATTGTCTTTGCTAGAATGGGAATCTCCTTAATGGCTGTTAACAAGGGAATCTTGATACAGACATGTTTCAATTCATCTAGAAAGCTATAGTCAGGCAACCAAATCTGCTTCTCCACTCCTTTATCAATTTGCAATCTTTCAGGAAAAGGAGGAATAGCTGAAGATGTGGGTTGCTCTACTAAGGGAGTTGATGCTTTTTCTTTTTCTTTAATGCTTGGGTTTGGAAGGGATACTTCAGAACCCTTATTGGCTTTGAGAGATTCTTCCTCAGAAATGCTTGGTTGTTGAGCACTTGTAGAAGGTTGGTCTAGGATTCTACCTGATCTGAGTTGGACCTCATTGAGAGGAACAACCATATAGGTAGGGAATGGTTGACCTTCCATGAGTGGTTGACCTTCCATCACATAAGCACTTTGAGGATTCCTATTATTGGGGTTTGGTTGAGGTTGAGAGGGAAGTTGATTTGGCCTCTGTTGAGATTGTAACAAGAGTTGAGAATTTTGATTTTGTGGAGGAGGTTGTTGTTGTTGAGGGAATGGTAATGACAATTGTTGACCTTGATTTGGAAGTTGGGGAGCTTGCTGATTTTGAAAGGATTGAGGATATTGATAGAATTGGGCAAATCTCCCATAAGGATTTTGCATTTGCATGCTTTGCAACCATGCTTGGAAAGGATTTTGTGGTTGTGACCAAGGTTGTTGCCAAGGATTCCAATTTGGTGGGGGTTGGAAATTCATAGAGTTATTAAACCCTTGATTTTGCTGCCCCTGCCAAGGTTTTCTTGCAACAAAACAAAGAGATTCAAGCGTACTTGGATCTTCTTGAAAGACTGCTTTGAGGCCAGGGATTGAAGGACATTCCTTGGTCTCATGGGTTTCTGAGCAAATTACACAGGTTTCCACAACTTGTTCTTCCAAGGGACATTCCCTTAAAGCATGCTTCTTTCTACACTTCGGGCAAAAGATAGTCATAGCCTCGGCTTCTGCTTTTTGTTTATTTTGAATCTTAAGGGTATCAATTTGTTCACTAAGACTCCCTAAGATGTCAGTTTTAAATTCATCTAGCATATTACCGATTTCAGCCCTACTCACTGATCCTGTTGCAGATTTATTTGCCCTAAGGAGAGAAGGATCTCTAGGCCCTTTTTGAGTTTTTGATTTGCCCCTTGAGAGATGGATACAAAGTTCTGCTATATCATTGAGAGAAAGTTGAGAAATATCCCCCTTTCCCATCATGTTTAAGATATCTATCCATTCATCTCTAATGGCTTTTAATAAGAGGGCTTTTAAGGTCTCTTCATCCAAGGTACTCATTTTTTCTCTTTTTAAATTATATTGAAATCTCTCAAGTAAATCTTCTAAGCTCTCATCTTCTTTTTGCACCATTTTAAAAACCTCATCCTTATGATTAGTAGGCATACAATAGTCCAAATACCTATCCAAAAAGGTTTGTTTCATTTCATCCTAGGTCCTAATGGATTGAGTAACTAACCCCATGAACCATTTCAAAGCTTGATCTTTTAATGTTGATGGGAACAGTTTGAGTTTCTGAGTATCATCCAGATAGTCATAGGTTCGACACACAACTTCAAATTCAAACAAGAATGTTTCAGGGTCCTCAGTTCTTAATCCATGAAAATTTGGGAGGACGGATGGTGATATATTTTTCATGGTGGCTCGGGAGTCCTCATCAACAATGGGAAACCCAAATGAATTATCCCCATCTCTATTTCCTCCAATGGGACCTCTACCTCCTCCATTGTTATTATTATTTCCTCCTCCTCCTCTACCTCTACCTCTACCACCTCCTTCTTCCTCTGCCATGATGATTCTCCTAGGGATTTCAAAATCTTCTGGTTCTTCTACAAAGGGTGAATGAGAAGAGATTTCTCCTTCCTCCTTAAGTGAGTCTATTTCCTCAATTACAATTGGTTTTCTTGTAGGAGAAAGAGAAGAGTCTCTTCCTAGTTCAAACTCAATAGAAGGTATAGGAGAGTCAACTCTTGGCTCTTGAATTTCAGGACTAGGAGTTTCGGTTGGAGATAAGGGAGGTGTCTCTTGTCTATCTCTTGAAGCAGATGGACTTGTAAAAATTGAACTTCGAGCTCTAGCTAAAAACCTTCCCCTAGAATCTCTAGCTCTATGCATGTCATTTTTTATTTTATCTTCAAGTCAAGTTAAATAGTTCTTTTTCTGATCTTCCAGTTCACTCTAGGTGCAAGAAGAGAGCATACTCAAGAAACTATTAAATCAATAACTTTCTCCTTTCTGATCCTCCAGATCACTTCAAAGTGCAAGAGGAGAGCATACTTAGATAGGCTATTAACTTCTTTCCTTGAAACTTTATATTTTTTTTTTTCTAAGAATATGGCTACTTAATTTCACTTCCCCGGCAACGGCGCCAAAATGTTTAGTCAATTTAGTGTTATCTAAACTGCTAGTATTTATTGTCAACCCGGGGCTCGTAAGCTGATGAAGCGAAGGTGTACTATATGTACTTAAGCAACCTCTTAGAGTTTTTCTTATCATTGGGGGTGTTGTTGTGGTTAATTATGTTCCTAAGATGAAGTGATAATTTATAAACAAGTGAGTGATGGTGTGTGTGTAGAGTGAATCCTAAATGAGTGAAAGTGTGTGATTTAGTGATTTCTAACTACTTGCTTGAAAGGAAATGCTTGAAAGGAATAAGTGAACTGAAATGACTTGAAATAAAATTGAAAGCAAATGACCACTTCCAATGGCACTAGACACCGTTCAAGCTACTGCTAATAAAAGAAAAGAAAGTCACTTTTAAAACCCAAAAATAAAGATTATCTCTCTCTAACTCGATGCTTCAAAGCACATGTACTGTGTAAAGCACGGATAGAAAGTAGCTTAAGTTGAATTAGAAAAGTGAGAAAAATCTGCTTGAAAGACTAATGATAATGGTTTGCTCTTTCTAATTCTCTACTTCAGCCATATGTACTATGCAAAGTATGATTAGAAAGTAGTGAAAGAATAGTCTAAGAAGCACTTTAAAATCAAAACCCTACTTTAAAGACTAGTAGTAATATTTTGCTCTTTCTAACTCTCTACTTCAGCCATATGTACTATGCAAAGTATGGTTAGAAAGTAGTGAAAGAATAGTCCAAAAAGCACTCAAAACTGACTGCAGGTTAGTGATATTCTGATCTTAAAAGATAACAGTTTATGATGAAGATCATTCATGTGTCAGCAGCTCTTTGAGAAATAAGATTAAAAATCAGCTATAAAAACAAAAGCAGCATTTGAATTTGTCAACTTCAAATACCATTAGTTTGTAAAGCAAACACACACACATAAAAATAAATCCCGGGCTAAAAGAAACCTGCAAAGAAATAACACTGATCAGCTTGAAAGAAAGGAAAACAAGTAAATGAAACTATACATGCTTAAGGAAATGAATAAGAAAATAAAGAAATACTGCACATAAAATACTTTACAGAGGCTGAGATGAGCAGGGGCCCTCTATTCATTCAGCCACAAGAAAACTCAAAGATCTGGAAACTTCAAAACAGTGCTATGTTTATTCCTCCATTTGCAAAAAGTGTACAAAACAGAGTGCTAGGATAGCACTAAAAAAACAGAGTTCACAACGCTCTTAAATTTAACACAAGTTCAGAAATTACAACCAACAAAAGTCTGATGAGCGTACGCAGACGCAGCTATTTATAGAGGTTTCTAAGATAGCCTACTCGTACAGCTAATTAACTGAAAAACAACAAACAGTCATGCGTATTTATGGTTCCTGGACACATCATACGGCTGCGTGGATGAGTTTAATGCTTCTGTCGTCATGGGTAATGAATCCCATGTTGGATCATGTCCCCTGCCACTTGTAGAACGTGGACAAGTCACCGTTTAAGATGACGTGACGAAGCAGCTCACAATCACCGTTAAACAGCCTTGAGTTGACCGTAACTTGACCAGCTTTGACCATGGGTAAAGATGACGTGGATGGCTGGAAAAATGGAACAGGAACCTCGAGCACGTTGATACCTAAGTGCCCATGTGGCTCATCTGGCAAACCGACACGTGGAACATTGCGTTTAACAAAAAGGCTGCAGGATCTTCAGATAGCTACAGGATCGTCAGATAGCTGCGGGATTCCTGCAAGTAAGTCAAAATCTAAACAAATAGTCATTCATTAGCAAAACTTGCTTGATCATGCTTAATGACACCTAATGTAATGATCTGGGTGGTTTTATGGTGAAAATGAGGCAAAAGTGAAGGAAAGACAAGGAAAAACTGAGGAAAATGGTAGACAAGTAGGTGTAGAATAGAGGCTCTACAGTCACTACGTCGCCTCCCACACATTTCCTTTCACTAATCACATCACGCCACTTGTCAAACTATCATTTTCTCACGTGCTCTTCCTATTACCATTTTCATGTTATATGCTTATATGT
This sequence comes from Pinus tabuliformis, assembly GCA_031772625.1. Taxonomy (NCBI): domain Eukaryota; kingdom Viridiplantae; phylum Streptophyta; class Pinopsida; order Pinales; family Pinaceae; genus Pinus; species Pinus tabuliformis. The sequence goes on along the minus strand of CM062817.1, from coordinate 1,460,892,436 downwards.
TATGATATTCTTGTTGCCCATTAATACACCTAAATCTCATTCAATAACAGTTCCAATCATAATAGTAATCGATCAAATTCTATAAAATCACCTTAACTCATATCGCGTGACTTTCCTAGCTACTTTGTTACCATTTTTAAATTGCATGTACTACTTTAAGCTTTCATAACCTCTATTGGCAGAACCTATCAATTTCAAGAATTCAGAGACCAGATACCCTTGACAGAGATTCATTTCTCATCCAAGAAGGATGTAAATGGCATTCTTACAAGCTCAATTACCATCTCCAAAAGATCCTGCAGATTATAAGAAGACATTACATTGATCAAATGGATATGCATAAACAGTCTGGAGAAATGATTTTCTCGACTATGAAAAATACTGCTATAGAAATTTCAATGTTAAGGACATCTCTGACAAATTTCCAGACAAAATTAAAACTAGAGAAAATTCTTCATTAAAAAGGGACACAAAAATCAAAACATTAGAAGATTTGGTGATCAAGCTCATTTATGATCTGAGTGATGTCAAAGAAGTGGAGGAGATCATCAGGAAAAAGAATGTAGACATAGCAACGCTCAGGAAATAGTTGAAGCTACCTTCTACAGAGGATCCATAAACAAAAGAGGTAGAAGAAAGTGAGCCGCATAAAGAAGACATGCTCAAATTGATCATTAAGCAAAATATACAGATAAAGGAGATGGAGGAACATATAGAGAAGGTACTTAAGGAAAAAAAAGAGGTTGCATAATTGAATATAGCTCCAGTAACAACCATACCAATTAGAGTTGTAGGGACAAAATGAGAGTCTACATCAGCACCAGATGATTTGAACAAAGTTACACAGGAACCGTCTCTTCAGAGACAAGAAAATGATAAGCTCCAACATAAGCTAAAGAACCTAGAAGGAAATAAAATAAAAAATGGTACCCTCTTGGTCGAAGAGATGAAGAAATCTCACCAACTTACCAAGAAGATAGATCAATTAGAAAACCAATCACTAATGGCTCAAACCTTGGCCTAAGCCAAGGAAAGAATTTGGGTGGATATCAATCATGCCATAACTGAGTTTTGTCCATCCATTCAAATTATTTTTGAACAAGAAGAGTTAATTGACAGGTGCCAGACAACAATCGAACAAGTCAGAACATCACTGGGACAAAAACAAACTGAGGCTACATCTATGATCAAAGTGTTGAACTAAAAGACTAGAGCATAGTTGGAGAAAATTCAAATTGCTGATAGGACAAAGACAAAGCTAGAGATCAAGAAGGTATTGCAAAAAAGAAATTTAATGACTTAGTTGGAGACTAAGTGTCAAGCTCTAGAAAATGTTGTACAGAGATTTCATATTAAATTCAATTCTATGAATCAAAGAGGATTGCCATGGAAATAACTATGCACTTTGGAGTGCAAGAATGTAGGTTCATTTGTTGGCACAATGATACGAAGTACAGAAAATCATTGACAAAGGCTTCACACCGATCCAAGAAGAACAAGGTAAGAAAAATATGGTATATGATGCAAAGGCTAAATATGTTATTATCAGTGGGCTTATTGAATTTGTTTATCTTAAGTTATTGAGTTGCAAAACTTCTAAAGAGGTATGGGGAAAGTTTGAAAATATATACGTAGGGGACTCAAAGGTGAAAGAAGCAAAGCTTCAAATTTACAGGGCAAAATTTGAGCAACTCAAAATGAAGGAAGATGAAAACATTGTTGCATACTTTCATCTGTTGATGAAACAAAAGATACATTGGAAGCTTTGGGAGTACCCGTCGACACGAAAATTGTTGTTTGAAAGATCCTTAGAACCTTGCCAGCAAGATTCAACCCAAAGGTATCTGCCTTGGAAGATAGAGCAGATCTGACCAATCTCACCATAGAAAAATTGCATGGAATTCTTATGACATATGAAATGAGCATTGAAGAAGAGGGTGACACCTGTCACTTAGAAAAAATATTTTCCGCATCCAAGAAGACTGGTAAGGACAAGTAGACTAAAAAGTAAAAACTTGTAGTTGTAAAGATGAAGAAAAGGAAGAAGATGAAGAATAATTTTCAAATAAAGAATTTTCCTACTTCACATGAAAGATGAGAATAGGTACGGGAAAATTAAAAGGTAAATTTCCATTGATATGTTTTGATTGTGGTGAGGTTGGGAATTTTGTAGCCAAGTGTCCTCACAAAAATGAGGTTGTTATGAAAGGAAAGAAAGGCCCTAGGAAGTTCAACAAGCAAGGCAAGAAGAAATGGTTTAAGAAAAGATTTTTCTCCAAAGAAGATATCTCCTCATCTGATGAAGACAATGATAATGAAGAAGAAATCAACAGAAGAGTTTTGTTTATGGCCAAGCACAATAAGCAAGAGGCAAGTGGTGAAGAAGGAGACGAAGAAGAAGAGATGAATGAGGTTGAATTTCAAAATGAAGTGATCAGGATTATCAAAGAGCTCAACGTCGAGAAGAAGAATGTCGATATTGTTCAGGACAAATTAAAGACACAAAGGGAACTTGTCCTAAATCTTAAAATCAAGGTTGAAGAATAAAAACTAATTGAATAATTGCTCAGGAAAGAATTAAAGGAAAGCAACAAGGAAAGAGAGGAATTGGAAGCTGAAATAGTCTCTCTATGAAAGGAAGTAGAAAATGGAAAAACTCTTCAAAACTACGCCAATAGCTCAAAGGAATTGGAAGAACTCATCAACAATCAGCAACCACACAATGACAAGAGTGGTCTTGGTTACAAAGAAAAATTTGAAAAGGAGTCAAGTCCTTCTATGACAATAAAAGAATATGGATATGAAAAATCTACCAAGCAGGTAGATCTCTCAGCTAAATTCAGAGATCAAGACTGGTAGGAAGAACCATGGAAAACAATTCTTCAAAGAAGATTTCCTCCCAGGTACCAAGCTATCTTTTATGGTCATTGTTATTCATGTGGAAGGTTTGGGCATAGAGTTGTAGAATGTGACATGTATGTTTGGAATGAATGTAGTTCCAAGAGATCTTTCAGAAATGGATATTCCAACATAATATCAACAGATTTGATCATTTGAGAGACGATGTTGAATTTTACAAATGTAACAATTTTGGACATCTCGCTAAAGATTGTAGACTTGCAAACTCTTTAAGGAATTCTCACAAAATTGGAATGAATAAGTATGGAGAACTAAGACTGAAAAATGTGTTATCGCTCTTAAGGCTCAAAATAACATAAATATTTGGTATGTTGACAATGGTTTCTCAACACATATGACTGGAGATTAAAATAGCTCATACCCTTGAAGGAAAAGAAGGATGGAACAGTGTCTTTTGGAAATGGCGGGTCTTCAAAAATCATAGGAGCAGGTACAGTCACACTTGGAAGCAGGGATGTATTAGCAAAGGATGTGTTGTTGGTTGAAAATATGAATCACAATATGCTCAGCGTTGGACAAATGTGCGATCAAGGATGCATGATGCTATTCAACTCTAAGAAATGTGAAATCACGAAAGGAAAAATTGGAAAAATTGTGGCTACAGCAAGCAGAGCTCCAAATGACATATACATTTTGGATGAAAAACCTAAAGTGTGTTTTTTGGAAAAATAAGATGAAATTCAGTTATGGCACAAACGAATGGGACATATAAATTTCAACAATTCGATCAGGATTAGCAAAATGGAAGTAGTAAGTGAAATGCGTAAAATTTAAAAACCTGCCAATATGATATGTGAATCTTGTCGGCATGACAAACAAACAGAAGTTGAGTTCAATACAAACGAACACTTTTTGTCACATCCATTGGAATTAATACATACTGATCTATGTGGTCCTATGAGAACAAAATGTTTAGATGGAGAATTATATTTTATGCTAATAATAGATGATTACACCAAAATGACAATCGTAATTTTCTTAAAGAAAAAGTCAAAGGCATTCGAGAGTTTTAAAATATACAAGGAATTGGTTGAAAATGAATCCTATTTGAAGATAAAATGTATGACGTTAGATAATGGCAGAGAATTCACTTCCAAGGTATTCCAAGAGTACTGTGATGAAAATGGAATAAAAAGGCAATTCTCAATAGCCACAGCACCACAACAAAATGGAGTTGTTGAAAGAAAAAATAGAACCGTACAAGAAATGGCCATAACAATGTTAAATGATTCAAAATTAGATGATAAATTATGGGTTCAAGAAACAAATACAATTGTATTCATTATAAACAGAGATCTGCTCAAAAACAATTGTAACATGACTTCGTATGAACTATGGAAAGGAAGATAGGCTAACATCAAATACTTCAAAATATTTGAAAGTAAATGCTACATCAAAAGAGAAGACCAAAAATTGGGCAAGTTTGATTCCTGTATTGATGAAGGTATTTTCGTTGGTTATACATGCAAGCGAAAGGCTTGAATACGCTACAATCTGACGCGAAAACAAATAGTGGAAAGCATAAATGTTACTTTTGACAAATATTGTGTTCTAAAGAATAACAATGAGATCGCATCTTCAAGAAAATGTGAGGGGCTTGACGTAGAATCTATGAAGAATGAAGAAGAAGCTCCAGAATAACACCAATTAAATAAGGAAACACCACTCAACCAAGAGGAAATAAAAACTGATCAGCAGGATGTACAAGAAACTTCTCCAAAAGTTTTAAAAGAATGGTGTCAAAAGGATCATTCGTCAAATCAAATCACCAGCAAAATAAATGAAGGAATTGGAACCAGAAGAAGTCGACAACTTTGTTCATCACAACAAGTCCACCTTGCTCTTTTAGTAACTTTTGAGCTTAGCAATTTTGAGGAAGCTAGTTAAGATGAACAGTGGGTAGCATCTATGAATGAAGAACTAGATCAAATTGAGAAGAAAGACACTTGGGAATCGGTTCCACAACTAAAGGATAAAAAATTTATTAAAACTAAATGGGTCTTCGGAAACAAATTAAATGAGGATGGACAGGTTAACAAGAATAAGGCAAGATTAGTCTTCAAAGGATATCCACAAGTAGAAGGAATTTATTTTGACAAAACTTTTTCTCCCACTGCCATAATGGAAGATATCAGGATGTTTCTCGCTTACGCATGCTCGAGAAAAATCAAGGTTTACCAAATGGATGTTGAGTCGTCCTTTCTAAATGGATAATTGGAAGAAGAAGTTTACGTCAAACAACCTAGAGGTTTTTTTCCTCTCTGACAAGGAAGACTACGTCTGTAGATTGAAGAAGGCACTATATGGTCTCAAGAAAGATCCTAGAGCTTGGTATGATTGTCTTGATGGATATCTACATCAACAATGATTCAAGAAAGGAAGCACCGACAACAATCTCTATGTGAAAGTGGATCAAGATAACCTAATAATTATTGAGGTATATGTGGACGATATAATATTTGGAAGAAATGATGAGAGATTAAGTAAAAAAAATTCCACAAAGATGAAAAGTGAGTTTGAAATGTCTCTACTTGGCAAGCTGACATACTTTTTAGGGATTCAGATATCTCAGCAGGATAAAGGAATATTTATATATTAAACCAAGTACATCAGGGAAATGCTCAAGCAGTACAAGATGGAAAATTGAAAGCTTGTCCTTACCCCAATGGTAACATGTTGCAAGTTAAGTTTAGAATATTTGTCAAAGAATGTGGACCAGAGGTTGTATAGATCTATGATTGGCAGTATTCTATATGTAACATCTTCTCGGCCATACATAATGTAGCCAATTGGAGAAGTAGCAAGATTCCTTGTAGCACCAAAATAATCTCATATTATTTTTGTCAAAAGAATTCTTCGATACATTAAGGGCACATCAGAATATGGTTTATGGTATCCAAAAGGAAATGATCTAGTTATCCAAGCTTATACAGATGCAGATTGGGTAGGAATTGTTCATGATCAAAGGAGTACCAGTGGAATGGAATTCTATCTAGTTGGTTGCCTTGTTTCATGGTTAAATAAAAAGTAGTCTTCAATCTCGTTATCCACAGTGGAACCAGAATATATCGCAGCAACAGCTTGTTCCACTCAAGTTCTCTGGATGAAGCAAACTTTGTAAGATCTTCAAGTCAAGTTTGATGAGCCTATTCCCATCTTCTGTGATAACACCAGTGCCATCAATATCTCCAAGAATCCTTTTATGCATTCCAAAAAAAAGCACGTTCCGATAAAATATCATTTTGTTAGAGATAAAGTCACTAAAAATAATATCAAGCTGGAATATGTTGGCACAAAGGAACAAATTGTTGACACATTTACCAAACCATTACCTCGTGAAGCATTTAAATATCTTCGCCAAAATCTTGGGATTATCCAAAGTTCTCAATAGAATCTTTCTCTTATCTAACTAAGTAGAAATGGGGAGTGGAGGTGTGTATAGGTCTGCAAGATGACAGTTTGTAAGGTGGAGTTACCCTTTGTCATTAATGACAAAGGGGGGTTGAAGGCAATAGGAAGAGGTTTTTTGATCAAAGGGGGAGTACTTGTGTTTCCGTCAATGCCAAAGGGGGGTATTTTTTATCAGTGTTTGTCATTGATGTCAACCCAAGCAGCACTAGAGGCTACCCCCAATCTTGCATGGGAATTTTGACTTCACAACTCATCCTATTATGAGCCAAGGATCATATAGATAGATTCTACTCATCGAGATTTTTCTGTTGATATATGACATGCTACGTAGTTCTTCATGGTTTGAGAGTTATTGATGTTTGAAGTTAGTAACCTCAGTTAGTGGGTTAAAAACCCATGGGGTTGTGGCATGACACTCATCATTGGTTGTGGTTATTGAATAGTCAATAATTAATAATATGTTGTTCTCCTAAAATCCCTCCAATGTTCACTTGTTGAGGGCCCTCTCAACTCAAGACATTTCTATAAATAGAGACCCTCATATCCTCTTCTAGTAAACTTTTCAATGAACTATCTTGTGAGAATACCTCCGTAATTTTTTGGCCCTCATGAGATTCTAACACAAGATCTGTTGCATCCAATTTAAGGTTTTTTTATGTCTAGTTAGGGCACAAAATTATGATCAAGTTTGAAGTTTTGCTTTGAAGAAAGTTTAGAGCCTTGGATTCTAGTATTTTGTTGCTTCAAACAGGCCGTGGAATTTTTGCTATAATGTTTTTTCTATGAAGCTTCAGAAGCTGAAATTAAAACCCATTTGACCAGGAATCTTGATGAATCTCGTGGCCAAATTTAAAATATTGGTTCACTATATTTTTAGATATATGATCTAAGGAAATTAGGATTTTTGCAGGCTCCTCGATTCCATGTCAAACAGGTGACCTCGAGAAAATCGTCATAACGTTCTCTCTAAGCATTGGATTCAAATTACATAAATAGTGACATAGAGAGGATGAACTGTAGTTGTTCGGTATCATTTTTAAGGTTGAAGGTCGAAACAATGACATGTGGCACTTCATACAAGTTTTTTCTACTCAACCAGTCTATAATCAGGTCATCATAGGAGATTGGGCTTAACTCTTTCTTGAAGAATCTAATATCGATCAGACCTATGGGGCTGGAAAGAAGACTATGAGGCTACCACAGGATGAAATTTCAGACCTTGGAGATCCAAAATTACATAGATACAACAGATTCAATATCAAGCTCCTAGAAGGCAAGAAAAAGTATGCATTCAAGGATCACTACAGTAAGGACCACACATCAACAGTCGAGGGTAAATCTGCTACAGCAAGATATGTATGATTAGTGTTTTCATTTTAATTTTGAGTATCATCTATGACATATGTTTTTGCAGGACAATGTAAGTATATTGTTTTTTATTTGTTTGGGTCTTGCCTATTAATGCATGTGCAGGAAGGATGAAACTTTAGAACAACTCAGACACATACTATAATGACATGAAATGCCAAAGTACAATTACTCGAAGAAAGCACAATAGTACCTCAACAGCTGCAAGTGATCCAAGAAGAAATGTTGAGTCAAGTGTCAGGTCTTGTCAAAAATTCAGTGTTGTAAAAGAGTCATCATTCTAAATTAGTAAAAGAGTCATCATTGTAAATTTGTAAAATAGTCATCATTACAAGAGTCATTATTGTAAAAGAGTCAATTTGCCTAGAGTCGAAGGGGCATTGTTGGGAGATATAGGAGTCATTTTTGGGATGATGGCATGGTTGGGTTGCAGGTCATAGTGTGATTGGCTATTTGGTGAAGTACAAGAAAATCATTGTAAAGCATATTGTATTATGGATCATTGTCCCCGTTACGGGAGTCCACACTCTTATTTCACTTCTGATCAGTATAGGGTGGCAGGGAGGTGTTAGGCTCGTGCATGAAGTCACCTACAGGTTGAAGCCTTTGAACACTTCAGGGTGGTAGGTTGGTCTAGGATGTTGGGGCATCCATTCAGTAGACTACTGAAGAAACCTGGGCATTGGGGTGTCCTTCTAGTAGGAGTTTGAGAAGAATGCTTTACTAGAATTCTAGGAAGTTGTAAATTTCATTTTAGTTGGGGCTGAAGATTAAAAGATTTATTAGAAAAGCGTTCAATGGTTTTTGACCCAGAGAGGGTTTTCTACCTAAAATTCATGTGCCTATTGTGTTTCATTGTTTACTATTGTTTTTGAATAAACATTAATAATAATTGAAGACTAACTAATGCTCCGAAAATATTTAGAACTATAAATTTCTAAGGAATATTGATTCACCCCCAACCCCCCCACCCGGTATTTCCAACAGCATTGGACAGAGGAGGAGTGCTTAATTCAAATGGATATAAAGAGGTGTTTCCCTTACATGGAAATGATTTGTGATCAACAATACACACATAAAGTGTAGGTCTAGGTCGACTTCCATTATGCGGTTGGGCATAAACATATTGATGCTTATTACTATCTAAGTATCATTATTAACCAAACTAGGACAATGTCATATTCCTAATGCTTATGGCATAACAAAGTAATGGGATTATCTTATAAATAAATATAAGTAATTTGTTTAGACTTATGCGAAACTCCAACATATGTATTCTATGGGATTGGCTAATAATTGACACAAAAATAAAATTGTCTATAATTGCACCAAGTTTCTAAAAGGATGAGAAAGTATATGCATTAACATATAGATAACAGAATCTGGAAATTCACATGTGTGGAGGTGACTCGATTACATAGTACAATAGTGTTGATAGCTCAATTTCATAGTACATTACATATTTTTCACACACCAACTCACACATTATTCTTGGAACATCCATAATTCACATACAAATTTAGATATCTTATCTGGATAAATCTATGGGCAATTGAAGGAGGGAATTCCACTCTCATCCCAATCATAGGCCAACTACAATGTAACCTTCTTACAACGAGCCACCCCGAGCTGGATCCAAGGTTTCATGAGGTAGAGACTCGATAACGAAACCTTTACGAGAAAGCAAACAAAATAGGCATGACGAGAAAATCATGTGCAAGAATTCGATCATGCAGGCAAGCATGTTGTTGAGCAAGTCATGGTGTGTATTTATCTTGTTTTTCCCCACTGCTTAACCACCTTTTATGGTCAAATGTGTGCAAGGGGCACCACCTTATGCCCTAGTTTGTCAAGGATGTTGTCCTTTCAAATTTCAAGGGACAAACATATAATAATTATTGCCCCCTCTTGGTTTAATTTAGATAATAATTATTTTTTAAAATAAATTTATTTTTTAAATATAATTATAAATTTAAGATTTTAAACATGTTTTAAATTTATATTTGTATTTATTTTTAATAATTTCATTTAATTAATAGCGCAGTCAATATATAGAGGGTTAACTTTTTCTCAGGGGTTCTGGTATTTGATTTAGTAGATAATGATGCAGATTTTAAGGGAAATATAAAAACTAGATAATTTTTTTCTTTACTCCAAGTATCTATAAGGTGGTCTAGCCTTCAGTCACATTAATTAATTAATTTAGGTTTTTAGCTAGACATGGCTTCCTCCATGTTGGTATGGTCATCACTACTATATTTAAAATAATAGTGTAGATAGGGGTGGTGTTACAAACCCCACCACCTTAAAGGAACATCTTCCCTGGTGTTATATAATAGGGAACAAAGGTAATTGAACCATAGAGTCATGTTTCGGTGCATTCACGTTAGATTTTATATCCTAAAATTGTCAATCAAGCGGCTTCTTAGGAATATAGTTGGCTCATTGCTTTCTATGGCATGCCTAATGTATGCCTAACTCCACTGAGTATGCTGATGAATTTTTGAAAAACAATCTATTCGAATTCTAATTCCTTGCAGTCACACACCTTCCAAGTTCAACCATCCCTTTCTCCATTTGATCAATCCATCAGGTGATACTTCCCTTTGCAAGGCTTGCTTGCACAAGAAGAGTCTTCAAAACCAATGCATCCCTATGGCTTGTTTTAATAACACAACACATTGTTATGGCATCTCATGACGATCAATTCACATCATGGGTTTCCAATGTCACTACAATGGCCTATTTCTTAGGGTCTTCGACTCTATCATGCTTCAGTTGTGTACTCTAATGTCAACACAATAAGACTTTTTTTATTTACATTGATCCTTATACATTCATGCGGGATGGTTCAGTAGTTCACATACATTATAACACACAATTGTTATAAGATTAATCAGAAATATAAAAAACATTGAATCATAACTTAAACAGAAAGTTATTTTAAAATGATAATAGATACTTATCTTTATAGTTTTTCTTGGATTTAAAACCACTTAATGGTTTCTTAGTTGAAGACGAAAACTTAGTGATGTATATTTCCCATATTCCTATGCATTCTTGAGTTAGATTCATCTTCAAGTTTAGTTCACTGAGTGGTTTATCAATTGAATAAAGAACTCAGTCCAAAATGCAATTTTGAGTTAATTTCCATTAAGGAAACACACCAATTGAGTCGAGATATTTTTATCTCTTATGGGTGGTTTATCAATAGTTTGGAAAGCATTGGTGGTTTATGAACCACAAGAGGTACCAGTGGTTTTTCATCCAACCATAAGCACCAATAATTCATTGGACATGTGGTTTCTCAAATAGAGACAAGTGCTAGTGGTTTTTTAGCCAAAGCAAGCGCCAATTGTTTATCAATCCCGAAAAAAACCTAGTATCTTCACTACATGGGTGATTTCTCAACAAGATACAAGCACCGATGGTTTTTCAACCACAATAAGGACTAGTGGTTTATCAATATCAACAAGCACCCAACGTTTTCAATCAAATCTCTCTATGCTCATTTTCATCATTAACTTGGTTGTCATGACACACTTTCATAGTTGGAATCTTTTCAAGGAACCCAGCTAGCTGATAGCACACTCATGGTTGTAATACTCAACAATTCCTTTTCATAAATGCATACACAAAGCTGTAATAACACCATACACTTGAGTACGAGTAATCATACAAATAATTATATCGAAAACAATTGACAAGGTGTTTTATTTCATAGTCTAATCATGTTACCCCAAATATACCATAGTCATCATATTTAAAACACTAGTTACTTTTCCACCTTCTATGATGGTTTTCAATAGATGAGTGATCACATGAAATGGCATTATTAGATATTAATTTGTGGATTCATTTAATCATGAAATATAGAACACACATATATTCCAAGCAGTTTTAAGATTTAGGAAAAGTTCCTTCTTAAGTTGTCATGTCAATATAATTTATTTAAGTGGGCCCTATCTAGGCCCTGTTTTATGATTTTTCATTATCCTCTGCCATTTATTGCAACTTGAATCTTATGCACATTGTTTAACTATGGTATTCAACTCCAAACTGGATTTTATTAAGCTCTTCTTCATGAGCTTCTATTCTTCACACCCAACAACTTAATCAAGACCAGACCAAGAAGGTAAGAAGAGAAAGGCAACAATAGAGAAAGACCACAACATCAATACATGACAACAACATGAAGTATGGCCATGCACACAATCAAACAAAACAAAAAACATGCAACTAATAGTAATAAATAATTGATTGCACAAAACATAAAACATTTCACTTTAGCAAGATCACTTAGTACATGCTCAAAATCTGAGACAATATTTTTTTAAGACCTTCAGTAACTTCAAGGTTCCAACAATCCCTCAAAATTATTTGAGAGGACTTTTCTTCACCTTGGACAGCTTGTGGGCTTGCTCCCTCATCACTTTTTGCAATATTAGTTGTTTTTTCTATCGTGTTCAATTGGCATGAGTCTTTCTTCTCTTATTCTATTGCACATATACAATTGTTAGTTACATCAAGTACTAATGCCTTTACTCATTACCTTGGTATGTTGAATGTGAGGCATGTTGATCTAGTGTTTCTCCCACATTTACATCAATGACCGTTAATTAAAAATACATCTTGTAAGCATACATATACTTAGTAGAATGAATTTCAAGATTCGTCCAGTCCTTGTCATAGTATAATGAGGTTTAAAATATGAAGGGAATTGTGATATTTCTACCTTATTTTCCTCTTTACATCCATGGGGCAATTTCTGATCGATGATAGTTAATATTTTCTCCATACCATGACAAAATTCTATGGCAATTATTTTCTTTGTATGGTAATTCAAAAAGTGAAAATGCAATACTCATTATGCTCCTAAGGTAGAGTTAAATTTATATTACTTGAATATACTACAAGAATTAGCCCTTAACTTGAGACCAATAAAACTGGATCATAATAGAGCTAGTATTGGACAATATCAATGAGTTATCACTATTGCATTGTGTGAATTAATGGGGAGAGTAGTATTCATGCAACTTATAACTTAGAGTATAGGTAGCTTAAACCTTCATGTCATAGGATGAACAATGGTATTCGAGTTTTTAATAACACAAAACTATGAACTTAAGTAATACTACAATAATCACTTGTTATAAGCACTTAAATGTTTGATAGAAAGTTATTCAATCATAAAATTAAACATGAAAGTATTCTTGGAGGTGTAATTATTATATTACAATAAGAGAACTCTACATTTGCAATGGATAAATGGAATTTTAAATTATATTGATGAATTCCTCCAAGTCTAAAGTCAGGCCTTAATATAAAGTTATCCTTGAGATAAGTATGTTGATTCATCGACTTAATCTTGAAGTTATTTAGTTTTGTGCTATGAATGCATAAGCGGGTAAAGAATACATGTGTTGAGCTACCAAGGAAGTTATAACCCCCAAAGAAGCTAAAGCAAGACCCAATTGAAAATGAAGAGAATTATTGAATGTGTTATAAAGACCCTTATGTCCGCGTCCTAATAGGCCTCCTGGAGGAACATGTGCCTCCAAAATATCTTCCATACTGTGACCAATCCCAAAGTTGGTTCTATACATATGACCAGCAATTGAAAAAACAAGTGCAATAGCTAAATGATGATGAGCCATATCAGTCAGCCATAAACTTTGAGTTTGTGGATGGAATCCTCTCAGAAAAGTTAGAATAGCAGTTCCCGCCGCTTGGGAGGTACCGAATAAGTGACTACTAGAATCAGGATTTTGAGCATAGAGATTCCACTGACCTATGAAAAGTGGTTCTAAACCTTCGGGATGTGGTAATACATCCAAAAAATTATCCCATATGACGTGCACTCCCCTTGATTCAGGAATAGTGACATGAACTAAATGCCCTGTCCAAGCTAGAGAACTCACTCCGAAGAGTCCTGACAAATGATGATTGAGACGGGATTCGACATTTTTGAACCATGAAACACTTGGTATCCATTTAGGTTGTAGATGTAACCTACCCGCTATTAAAAAGATGACAGAAAGAAATAGCAAGAAAAGAGCTCCAGCATAAAGATCTTCGTTAGTGCGTAAGCCAGTGGTATACCACCATTGATAAACACCGAAATAAGCAATATTGACCGGATCGGGAGCACCTCCTCGGGTAAAGGCTTCTATAGCTGGTTGACCAAAATGAGGATCCCAAATTGCATGAGCAATGGGTCTTACATGTAAGGGATCGCATACCCATGCTTCAAAATTGCCTTGCCAAGCCACATGGAACAAATTACTAGAGGTCCACAGGAATATTATTGCCAACTGATCAAAGTGGGAAGCAAAAATTTTATGATAAAGGCATTCTTCGTTAATATCATGATGACTCTCAAAGTCATGTGCGGTCGCAATACCGAACCAAATACGATGAGTAGTTGGGTCCTGGGCCAAGCCTTGGCTGAACTTTGGAAATCTTAATGCCATATACTTTTCAAATCCTCCTAGCCTTTATCCTATTGCAATAATTCTTGCCAGGAAGAACGCCCATGTTGTGACGATTCCACCCAGAAGGTAATGAGCTACTCCTACAGCACGTCCTTGTACAATGCTTAAGGCTCTGGGCTGGATAGCAGGAGCAACCTTCAATTTGTTATGGGCCCAAACAATAGATTCAATGAGTTCTTGCCAATACCCATGGCCGCTGAATAAGAACATTAAACTGAAGGCCCAAACAAAATGAGAACCTAAAAATAAAAGACCATATGCAGATAATGAAGAACCATAAGATTGGATCACTTGAGAGGCTTGTGCCCATAGAAAGTCACGGAGCCACCCGTTAATCGTAATGGAACTTTGTGCAAAGTTTCCTCCCGTAATATGAGTTACCAGTCCCTGATCACTTATATTACCCCAAACATCAGACTGCATTTTCTAGCTGAAATGGAATATTACTACCGAAATTGCATTGTACATCCAAAATAAACCAAGGAAGACATGATCCCAGGTAGATACTTGACATGTTCCTCCTCTACCAGGTCCATCACAAGGAAAGCGAAAACCCAGATTCGCTTTATCAGGTATTAAACGGGAGCTACAGGCAAATAGAACACCTTTAAGTAGGATTAAAACAGTCACATGGATAGTAAATGCATGAATGTGATGTACCAAAAAAACCGCGGTTCCTAATGGAACTGGTAACAAAGCCACTTTGGAACCTACTGTCACCAAATCACCACCTCCCCAGGTTAAGCTGGTACTCGCTGTTGCACCAAGAGCTGTTGAACCAGGTGTTGAAGCATGAGTGTTTTGTATCCATTGTGCAAAGATAGGTTGTTATTGTATAGCAGTATCTAAGAACATATCTTGAGGACGTCCTAGAGCGCTCATAGTATCATTATGAATATACAGACCAAAACTATGGAAACCTAAGAATATACATACCCAGTTGAGGTGTGATACAATTGCATCGCGATGTCTAAGAACGCGATCTAATAAATTGTTGTATTGAGTAGTTGGGTCATAGTCTCTTACCATAAAAATCGCTGCATGTGCAGCAGCGCCAACTATGATAAACCCACCAATCCACATATGATGTGTGAAAAGAGAGAGTTGGGTACCATAATCAATAGCTAGGTATGGGTAGGGAGGCATCGAATACATGTGGTGAGCTACAACAATAGTTAAAGATCCTAACATAGCTAGGTTAATAGCTAGCTGAGCATGCCACGAGGTAGTTAAGATCTCGTAAAGACCTTTATGGCCCTCCCCCCTAAATGGACCTTTATGAGCTTCTAAAAGGTCCTTGAGATTATGTCCAATGCGCCAATTGGTCTTATACATATGACCGGCTATCAGGAAAAGAACTGCAATAGCCAAATGATGATGCGCAGTATCGGTCAACCACAAACCCCCCGTTACTGGATTTAATCCTCCACGAAAAGTCAAAAAGTCTGAATATTCCGACCAATTCAGGGTTAAAAATGGGGTCAATCCCTTAGCAAAACTGGGATAAAGTTGAGCCAAAAGATTGCGATTGAAAATAAATTCATGAGGAAGTGGTATCTCTTTAGGATCCACTCCAACATCTAGAAGTTGGTTAATGGGTAGAGAGACGTGTATTTGGTTTCCTGCCCAAGATAGAGATCCAAGTCCTAGTAACCCTGCTAAATGATGGTTCAACATGGATTCTACTTCCTGGAACCAAGCCAATTTTGGGGCAGCTTTGTGATAATGGAACCAACCAGCAAAAAGCATTAACGCTGCAAATATCAATGCACCAATTGCAGTGCAGTAAAGTTGTAATTCACTGGTTATTCCAGATGCTCGCCAAATCTGGAAGAACCCAGAGGTTATTTGTATCCCTTGAAAACCTCCACCTACATCCCCATTCAATATTTCTTGGCCTACTATTGGCCAAACTATTTGGGCACTGGGTTTGATGTGAGTGGGATCAGCCAGCCATGCTTCATAATTGGAGAAACGAGCATCGTGATAGTACATCCCACTTAGCCAAATAAAGATGATGGCTAGTTGACCAAAATGAGCGCTAAAGTCTTTGCGAGAAATCTCTTCCAAATTATTAGTATGGCTATCAAAATCGTGAGCATCAGCATGTAAGTTCCATATCCAAGTGGTAGTATCAGGACCTTTAGCTAGCGTCCTTGAGAAATGACCAGGTTTGGCCCATTTTTCAAAAGATGCTTTTACAGTATCTCTATCAGGTTCTTACAACGCTTCTAAACACATAAGTAATAACATTCATTGTTGTTGTTTATATAAATGAATTCACTAGAAAATTATCTCCATAAATATTGTTAAGTTCTAGCATTGGTTTTAACTAGATCAGGTTTCTGAATTTCATTTTCAAGGCCCATTCAGTCCAAGTGTTTGAACCTGAGCTCTAATAACACATTATAACACCTCTTACCCAATTATGTATGTCTACATATGTCTTCACAGTTTCTAGGTGTTTTTAATGATGTTTAATTCATTTTTTGTCAATAATCTCCAATGTATCTAGTTATAAAATGCCAACTTCCTAGAGATTTGTGAAAGCAGTCATTAATATGTTTATCTTATCCAAATGAGAGTTCTTATGATGGTGTAAAATCTCGTTTTGTACAACTCTCTATATATATGTATATCCAAACACACACACACACACACACACACACACACACATATATATATATGCATATTTTACTATCACTTTATTTATGCTTTGTAGATTGTGTATTCCATTTAATAAATAGCATAAATGTAGTGACGTTGGGTGCATGTATTACTTGCATGAAATTCCGTTATAGAATGTGATGAGTCTAATAATTAAGTGCAACGACCCCTCCCAAATTTTCCCACTTTTACAATCTCCCCAGGGTAAACATGAGATGAGTGCCACTATGGTATGACCTAACCTATTAGCTTAGGGGTTCTTGACCCAGGTTCAGATTTAGTTGTGCCAACCAAAAAATCCCTACACTATTGGCCCTTTTGGCAACAAACCGCCTATTGCAAGTTGCAGTCTCACCTGAAACACTTTGGGGGGATGCAAGAACCAAGTTTCTGCATCCAGAGACGAGTGTGATGTCTTTTAGCGCCTCAGATCTGCGTTCGCATAGATCAATAAGCCCTTAGGGCTTAGTAATGAAACTCTATTAAAATAGTCTTCAGATCTTCACAAAGGTCTACGACCAACCTTTTCGGACCTTTAACAATCGATTTATCCACTTACACGTATCATAGAACAACCCTTAACTAGTGTTCGCGTAGATCTAATTAAGTTATTTAGTAAACATAACAGAATTTATCACATTCTTCGCAAAATTACTTAACATGCATTGCATACATTTATTAAGACTTATTGAAGAGAATCACAAATCGTTAGATCAATATTCCATAAACACATTATTCATCAACAACATATATCGTAAACAGAATTAAACATACATACATAGGAATTCTTCGGTAACTTTCTTTATTGATCTTTAGTTCAGATTTACAGGCTCAAAACTACCATGTGCACTCAGCTGTAGGGGTCCACACACTTAGCTGCGGATTCTAACTAGGCCTCTGCACACTCAGTTGTAGAGCCTTTATTCTCCTATCTGACCCGCTTCTCTTCGCTATCACGTCTCTTATATTGACCCATTACATCCATGTCTTACATAACCTGCCTTAGACTCTCTAAGACACACCTTTCATATCCTTTTTCATTCAATCCCATGGTCCTCAGACAATGGTTGGGTCTCAAAACCAATACAAACTTTACATAAACAAGGGGCTAAAACCCCTTTGACTCCTAATCATTTACGCGCTCTGCATCCACAAATCGTTTAGACTTTACGTTTCTTACAAAAAATACATCAAAACTTGGGTTACCTTAACCCAAAAATTGACCTAGGGGACCCCATCCCAATAGGTCCCCAACACAAAGATAGTGACTCACCCTCGAGTCACTCAGCTGGCGCTATGATCTTGCTACGAAGATCCCCCAGCTCAACCTAGATTACTGCAACCTCGGAAGCGCTCTACGTAACTTCTTACTTGACTTCCTCCACTAATGTTTCTGTAGTTGGTCCCTCTGTAGACAACCTCATTGTCTGTTGTGTCTATTGCAAGCCTTTAATCTTGTCTTGGATTGTTGTCATGACTTGATAAGCCTCTTCCAACCATGGCTACCATCTGGCCCTTAGCAAGGCCTCCTTCTTTTGTGCTTCCTCTACCTGCACGAGGAGTTGCTTTCCCTCCTGTTATTTGGCTAGGTGTTGTGCTGGTGCAATGGAGCGCGTCGTTGCCCTAACTCCATCATACTATCAGTGAAACTCCCTTATTTCTGTATTCAGTGTCTATAGGTTATATCCTAATACAAATTTGTCACCAACTCCATTTCTTGCTCAAATAATGTTGTGTAGTCATCAACTATAGAATTCAGAGTGGCCATTCCTTCCTTAATCGCGGTTCCATCCTCCTCTCAGACCTCCAGCGAAATCGTGGGCTGCAACTTTAATTGTAGCTCAGTGATCTTCATGTTGAGTTCAAACTGAACTCAGTTAACCTTAGCTTTGGCTTTGTGCACACTAGCAGCTAGTTTTTTGATATTTTCTTTTGGTTGTGCATCCTTGGGGATATGAAGCTCAGGCATTGTCCTGCATGCCTCTATGACTGCTAACTCTAATCGTGAACTGTGCACCTGTAGTGTCTCCTTCTCCTTTAGAACCTGCGTCTTTTCAGCAAATAGCTGCTGATTATTGACTTTGATTTCACTGATAGCATTGAGTGCTCATTTTTCCCTGATGCGAAGCTTTTCCACAACTCCCTATAGTAATGCACGCAATGACTCAATTGAAATCACAACAAGGTTTAGGTCCATTTTTGTGATCTTGTCAAGGATGGTGAGTCGTTCCTCGGTTTCAGTGTGGAATAAACCTTCACACAGGGGGGAGACTCTCACGTCCTATGGCTAGGCCATCTCCACCACCATACTTTTACCCTGTGCCAAACTGCCTTGTGCATCGCTCACCTTCCTGACATCTTCTTGGATTTTGGTTGCTTAATGTCGCAACTCTCAGAAATCCTTTTGAACTTTGCCAAATGTTTGTATGTACTATTGTTCCAACTATTGCAAGCACTTCTGTTGTGGCATCCCTAACTTTATCACCAATCTCATCTAGATTGCTTTTAGTTAACACCATGGGATCAACCTATGTTTTCTGGGCTTTCTTATTTTTCTGCGATCCACCTTGCTACTCCAGGTCATGTCTCTTCAAAATGAAGAGGTTCTGCTACCTTTCTTCTCCTCCGTCACCTTGTCTTGTGAGCTCTTCTATTTCTGTTTCTGGTGAAGGTGACTTGTCACCTTTCTAGGACTCATGCTGCTCCTGTTTTGCCTTCTCCTTGGTAGCACGTTCTTTCTGAACACGAGCCTTCTCTGCAACATCCTTTTTTTCTGTGTGACTAGGTTCTCCATAACCTGCTTAACTTCCTCCTTCCTTTTCTTTGCGAAATCACTCTCCCCACTCATGCTTGGCCTAGCAACAAGATCTTAAGGGCGAGCCACTCTATGGGCCATCTTGCTACCAAATCTTGTACATCCGTTTTTGTTACCAAATATGGAAAGTCATGCTACTTTTGCATTAGATCCTTCCATGCTTGGATATACACCCTATGGAAGTCAACCTTGAATGTTGCATTGGCTAACAGATGCGTGTACAAGGTTAGGTACAACTAATTGAGGTATCTAGACCAATTAAACTGCAAGCCCTTCGCGCACTGTGCAGCTAGGGACACTACGAGTCCAAGAACTTCATTTGTGTGACATTTCCTCATCACCTTTCCTACTAATAACTATGTAGCCAATTGAACTATGGGGTCCGAGATAGATAAAATTGAGTACATGCGTGAATTAGTAATATTTCTTCATTCTTTCTCTAAGGTCCTTCTCCCTCGTCTTTCTGATGAACTACTTGGCTAGGTTCAAACCTTCATATGGAAGGTGCGTAATCCTATGAATGAGTATATATGTGATGGATATAGGTCCTCCCAACCATAGGCACCCATCGTGCACCAATGTAAGCAGTTGGCACACACAAATTATGTTGATTGGGGTGTGGTGATAATGTGGCACCCATAGAAAGTTGAGAAACCCTGATTTCTCGACACCACAGACCCATTCCTTTGTTTCCAGTGTTGTAACACCTGTCTCTTCATAATAAAATATTTTCATGTATTTGTCTATCACCAAGTGTGGGAACTTAGGATGATCCACAAGGTCCCAATCCTCCATCTTCAATAGTGGGATCCGCGTGAGCTGAGGACCTTCAAACGATACCTGGTCAAGTAGCAGAAGCATGGAGATGGTGAATTTCTCAGAGTCTGGGTCCTTTGTGATCTTTGTCTTTCCCTTTCCTAGAGGGATATACCCAGGTAGCTTCGTTATAGGCTCCAAAACCTTCGGTGTCCATGTATTATTTTACCTATCCTTCTTCTACCTCCAGGTCCACTACTTTCTTCTTATCCTTCGGTGGCTACTTATCTTTCTTCTGTGTTGGTGTTGCAGTATGATTCCTTGGGGAAGCGCATACCTACACTGGATGTTTCTATTTTTCCTTTGCTACATGTTTCTTCTCTTAAGTGGCAGTTTGTTTGTCTTTCGCCATGGTATGTTTCGACCTTGGTGACCTCGTCGTGGGCACCGCAAGTGTAGCTTCTACACTGGATGATTCTGGTCCTAGAGTGTCAAATATGGTTGCTTTTGAACTCAAGGCTTCGACTGGGTTGGTGGCAGTCATCCTCTCCATAAACAACTCACGAGCTTCAAGATAAATGTTTGTGTGTCCCAAGAATTCCTCCCAAAACGCTCGGCTCATAAACGACAGACAACAAATTTCAAAAACAACTCTAAGAGTGCAAAGTGTTCTCTGTTGGACCAGCATGCATAATTTATAGGGGGTTTTGGATTCAAATCTGACTGTTCCCCAAATTTTTTTACAATGAATGTTGTTTTGGTGGCAAATCTTCAAAGATTTTTTCCTTAAATGCCGCCAACCCACTCCCCTTAACCATATTCTAGCTGTCAAATCAAGAACAGTGACTCTAACAGTCACTTTTCTGTTATGCTGCACGGCACCTGCCTCCATGGTGCAGCTTCCTATGTGTAGCTTCCTAGGTTGCAATTTCACTATTTTCTGCACAACCCGCCTACTGTGTAGTCCTCCAAACCAGGCAGTGTAGTTTATAGTCGTGTGCTCCCTTGCAACTTCTTGGAGCACTAAGATTGTCCTGCCACCATATAGTCATTTCGCAGGATCCCCTATATATAACTTCAATCTACTCCCATTCACTCTTCCCGGAAAAGGATCTCCATTCAGCTTTGCGAGCTAAACTGCACCTCCATCTATAATTTCTTTGATAATACACTACCCTAGCCAATGCATCTAGATTTTTCCTGGAAGCTTAGTAATTTACTATCATATAATAGGACAATATCATTTACCTTGAATGTGTGAAGCTTGATGTGGCAATCATGCCATGCTTTTTCACGTTCCTTCTGTACTTGCTGATGGAATCCTACCAAGAATTGGTCCTCTTCAAGCTCCATCAGTTGCGTGAGTTGTTCCTCCAAAGCTTCACGATCCACCATACCTGTGAAAGCTATTGTGTGGAGAATAAGCACAAAATACTGCATTGGAATTACAGCTTCGACACCATATACCAATCTAAATGACATTTTCCCTATCAGCTTCTTACAAGTAGTTCTATAGGCCCATAGAACTACAGGTACACGCACATCCTATTCATTTTTTTGCGCATTGCAGGTCTTTGTTAGCACGTTCTCAAAAATCTTATTAAAGGCCTCAACAGTTCAATTGGCTTTTGGGTGATAAGGTGTACTTTTCTGATGGTAGACCTGGAATTCTTATGTCAATGCACTAATTGTTTTGTTCACAAAGTGCATATCTCTGTCGCTCATCAACACTTTCGGGCAGCCAAATATGGTTAAGACATACTCAAACAAAATCCTTGCTGCTATAACCCCTGTACAATCCTTAACTGTCAATGCTTCTACCCATCTAGTTATATTATTCATCGCAATTATGATATAGCACACACTAGTTTTATTCCCTGGGGGCTGAATTGTCCCAACAAAATTAATCGTCCATTTCTCAAATGGCTACAACCATACTTGAGGCTGTAATGGAAATTCATCTCTTTGCGATGGTCTCCCCATTCTCTAACATGCATCGCACACCTTCAATACACCTTGGAATCCTTGTGCAATGTTGGCCACCGTAGACCTGCACGCAAAATCTTCTTTGCAGTCACCTTTCCTGCATAATGTCCTCCTGTAGCCCCTCCATGAGCTTCAGTGAGAATGCTATCTCTCTCAAAATATGGCATGTATCTTCATAATATTTCATCTACACCCATCTTATACAGATGTCCCGTAATGATTGAGAAATCTGTCACGCGTACTATGAGTTCCTTATTTTGCTGACTTGTATACCCTTCTGGTGCCATCCCCGTAATCAAGAAATGAATGATGTCTGCAACATGGTTATTTGCTACAGTTCTGGTAACACTTCCTCCAGATTATTAGGCTCCTCTCTTGTTTCAATCTGCAATAGATGCTCAAGTCCTGCATTCAACCTCCTTGGCTTCACAGTTACTTCAAAGTAATACTCTTGGAATAGCAGCAACCATCTGCAGATCTTCCCCCCCAACACAAGCTTATTAACTAGGTATTTAAAGGCAAAATGATCTGTGTACATTTTAAAATTCCCTCCTCACAAATAGTGCCTAAACTTCTGCAGCACTTACACCATGGACAATCATTCGCACTCAGTCGTTAAGTAATTCTTCTCAGCCTTATATAATTTCCTATTCGTGAAGGCTCTAGGATGGTCCATTTCTCCTTCACCGGCTTGCGTTAACACTACACCCAATGCAATGCAAGAGGTGTCCACATGTACGTGAAATTCCTTTTTCCATTCTGGGAATACCAGAATCGGCGCGGTGACCATTTTTTCTTTTAAGACATCTAAGCTGCGCTTACATTCTTCGTCTCAGCAGAATGTTGCATCCTTATTTAGCAGTTTCTCCATAGGTGCAGTAATTTGAGCATATTCTTTGATAAATTTTCTGTAATATCCTATATGTCCTAGCGTCATGCACAACTGCTTAACATTTATTGGGGCCTCCATATTCACTATCACCGCAATCTTCGTAGGGTCCACCATCATCCCTTGCTTGCACACTACGTGGCCCAACAAAATTCATAAGGGAACACAAAATATGAATTTCTTCAAATTTATCACAATATGATATCTACGACACGTATCCAACATTAGGCGTAGACTTGCTACATGACGCTTTACTAATCCAAACGCCATCCAGTCATCAAAGTACACTTCTAGGAACTTATGAATGAACTCCTTAAACACTACAATGACTACGTGAGAAAATATAGAAGGAGCATTATTGAGCCTAGACAACATCACAATGTCTTGAAAACAACCCCATTCTATCGTGAAGGTCATTTTGCTCCTATCCTCTAGCGTGATCCTTATCTAATGATACCCAGGAAACCCATCAGTAAATGAGTAGGCCTCCTGCCCTCCAAAATTGTCCAGCACTTCATCTGTAAACAGTGTTGGGAGTGGGTCATGGACGCACGCATCCTTAAGTTTCCACAGATCTATGAAAATCCTTATCTCACCCCCCTTCTACTTCTTCTCCTGAACCACCACTGAGCCTACCTAGTCATATTCTTCAACTGGTTCTATAACTACCACCTCCATCATATTATCCAACTCTTGGTGAACCTTTTCCTTATATTTAGGATTAAGGCGATACAACCTCTATTCAATAGGCTTCGCGTCCGGCTTCAGATTAATTTTCATAACGACTAAATCTCCCACTATGCCGTTCAAGTCCAAAAGCCTGGTATGGAATAGATCTTGATATTCGCGAAGTAACTCAACAACTTTATCCATAGTAGTGTCATCCCAGTAATCTCCAATCTTTCCAAAATTCAGTTCTACTTCAGTACCAATGTTTACTTGCTTTGTTTTCAACAGCGTTGTTTTGGAGAATTTAGCATCTATAGATAAATACTAATTCCCTAGATAGGTAGCTGTATCTAGAACAATAGTTTAAAGTGTTTTAGACTTTTCCTATAAACAATAGATAAGATGAGAAGATAGAGAGCCTACCTATAGTTTCGCTTTCCTCTCGTCTCCCTTGTATCGATTCTATCACTCCTTCCCATACTTAATCCACTTGAGAAGTACCCTGTAAACACAACATAAGACAAAAACCGATCAAAGCATACGATCTATTGAATATAAGTGAAAGGAATCAGATACAATTCACACACATAAGCATTATGAAACAATACCAACATATGGGAAAAAGGTTGAAACACTTTATTAGATAGAAGAAGGAAATACAACCATCGATGTCTGATTCAAAGCCATTCCTCCAACTTGGATCCCATCCACATCACATCAAAAGAATGACAAATTTGTAGCATCACAATACTTGCTTCAAAGCCAAATCTCATAGCAGCATTATCTCCTTACAATTCAACATAATCCAGCCCCTGATCACTTAGATGAGTGGTCAATTTATAGGAATATGAAGGAGGTTTTGTCATTAATGGTGGCATTGAATGGCCTACCATACTTAGAATTAGTTCCATGAAGGAAGGGATGAGAGGATAAGATGCACCTTAACTCATTCCTCATCCATTTTCGAGCTCATAAGTGAGGGAAACTTCTAAATGATTCCAAAAGATAAGAATATTCCCCAAACCCTATGTGAATTTCGCTCATTCTCGCCTAGTGTAGGTGAAAGGAAGCCTAAGTGCTCTGTAGAGCACCCTGGCAGTGGACAACGCACCTTCATAAGGGCTTAACTGTGTTGGTACCTATAGAGGCTATTTCTGGATGTCTTCAAGTCATGAAACTATCTGGGAAGGAGAAATTCAAAGAGGTGACTTGTTTAGGGCATGAAACAATTGAAATTAGGGTTTGATGAGCCCTAAAACACTGATCTGGATGTTGGGATTTGATGTGCCCAAATGGATCTGTAACAGGCATGGTGATGTTTAGGTTGTCTATTTGTGGGCCCTCGACTTCGCGATGCCCTTCTGCCTCTGGGATATTAATATTTCTTTGATCATCATCCTCCTCTTTAGCAGTCCCATTATAACATTCCAACACATGGCACAATTGGCTAATCCAGTCTCGTTGATTCCATTCCATAGGTTCCTATGGTGTTCTGAAGGTGACTGCCTTAATCTCCTGTAGAGCTTCATGGACACTTACAAAGTTGTCTTCAAAACTAAAGGTCAATAAGAATCCTTCCCTCAATATATCCCACTCCATGGTGCCATGGTGGAGCTCCATTTCGAGATACCAGTTCATGGGAATTGTGTCCAAAGTATGGCAGAATAGGTGTACCCACTCTGGTTGCGATTCTTTCCCCCATGCTTTAGTCCATTTTTGTAAGTGATCATGCGGATAATCCTTCCTGTTATATTTCTCAATCAACCTAGCATTAGGACACCCAAATCGTAACCTCATCAATCTTCTGTAATCCCTCCATCCATCAAAGCTATCCTTGTGCGTACCCCACCATCATGAAGGCGTAGCACGCAGTGCCAAATCTAATGCTTGGAAGCAGTGATCCTTATGGACTTCATGTTCAAATGCATCCAAAAAATTATCCATGCCAGTTAACCCATCATAAAAGGGTAAGTTCCTTACCTCTGACAAAACACAACGCAGCGACTTCGTCATCATATTACATCGCAACGTGGATACTTCATGCAAATGATTCTGCCAATGTTCCTATTTTCATGTGAATCAGAGGTGGAGGAACATTCCCAAACCCATCCAATTTTGATCCGGATTTAAATGAGAACGAAACAAATTACAAATATAACCATACGTATAGAGATGTAGCAGAAATAATATTTCATTTCATTACTGTAAAATACTGAAATATGCTTACAAACAGAAATGGGAATAAACTAGCTATGGCGATGGTAGCTTATCTCTGAGAAGATATGTGGTGGCTACATGCCTCTGAACTGTGTTACAATGAGGCTCAAAGACATATTTATTGTTTAGAAACAATGGAGAACCCTAAACATCCAAAAACCTAACCCTAGAAGATGAAACGCCAAACTATGGGCCCCGTTTGGGTAAATTGGTACATCAACTTCCCAAGGTCGTAACTTTGGCATACGATCTCTATTTGACACGCACAATATCTCTTTAGAAAGATCTATCCGAGAACTACAACTTCATGAAGAGAAACATTAGTCCATGGACCCATGTTGCTCCTACTTTTCCCATAAAATGTTGTTTAGGGACACAAAACGGCTCCGAAAGTTCAGGACCCGAAAAACTACTAAAAATAGTAAATTGTGCTACAATTAAGGAAACTGAAAAGTTGAAAGAAACAATAGTGGGGATCCAAGTGGACTTGGTGGGTGGCTACCAATATTCACCTGGATCATTCCTCCCCCCTTAGGAAGCAATGGTCCCCATTACATTGAGTTCCTCCATGAGATGAGGAAACTTCTACCAAACTTGGTCCCTGGTGAGCCACTTGCCTTGGTGAAGGAGTTGGCCTGCTTTGACAATTCGATACAATTGGATATTCTGCTGGTGAGTGTGCTTGATCTATGTGTCCATGATTTGATCTGTTGCAGCTTGTTCCATGCAATCTAGGTTTAACTCTGTGGGTGTGAGCTGTTCTACAATGTCGGATGTGTCTAGTAGTGGTGGAAAGTATGGCTGAAGGCAGTCCACATTCAATATTGGGTGCAGGCCAAGGAATGGGGGAATGCTAAGCTCAAATTAATTTTCTCCCACAATCTTGGTAATGGTGTAAGGACCATATCATAGTGGTTTGAGTTTCTGATAGGCTCCGGTAAGGCATTCCTTTTCCAAATGCAACCAAACTTTGTCGCCCACCTGAAACTTGTGTGGCACCTAATGTTGATCATGTCGATGCTTGTACTTGGCATTTGATTTCTCTAGAATGTCGTGGACCTATTGGCGAATATGTTGGATGTGCTCAATGAAGTTTTTTCTCTTATCTATTTCGGACTAGACATGAGTTGAATCTGCGTGAGTAGTTGCAATTGGCATGGCCACATCAATGGGACATAGTGGCTGGAATCCCAAGCCCACGTGAAAAGGGTTGTGGCTAGTTGAGCTGTAGAGAGCCCAGTTGTAGCTGTGATGAACATAGGGGAGGCTCTCATCCCCTATGTGTGGATTCTTTGATTTGTACATGCGCAGAATGTGTACGATCATCTTGTTCACAACCTCTTTCTGGCCATCAGTGTAAGGATGGAAGGCTGTGGACTTAGTGAGTTTGGTGTCCAACATCAACTAGAGACTGGACAAAAATGTACTGAGGAACCTGCTATCCCGATCTGAGATGATATACTGTTGGATCCCAAAGTTTACCCAAACTCGTTCAAAGAAGAGTTTAGCAGTGGCTTCTATTGTGATATTCTTCTTGCAGGTCACCATAATGGTCATCTTCGAGAACCTATCGATGACCACAAAATCACAGTCGTTTCCATGCTTAGTAGAAGGCAGGCGCAACATGTAATCCATGGATATGGATTCCTAAGGTTGACTAGGGGTAGGCAGCGGGGTATAGAGGCCTTACTTCTTGTTGGTCAGTTTGGCAATGGTGTAGGAAATGCATGATCTGATGTACTTCCCGACATCCTGTCGAAGATTCGGCCAATAGAAATACTTATGCAGTACTGCCACCATTTTCTTGACCTCGAAATGCCCAGCAACCCGACTGTAGTGTGCTTCCCAAATCATCTTGCCACGATCGCTTGAAGGAACACAAAGTTGACCCAAGTGGCATAACAGGGCATCCTGGAGGTGAAAATATGGGACATGTTGCCCCTCCAAGAGTGTCTGGTATGTGTGGCCGAATTATGGGTCACTTTTGCAGAGAAGCGGAAAATCAAAAGTCTTGTTCCCACAAGAGTTGAGCACAGGTGGTTAACGCCATGATCGGTGGTCGACTGAGGCAATCTGCAACATTATTGGTGTTGCCCTTCTTATAATTGATATTCAAATGGAACTATTGTAGGTATGTGTACCACTTCTCATGGTGATCATTCTGCAATTTCCCTTGGGTCTATATGAACTATAGGGGTCGGTGGTCTATGTGGATGAATGTTTCCTTCCCCAAAATGTAATGCTTCCATTGTCGGTAGGCCTGCATAATGGAATACATCTCTTTGTCATAAGTGGGATACTTTTGGACTGTGTCTGAAAGTGTCTCATTGTGATATGCCACTAGATGCCCGTGTTGAGTAAGGACTACCTCAATAGCATAGTTAGAGGCATCTTTCCTAACCTCAAATGGTTGTTGCAAATCTGGTAATGCGAGCATTGGTGTCGAGAAGCGGCAATCTTTCAACTCTGTGAATGCCTTCTATTGAGATTCACACCAGAAGAATTTTTCTTTCGCTCCTCCCTTGGTAACTTGACTTAAGGGCTAAGTGATATAAGAAAATCCCAACACGAACCTGCAGTAGAAGTTGGCAAGACCTAGAAAGCTGTGGAGCTTTGTCAGAGTGGTTGGAGATGGCTAGTCTCAAATGACTTGGATTTTGGCTGGATCCACATGCACCCCTTCTTCATCAATAATGTATCCCAGATACTGAAACTGGGTCATGCCAAAACTGCATTTCCCCAAATTGGCACACAACTTGTGTTGCCACAGTGTTTGGAGAACCTGTTGGATGTGGTGGAGGTGCTCTTCCCAACTCTAGTTGAAGATCAGGATGTCATACAAGTATACCACTACAAATGAGTTGGTGAATGGCCACAAGATGTCATCCATTAGTCTCATGAAGGTTACAGGAGCATTCTTCAATCCAAAAGGTATAACCAACCATTCAAAATGACCTCCTTGGCTTTGAAGGCAGTCTTCCACTCATCAAAAGGTTTGATTAGTACCTGGTGATATCTTGACTTCAAATCGATCTTGCTGAAATATTTTTCCCCCTTTAGTTGGTCCAAGAGGTCATCAATCCATGGGATTGGGTACCTATTATGGACAGTGATCTTGTTCAGTTCCCGATAGTCAATATAGAGTCTCCAAGTCCCATCCTTCTTCTATACCAACATGATCAGGCTCCCACAGGGTGATGAACTCGAACGGATGTGACATTTCTACAACAGCTCCTGATTCTGCCTCTTGATTTCATCATTCTCCAGCACAGAGAACCAATAGATTGGTCCATTAAGCAGCGACACACCTGGGGTCAGATCGATGGAGTGCTTGACCTGATAGTGAAGAGGAACCCCTGCAGGGGAGGTGAAGTTGTCCTCGTACTCGTCCACTACCTTGTCCATCTGTAGTTGTCATGTGGAGGGGCCCTGTCTAGAGGTTGTGGCCACCGTCTTCTTCTTTCCTTGAGGGCGTATCATCAGGAAAACAAATTTCCCAGTTTTGGAAGTGAGCTTATTGCATTGTTTTGCAGTAACCAAAGAGATGGTGGTAGGCGGTGCTACCTTTGGTATCCTGCACAACTTATTTCCCATAGTAACGATAACAGCATGGGGCCTTGATTCATACATAGCATGTCGCTTCCACAAGTATGGTTTTCCTAATAATACATCATAAACATCAAGGGAAGCAATGTCACATAATACCTCATCCGTGAAGGGCTTGATGTTGTATGGAAGGTGACACTGTTGGCTTACGCGAAGATCCCATCCTTAGTGGAGCCACCCAATGGTGTACGGTTGTGGATGTGTTGTGGTTAGTAAGCCCAACCGCTTCATGACCTCTACCGAAATGAGGTTCTTTTGGCTCCCACTGTCGACAATGATTTGTAGCAGGGAGCCCTTTACCCACATCTGGGAGTGGAAGAGATGCTCCTCCTCCTCTAGATATTTGGGTTCCTCCTTCTGGATCTTTGTGGTGGAAACGGTGGCGTTGGGTTCCGCATCAATAATCTACTTCCCTTTGTCATTCCTCTTGTCGGGTTCTAACCAGAGTCGGAACATGCATCTGATTTTGAAACCCTTAGCTCGGCCACTAGTGACTGCTTGGCCCGACACTCACTTGTGTTGTGAGTGGAGCTCTTATGGAACTCACACCACTTTCCCATGTCCTTTTTTGGCTTCGTGGTGTTGTTCATTTCTTTCAGCTTTGGTGGGTTGTCTTGGGCCACCCCACCTTGGATTTGTCCTTTGTTATGTGGTTTGGGGGCACCTTTCCCTTGCTTCATACCCACAGATCCAAAGTCTCACTTCTTCTGTTTAAACTTTTTCTTGATCTTGATAGCATATCGGTATGTCGTGCCGAGAGAGGATATGTTCAGGAATTCTATTTCTTCTTGGATGTACTTGTGTAGGGAGCCATGGTATTTGAGTACCAAATGTTGCTCTGAATCCTTGATACCCAACTTTGTGCGAAGGGTATGGAAAATATGCTTAAACTCTGGCACGTCTTGTTCCCTTCCCTGTCGCAGCGTGGTCAACTTTATGTATTGATCCTCATAGTTTCTGACAGAGTAGTACTGCCCCTTGATGGTAGTCCGGAATGAATCCCAAGTGAGTGCGGCTAAAAGTGTTGAGGCTATACTTTCATTCTTCTGCTAACAGTAGGTTTCCCACCAGTCCTTGACGTCGGGGGTGTCTTTGAGAAGAGTGAAAGTAATCTCTTCCCGGCCGGAAAAATTATGAACAGAAAATACCCTTCTATCATATTTAACCATTTATCTACGACATCTGCATCTATCCGACCCTAAAATATGGGAATGTGAAAGTTAACTTGTGCCTTAAAGTGTGTGGCACTTTTAGAGTAGCTGCTGGAAGTAGATGTGTCGCCCCTGGGTAGCTACTAAAGGATCTGGGAAAAGTTGTCCATCATCATGTTCCTTTGTCACTCGAGGGCCTCTTCTAGCAAGAATTTGATAGGATCTCATGCCCCGTCATCTTTGTTTTCGACCGCTAAGGGAGGCCGTTGGGATTTGCGAGGCTGGTCTTGCAAAGGTTCGACCAGTTCAATTCCTAACTCCTTATATCCAGACCTCATTGGGGAGATGCAAGGAAAGACAGAGAAAGAGAAAACCGCTCTAATACCACTAATCCAGATTTAAACAGGAATGAAACAAATTATAGATATAACCATACATATAGAGATGCAGCAGAAATAATACTTCATTTCATTACTGTAAAATACTGAAATCTGTTTACAAACAAAAATGGAAATAAACTAGCTAGGGTGATGGTAGCTTATCTATGAGAAGAGATGTGGTAGCTACATGCCTCTAAAATGTGTTACAATGAGGCTCGAAGGCCTATTTATTGTTTAGAAAAAATGGAGAACCTTAAACATCCAAAAAACTAAGCCTAGAAGATGAAACACCAAACTATGGGCCCTGTTTGGGTAAATTGATACATCAACTTCCCGGGGTCGTAACTTTGGCATACGATCTTTGTTTGACGTGAACAATATCTCATTAGAATTATCTATTTGAGAACTACATCTTTGGGAAGAGAAACATCGGTCCATGGACCCATGTTGCTCCCAGTTTTCCCAAAAAACGTCGTTTAGGGCCTGAAAACGCCTCCGGAAGTTCAGGACGAGAAAAACTGCTAAAAATCGTAAACTATGCTACAATTAAGGAA
Organism: Pinus tabuliformis; assembly: GCA_031772625.1. Taxonomy (NCBI): domain Eukaryota; kingdom Viridiplantae; phylum Streptophyta; class Pinopsida; order Pinales; family Pinaceae; genus Pinus; species Pinus tabuliformis. The sequence continues at coordinate 1,460,860,554 of CM062817.1, read as the reverse complement.
ACTGAAAAGTTGAAAGAAACAATGGTGGGGGTCCAAGTGAACTTGGCAGGTGGCCACCAATATCCACCTGGATCAAATTTGTCCATCTACCATCAGATTGATCCACTCCTGGTCTCACATTATTATTTTATAGATTTGATCCAGTTCATCCTTGCTTTTTTCATAATCATAGAGTGGTTCAGTGTAACACACCCCTTCTGTAGGGTCCAACAGTACTACAACTCAAAGCGATTTCTTTTCAAAAGGCATTGTCCTCTTTTTTAGATTGATGACCCTGTTCATGTCAATGGCCAGGTCAATTCCCAAGAGCACGGGGTATGGATTTATGTCATCAACGATCTCTATCACTTCAAAGTCAGCCATCGCACTCACACCTTTCATATCAACAATTACTTCATATAATCATCCCATAGGGATGTTTTTCTGTTGGTTCACCATTCTGAGCTGAATTAGAGACCACTGCAGTGCAAGTCTCCCAATTCTTTTTCAGGTTTGTTTTGGCAATACGTTTGCATCCGACCCCAATTCCAAGATGACCTAGTCCATCTCATAATCCCCTATCTATGCGGTGAGCCTCATCTCGCGCCCCATTATTTCCTTATGTTTGCCCATTTTTTTGACCACACGATGTCCATCAAGGACCTTCTCTTTGCTGGCGCATTCGTATATGAACTCCTGCAAGCCTTCCACATCTTTTCTATCATGTAGTAGCTTTATGAAGGTCTCCAAAAATGTAGTAAGAACAGAGGGATCAACATTTGCAGGCGCACTCGTTTCTTTTACCTTTTCCTAGCTTCCTGAGGTGGATGCCTCAGTGAAGCTTTTCTAGCTTCCATAAATATTTCCTTAGCGTGCTCCAGATCAAAGCCGACTTCCTTCTCAGGGGCCTTGCGGACCCATCCATCCTCTTTGAGTTGTTTACCTTTATCATCGTCGGTCATTATCTTACTTCTCAGCACTATATTCATGTTTTGATCTTCCTCGCGGGGCTCATCTCTCATCATGTGTAAGTTTTGTGTAGGTTCTTGAGGTTGCGCCTTCCTCTCTTGCATCTTAGCTATTAGCACTGGGAATTCTTCTATAGTGCTGGCTGTAGTATTGACATGACATGAGTGTCTGATTCTTACACTCCCGCATGTAGTGCCATTGTGTTTCACAGTTGTAAGAGATAACCTGACCCCATCCGATACCAGGTCCTCCTCCTTCTCGGCCTCATCCTCGTCCCTATATGCTTTGCGCGCTCCTCTGGCACCCTACTCTAGAGGCCAAGTCTCTTCTCACATCTAGTATGTAGGTGTTATTTCCATCATTAGCTCATAGCTACGACAGTGGCACTCATCATGACCCACTGATTTTCGGAATTTATAGAACAACTTCTACGGTGTCTAGACGAAATTTTGAGGCAAAGGGAAATTGTTTGTCACATGTTGTCCAAAAACCTGACAAATAGCACACCATAGCATAGCCCCCATGCTCGTTCCTGCTAGAGCTTCTAGCCTCAGGGGAATTTGTCCCCCTCCTGTAATATAATTCATGAATATGGGACAGTGGTCTTTATGTGCCCCTTGCTCTTATACTTCAGACAACAGAATTTTGCGTGCACCTCTGATTTAGACTCCTTATGTTTCTTCAAGCTTTGAAATTCCGCTTATGTTCCTATCTTCTGTTGCGACAAAGCAATCTTTAGTTGGGGTAGAAGTGAAGCTATAAACCATTCGCGATGCTAACTATCTGTGAGCTGCATGTTAGCTTCTCAAATTTGACATTTCAACCTTTGATCTAATTCCCAAGGCATCTCATCAACCCTCATCATGATTTCCTTCAATCCAACAACTGACTGCGAGTCACACTTAGGCTTACTAAACACTTTGTTTAAACTAGCCTTAGTATCTGCTAGCGACGTGAGGGGATTATTAGAACGATACTTAATATACCAAGTCAGTGTGCGATCCTGCAGAGCAATAATCGATTGTGCCTTCTTTATATTGTCATCAGTAATCTATTGCGTTGTCCACACAGCATTCGCAACAAACCAAAGCTGCTATGTGTCTTCACTCCCAATGCCCTTGAAAATTGGCAGATTCATAAGGTTCGCCATGTTGGATGGTGGTGATGGAGGTGGAGGTGTGGGCGGAGGTGGAGTGGATAGGTGATTTACTTTAAGAATCTGAGTGATTAGCTGAACAACGCTTTGTGACAGATTCTGTTAAACCCCTTTGTTAAGGCTTAAAGGAGGTCCAATCAATGGAATATACTCCAATCTCATTCCTCCATGGTTTCTAAAGACTCTTCCAATTCACGTAGCTCCGAACATCAAGGAAATGGCATAACCCATTTTTCACACAACAATATTTTAATCCAAGTATTCAAAGATCTTAAATAGTTACCTCGCGGTCCTTTGAAAAAGATCTTCTCTGCTTTGTTGTAGCTGATTGAGGTATCAACTACGAATTCTATAACAAATCCTCCCTGGATTTGATCGAGCCAATCATCAACAGCCCGCACAATCTATTTTTCAGAGGCTTCTAATCATCACACCAATTCAGGAGTCCACACTATAGGATTATCAAGCTTCCACCTTCCTTGGTTGGTTGTCAATTTAGCTAACCACTCGTATAGTTCAATGGGAAAAGTGCAGAAGAAGATTTCATGTATATATGTATACAGATACCTATTCAACCACTCTTCCTTCGACAGGCACAAATTCCTATTTTCTTGTGCTGCAAACTCATGAATATTTTGATTCAACCACTTTTCAATTTTGTTCGTGGTCAGATTCCAGTGATCCGACATCACACCTCTTTCAAGTAAATCCCTACACTACTGGCCTTTTCGGCAACAACCCACCTACTGCAGGCTACAATCTCACCTGAAGCAGTATGGGGGGATGCAAGAGCCAAGTTTATGCATCCAAAGATGAGTGTGATGTCTTTTAGCGCCTTAGATCTGCCTTTGAAAGTATCGATAATCCCTTAGGGCTTGATACTACAACTCTATTAAAATAGTCTTCAAACCTTCACAATGGTCTACGTCCAGCCTTTGCGAACCCTTATTAGTCGATTTATCCACTTAGGCGCATCGGAGAACTACCCTTAATTAGTGTTCGTGCAGATCTACTTAAGTTATTTAGTAAACATAATAAAATTCATCATAGTCTTCGCGAAAGTACTTAACATGCATTGGATACATTTATTAAGACTTATTCAAGAGAATTGCACATCGTTAGATCAATATTCCATACACACATTATTCATCAACATCATATATTGTAAAAAGAAGTAAGCATAGATAAACATATATACACAGGTATTATTTGGTAACTTTCTTTACCGATCTCCTATTTATATTTATAGACTCAAAACTACCCGCGCACTCAGCTGCAATGGTCCGTGCACTATGTTGTGGATTCTACCTAGGCCTCTGCACACTTAGTTATAGAGCCTTTCTTATCCTATTTGACCCACTTCTCTTCATTATCACTTATCTTCCATTGACCCATTACATCCATCTCTAACATAACCTACCTTAGACTCTCTAAGAAACACCTATTTATAGCCTTTTTCATACAATCCCATGGTCCGCAGATCATGGGCGGGTCTCAAAACCGACTAAAAATTTACATAAACAAGGGGCTAAAACTCCTTTGACTCCTAATCGTTTACGCACTCTGCATCCAAAAATCATGGAGACTTTACATTGTTTACAAAAAATACATCAAAACTTGGGTTATCTTAACCCCAAAACTAACCCAGGGGACCCCATCCCAACACAGCCTCCAAGTTACAATGATGTAAATGGGACCTACAAACCAAAAACTTACTAATACCTCTCAAGAGCACCAGATCACCTAAAATTCAGCCCACAACCTTTGATGATTATATACTGAGTTGGAAATCCTCTTTCACAAGATTAACACCCCAATTGCACCCATGCCAAGTTGTGTCTGCAATTATGAGGCTCCAACTACACCCATAAGCCTTCTTGAATGTGATTATGACTGAAATTTCCTTGTTTTGTGCTAGTTTTTCTGATATATGTGCCACTTTTTTTGGTTAGCCTCCAAACCATTCCCCATAAAATTCCATAATCAAGTTTAAGATAATGACAAGCCTAAAAAATTAATACTAGGACTAGATCTTGCCCAAAACATGCCTAATCACAGGTCATAAATGCATATATGATCATAAACTTTTGAACTTCATCATAGAATAATCAAGAAGCTCTAATTCCCTCTCAAGTAGCTTTAACAACACTTGCTATCCCATGCATTAATCAACCATTCAATAACTTACAAAATCATGAACAAGATCCATTGTAAGAGCACATCATATAACAAAAATAGAAACCATGACATATCAGTCATAAGATCATCATAATAACCATATCATGTGTTCATTAATCACATTATGAAAATATCTTATATTAAGATATGTAAAATCCAACCAATTCAAGGACTTCTACATACTACCCAACCATAGATTAGGTTGAACCAATTCCCTCTCTCAGTCAATCACCCTGTGCCATATTCCAAGCATGAATGTGGGATCTCATGGGATAAACCAAGACATAACAAAATAGGGAATCCATAGGTTAAACCACCTCCACCTCAAGCCATCGTGATGTCACCTAAACTAGTCCCAAGATCACAAAGCCAAAACAAGCTTGGATGTCTCAAAATAACATCACCATACACAAAGGAATTTTCCTATTTCCACCCACTTGTGAAGGGCTTCCTAGAGAAAACCATATCCACCACTAACCCTTGGGAATTTCCTATGACCACCTCAACTAAATTGAAAACCTTGCAACAATCCAAAGCTCAACCAAGAAGGTGTTAGCACTCTGTAATTTTCCCTAGGTTGAGGAGAGAAAACTCAAAGGTAACCACAAACCTCTTTTAGGCTAAGGTCCAACCCCCCCAGCCTTGGAGAGGGCTCTCTCATTGTGTTTTCTTTTAATCAATCTAGTGACTGAAAATCTTGATATTAGGCTGGCTATAAGGATAAAAAAGGTGAATTTATGTTGTCGTTTGAAGGTAAGTGGAAGAAAGTAGATCTACCTCAAATCAGACCACTATTTTAGAACCAAGTGAATAAGGGATGTGATGGAGTTTGAACGGGATAAAGATAGGAAGCTTTATTGGTATAAAATCAAATTTTGTTGTAGTAAATGGGTGAGTGCAGCATGATAAAATATGACAAATATGGCATCAAAATATTGATGAATTTATTTTTCCATAGAATAAAAGAAAACACATATGATCAGTTGATCTAAAACAAAGCACTAAGTGAATTTTGAGATATTATTTTCAAGTTGAGCATGAAGAATGTTTACATCATGGAAATTTATATTAGAAACAAAACCCAAAATAACACATATACCAATAAGAAATGACACAATAATCTCTACCAAAATTGCATCTTCCTTCTTCTTTTCACTTGGGAGAATGATTAAAAATTTTAGAAAATGTAGACTAACTTCTTCACACTACCAACCAGAACTATTTTCCATGTGTTTACATCATTATATACAATGAGAAATTCGAATTCACTTCACAAAAGTAGAATGGTCCAAATGAAATGCATCTTTACTTGCTATGCAGAAAAAGCAGAAACTGTTATATCAAGACAAATATAATTGGAAACATAAACCAAACGAAGCATCTTTGTTTAACAACTCAAACTACATGATTTTCACTTATCAACACTTATCCAACAACTAAAATGGCTTCTACAAGTTCCAAATTTTGAAATTTTCCAAAATAGAGTTAACTGATATGTTTGTGAAACATTTGTCCAACAAAGGGCGCCAAATTTTTGGAAAAATAGAGTTCAAAGACGAGATCATATATTGAATCCGGATATATGTTGCAAAACTGAGAGAGTTTTTTGTATATGAGAGTGTCATTGAGCTAAACATCTCTCAGTTTTCAAAAATTCCTCTCGATATCCTCACAATCTGCACCTAAACCTCGTAACTAAAACAGGAAATCCCAAAACCTAGAAATTAAATTATAACGATGTATTTGAAGCTTACAACATATGATGCATGTGTAGAAACGGAAGAAGTATTTTGTTCTTTGACACATGCTTGGAAAAAACATCTTTCTTTTTTACAAAATTTAGCTCCATTTGGTCAAAAACAAGTTTTTAAAATGATTACAAAACACTCAATTTCGCAGCAAATTCATAGCAAGTCCAAGTAGCTCTCCATGCTCTATATTTTTTCACACCTCCCCTAAAAAAATGTATCAAATTGGTAGGCTTGAAATTTCTGTTTGATGGTGTATAACTCTTGAACTAGTCTTTTCAATGCCTGCAAACCTTCAGGATAGCTGACTCCAACTTGTGCAACAAATGCACAACACTTGTTTCACCTAAGCTTCAAACACCTCCCTTCGACCTTTGAAACCTTCTTGGAGCCTCAGACTACTTCATAGCTTGAATTATTCTTGATATGAAGGACAAATGAGGAATGGCTTAAATAATTTTTTAATTTTTGTCACCACAAACCCTCTCATGTCATGATGATGAAATTTGAAATCATGGAGGTATGAGAAGTATAAACCACTAACAGACCCATAATAACTCTATCTAACTAAACCTAACTGACATGGATTTGACTTACGATGCATTAAACCCCATGAAATGACCCCTTGAACCCTCAATGACTCGTTTTCCCTCCATGAGTACAATTTTGAAATTATGACCTTATGACCCTCTCATGAATTTTAGACTTTCACAAATTTCAATTTGGGTTCAAAGACCCCTTTATGACATGAACCTTTACAAGACATAATATCATATGACTCTTTTTACATACAAAACTTTAGACTATGACACATAATGACTCAGGATAAAATTGACAAAAAGTCCTCCAAAATAAAATAGTAAGATAGACAAACACTTTGATTCCTAAACTATATGACCCTAACATTGGCTCCAATTGGGATTGAAGCCTCCTCATGTGGTGCCAAGAACACTACAAAATAGTATATTGACCATTGGGAAATCGATTCAAACACAAAAATACTAAAACTCAACTGACTGACTTATTATAAAGCTGAAAACTTTAAAGTAAATAAGATATTTGACAACATATCACCAAAGTCTTAGGGCCTTCTCCTCAAGCTTGAAACTCTGATGATAGTTTTCCACACCTGTTTAATATAAATATACAATCATGTGTAATGATCCTTCCAATGTAAGCAATCAAGAAAATGAGTACTTGATTTATGCTTGTATTCAACTCCGCCAGACATAAAGAAAAATTCAGAAAAATCGCAACTCAAACTTTCCACTGAACATCTGCTCATGATCCATAAATTCCACAACGTTCTTCCATTCAGTCGACAGCAACAAATGGGTAAAAGGGTATTCAATAATTTGAATCATTACCCTATCTTGAAACTCAACAAAAAGGCAAGTGCTCCCTTCGTTTTCAGTCGCTAGCTGTTCTACATTGTCCAATGTAGGATCTTCATGAAAATGAAATAAAACAACTTGTTTATCAGGCTTATCATTTACATCAGGGAAAATAATATTGTGCTCATAAAAATATTTAGATGAGACAACTAGATTATCAAAAGGAAAAAAGTCCACATCCACGGGGTCTATAAAAACCTACACTTCTTCATAATTTTCTTGCAATTCTAGGTAGCTATCACTATGAATGATTTCACTACCTAAATTTTCCATGCAAACAATTTCAGAAATCTAATTTTCATAGATTTTTTCATGAGAGAAAAAATCAACAGAAGGATGACATGAAGGAAAATTTGAAACAATGTCTTCATCCTTGTTTTGGTCACATGAAAGTTGACAATCTTATTGTAAATCATCATTAAAATCATGAGATGTAACATGGATTTCATTATGCAAATCTGATTGGTCTTCAGTCAAGGAAGAAAAATTTGTTTGTTGGAAATTTTATTGTGTATCAAGGTTGCTAAACTCTAGTAGTTCTTCCTCATGATCTCTTAAAAACTGACAAGACTGCTACAAATTTCCTCAAACTCAGGAGACAAATCATAACTTTTTGCATCAAGATGTTGATATATTTCATTTTTAGGCCTTGGAGAAACTATTATTTTCTAGAAATCCACCTAAATATCATGGAAACATACCTCTTCTATTTCTTCTTGATGTTGAAAAGGATTCTCATGAAAAGCTTCTATAATCTCATCATCCATAAATTGATCATCTTCATAAAAACTTTCCAAATGCTCAATAATTTTTCAAAATGTATGCAACAATATTGGACCAACAACAAGGAAGGATGATTTTCTTTATATCTCTCATAAAATACAACATGAAAATCTCTAAGAGAATACAAACAACCATTTGAAAAAAAATTATACCAATATCTCACTTTTTCCTCCCAGGTAGCCATGAAAATCTTCATCGGGAAATTTTCATTAAATTGAACCTTAAGTCTATGCACATGCATATGAAATTTAACCAAGTGAAGAGAAACATCATCTCCTTTCTGATCTATGAATTTAGCAAATAATTTTGTCAATCTACAGGAGGTGTGCAATTTGGAAAACCTGGAATGTGAGCTCGATTTAAAGGAGCATACCTTCTAGATTGAGAACTCATTTTAAAAGTGTAGCGATACAAGTGGGAATTTAAAAATATGGATTTTTCTCAATTGGAGTCACCAAGTGAAAGGTACAACCTTCTTTTGTCTGATTGTTGTCCACCATCAGTAATCATATCTGAACTCTGATGATATTTACGGGGAATATGGAACCTTTCGATCCCTGACAATGATGCCAATGTGTTAGCACTCCATAATTTTCCCTAAGCTAAGGAGAAAAAATTCAGAGGTAACCACAAACATATTTTGGGCTAAGGTCCAGCCCCCCTAGCCTTGTAGAGGGCTCTTTCACTGTGTTTTCTTTAAGTTAATCTAGTGACTAAAACTCTTGATCTAAGGTTGGCTATAAGGACAAAAAAGGTGAATTTATGTTGTTGTTTGAAGGTAAGTGGAAGAAAGTAGATCTACCTCAGATCAGACCATTGTTTTAGATCCAAGTGAATAAGGGATGTGATGGAGTTTGAACAGGGGCAAGATAGGAAGTTTTATTGGTATCAAATCGAATTTTGTTGTAGTAAATGGGTGAGTGAATCATGAGAAAATATGACAAATAGAGCATCAAAATATTGATGAATTCATTTTTCTATAGAAGAAAATAAAACACAGATGATCATATGATCTAAAACAAAGCACTAAGTGAATTCTGAGATATTATTTTCAATCTAAGCATGAAGAATTTTTACATCATGGAAATATATATTAGAAACAAAACACAAAGGAACACATATAACAATAAGCATTGACACAATAATCTCTACCAAAATTGCATCTGCCTTCTTCTTTTCACTTCAGAGAATGATACAAAATTGCAGAAAATGTAGATCTGCTTCTTCACACTACCAACAAAAACTATTTTCCATGTCTTTACATCATTATATACAATGAGAAATCTGAATTCACTTCACAAAATTAGAATGGTCCAAATGCAATGCATCTTTACTTGCTATGCAGAAAATGAAGAAACTAATATATCAAGACTAAGATAATTTGGAAACATCAACCAAACAATTCATCTATGTTTAACAACTCAAACTACATGATTTTATCTTATCAACACATCCAAAAAGCAAAATGACTTCTAGAAGCTCCAAATTTCAAAATTTTCCAAAATAGAGTTGACTTATAATTTTGCACAGCAACGGACACTGAATTTTTGGAAAAATATGGTTCAAAGGTGAGCTCATATATCTTGAATCCAAATAGATGTTACAAAAATGAGAGATATTTTTAGATGAGAGTGTCCTTGAGATAAACCTCTCTCAGGTTTCAAAAATTCCTCTCCAACTCATAATATGCACCCAAACATCATAACTAAAACAGGAAATTCCAAAAACTAAAAAATAGACTATAAATATGCTTTTGAATGTTACAATATATGACACCTATGTAGAAACTAGAGGAGTTTTTTGTTCTTTGGCCCATTTCTTGAAAAAATCTCTTTCTGTTTCTGAAAATTGATCTGCATTTTGTTGGATTTGAAAATAATGACAAAAACAGTTAATTTCGCAACAAATTCATAGTAAGTCCAAGTAGCCCTCCATGCTTTATATGTTTGCACACCTCCTCTAGAAAAATAGATCAATTGGGTACGCTTGAAATTTATGTTTGATGGTGTATAACTCTTGAGGTAGTCTTTTCAATGTCTTCAAACCTTCAAGATATCATACTCCAACTTGCGCAATGCCTGTTTCACCTGAGCTTCAAACACCTCCCTTCGACCTCTGCAACCTTCTTGGAGCCTCAGACTACTTCGGAGCTCGAATTATTCTTGAGATGAATGAGAAGTGAGGAATGGCTTGAATAATTTCTTAATTTGATGCCACCATAAGCCCTCTCATGTCATGATGTTGAAATTTGAAATCATGGATGTACGAGAAGTATAAACCACTAACAAACCCATAATAGCTATAACTAATTGAACCCAACTGACACGGATTTGATTTATGATGAATGAAACCTAATGATATGACCCCTTGAACCCTCAATGGCTAATTCTCCCTACATTATTACAATTTTAAGATTATGACCTTATGACTCTCTCATGAATTTTACACTTTCACAAATTTCAATTTTGGGTTGAAAGATCCATTTATGACATGAACCTTTACAAGACCTAATATCATATGACTCTTTTTATATACAAAACTTTATACTATGACACATAATTACTCATAGGCTAAAATTGACGAACAGACCTCCAAAATGAAATAGTAAGATAGACAAACACTTTGATTCCTAGACTATAGGACCCTAACAGAGGGAATCCCATCATGCTATGGCTATCCAAGAAATGGAAAGGAAAGTCTGAAACCACTATCAACACATGAAAAACCCATTCCTATCACAACAAATGAACCAAATAATTATATGCATGTAACATGCATCCTGTTACTTGCAAAATCTTTCTGTTGTAACTATTGATCCAACTTTCTCCTTGAAATTCCTTTCTTTCCTTTGCTTTCCCTTTACTTTCCTTTGCTTTCCCATTGCCTTCCTTTGCTTTCTTTTTCCTTCCTTTTCTTGCTTGCTTGCTTTCTCTCTCTTTCTCTCTAAAATTGATCGAAATCAAAAGATGACAAAAGTTGTTCCAAAAGTTGTGAATTGTTTCTCTTATGCATTTTCATCATTAATCTTCTCATTTTCTTTCATTTTCCTTCATTTTCTCTCTAATTTCCCTTTCATGCATATTTGTGCCTCTTCACATTCCTTTTATCCTATTTTCATTTGTTTCTCATAATTAAATGTCAATTATTTCCTCTTTGACTTTTCCAATTTCCATAGACATTAATAAACCACAAGTGATGCTCACTATAATCTGTTCCCACCATTCAACTTGGAATACATGTACCATGACCTTGGTCTTATTATTTTTCCTTTAATATCCTTTATTACATGAAACTCTAACCTAAAGCTATTACAAACCCCTCCCCCTTGGGGGGACACTGTCATTAGTGTTCTATAACACTTATGACCAGCAAACCAATAAAAACAAAGGATACTACCTATGGAGCCTTATAACATAGGTCAATTTAGTATTTACAATGACATCCTGTTGAAATACAAAACAAACATACCGCTTATTGGATTTTTATAACACAACGCATTGTGGTATTTACAATAACAACTATATATATATATATATATATATATATATATATATATATATATATATATATATATATATATATATATATATACCAAAAATAATTTTGCTTCAACCAACAAATAAAGAAGGATATAATGCCCACATTTGATCAGCCATCTTGCATGTAGCTTCGTTGGCCCCAAAGTGCTTTCGCTGCACTTTAACCTACTCTATTGCTTGGTTCCAGAGCATGAGCTATTTACACTACATAATGCATTATGGCACTAGCTAGAACTCTACCTCTGGTTCCACCTATAATACAAACCAATCAATCACATGATCAACATCTTGCACATATCCCTTAAGCAATGCAACATGGTGAACATCATGGACTTTCACTATTAGCAACACTGCAAGTATGTAGGAATCTAGTCCAATCCTCTGAAGGATCTCAAAAGGCTCATAATACTGAGGTTCCAACTTCGCACATGACCCAATCTTCAAGCTGCTCCTATTGGGCTTGATGTGAAATTACACATTCTCCCCATACTAAAACTCCTTGAATTCTCTATATTGATCCACATAATTCTTCTAATTGTCTTGTTCTACGTTTAAATTCCTTTTAATAACCTGCATCTCCTACTCCATCTTAGCCAACATTTTTGGTCCAACCAACAACTTGTTCACTGGATCACTCTAGCTAATAGGAGTATTACAACTCCACCCATAGAGAGACTCAAATGGACTCATCCTCAAGGATTCATGATACCCATTATTATAAGAAAAATAAACTAGTGGAGGATACTTGTCGCACTTACTATGTTGATGCATGACATATATCCTCAACATATCCTTAAGAATCTTGTCTACCCTCTCTGTCTATCCATTTGATTGTGGATGATAATCTACTGAAACCTCACTCTATTCCCAAGCCTTCAAATAATTCCTTCCAAAACTTGGAAGTGAAATTGGCATCTCTATCTGATATGATCTTCTTGGGAACACCATGTAACCTCATTGTCTCCCCGATAAAAATATGTGCTACCTAACTAGTTGAATTTGTGGACATCACTGCAATGAAGTGAGCTACCTTGCTCAACCTATCAACCACAACCATGATGCAATCATGCTTCCTTGATGTCTTAGGTAATCATGTAATGAAATCCATAAAGATGACCTCCTATTTACATTTTGGAATTGGAATAGGCTGGAACAAAATAGTTGGATTCTTACACTTAGCTTTTACCTATTGAAAGTCCACACTTTAGCAAAAAAATTAGCCACTTCCTTCTTCAATTTCGGACAATAATAGAAATTCTTAATAGTTTTAAAAGTCTTATGATATCATAGGTGGCCTGAATATGGCTTGACATGAAAATCCCTCAAGATGATCTTCTTTAACTCACTATTATCCTACACATAAATCATGTTCCTTAATTTGACTAAGCCATTCGTTGTGAGGTGATACTCATCATCCCTATCACCTTCACCCTATTGCTTCAATATCTACTTCAACTATTGATACCTCTCATCATGTTGCCCTGCATGCGATATTCACTCATGTAAATCTGTCCCATAAGAGATCATAGCTGAAATATGATTTACATGCATTTTCCTACTGAGAGCATCTGCAACCATGTTCTCCTTGCCCTTGGTGTATCTGATCTCAAAGTCAAACTCACTAAGGATAATCGACCATCTAGATTTCCTCGAATTTATATTAGGTTGGTCAAATAAGTAGCTTAATCCACTATGATCACTCATCAGATGAAACCTCCTGCCAACGAGATAATGTCTCCACATCTTCAATGCATGAATGATAGTTGCCAACTCAAGATCATGAGTAACATAGTTTTTCTCATTCTCATTCAAATCCCTTGACTCATAGCATACCGCTTGTCCTTCTTACATTAGGACTCCACCAAGTCCTTTCTTACAAGCATCTGTGTAGACTACAAATTCCTTATGAGGATCTACAATCTTCAAGACTAGAGCATTTGTAAGAAAATGTTTCAACTACTCAAAACTAATTGCACACTCCTTAGTGCATTCAAACTTCTTTCCCTTCCTGTGCAAAGATGTGATTGGATAGTCAATCCTTGAGAAGTTCTTGATGAACTACCTGTAATAGCCTTCTAGTGCCATGAATTATATGACCTCATCCACATTCCTGGGAGTCGGCCACTACATGATAGCTTTAATATTTAGTAGATCCACTGTTATCCCCTCCTTGGAAACAACATGTCCTAAGTAATGAATTTGAGACTAAAAGAAACTACACTTTTTGAGCTTGGCATACAACTTATGCTCTCTCAACAATATCAATATTGTTGGCATGTGTTCTACATGCTCCTCCTCATTCTTGGAGTATACCAATATATCATCAATAAATATTATCACAAACTTTTCCATGTAAGGATATACACTTTTTTAATTAAACACTGAAGGTGGCTAGAGCATTGGTTAGACGAAAAAGAACCACCACAAACTCATAGTGCACATACCTTGTGTGAAATGCATTCTTGTAAATGTCTTCTTCTTTGATGTGCACCTATTGATATCCTGATCTTAGATCAATCTTTGATAACATTGTTGCTCCTTTCTGTTGATCAAACAAATCATCAATTCGAAATAATGGGTACCTATTCTTGATCATCACCTTATTTAGTTGTCTGTAATCAATGAAAAATTTGAGAGTACAATCCTTCTTCTTTAGAAAAAATAATGTTGCACCCCAAGGTGACACACTTGGCCTTATGTATCCCTTATCAAGAATTTCCTTAAGCTGCAACTTCAGTTCCACCAACTTCAAACTGTTCATCCTGTACAGTGCCTTTGATGTTGGTGTTGCTTCTGGTATTAGCTCAATGGAGAAATCCACTTTCATATGAGGCGGTAACTCTTGAATCTATATAAGAAATACATCATCTTCAGGACTTTATTATCCTTAAGATCCTTCCCTTTGTCATTGGAAATATGAATTGCAAACAATGCACACCCTTTCCTGCAACTATGCTTAGTTTCCATAGTTGTAACCATTCTAACTATTTAAGGGTTCTTCCTTCCCTACAATACTCTCTTTTCTCCATCATCATCCAGGTACTCAATAGCCTTCTCATAACAATCTATCTTATTCCTATGAGTAAACAACCAATCCATGCCAAAAATCATGCTATACAAACCCTAAGGAAGCACATTTAAATGTGATACTGTAGGCATCCATTAAGCTCAAATGCACAAGATATCACCCAATGATGAACTTTTCTCTTTGTTGAAAATAGCAACAAGAAATGCTAAAAATAGAACTTCTATAAATAGCATTTAGGGATACATTCCAATTTTAATTAGTCCCTGAACTAAAATTGAGAATTAAAATTCGAATTTGATCTGAGAAGCTGTTTGTAAAATAATTAATTAATTCATCTTGAGTTAATTTGTTGTAGAAAATCAAACATGAATTCTATGTGAAGACATGCAACAGTTTCCCCTTTAATTGAGGAAGTTATCCCTTGATTAAGGAGATCAGGATGAGTTGTACTTTGAGTTGTAATTAGTTAGGTCAGTTATCTGAGTTAAGTCCAGTTAGATTAGTTCCAATAGTTTGTGGAACTGATTGTGAGTTCAGTTAGTTAATGCATGCATGCATGTAACTGCTGCACTTCAGATAACTGAATATTCTCTCATAAATAACTCATGCATGTTAGTTCAATTAAAGACCCAGTTGAGATCAGATGATGGAACAGTATACTATCAGTTGTAGGAATATTCCATTGAGGATATCTCTTGCATGCAGAAGGAATTCATTCCTTTGAAATTGCGCAATTACTTTTGAGTTTGATGAGTCGTGTGAGAGGTCAATTCACATAGGTGGCAGCATTGGACCCCAGGAGAAACTGTACAAGGAAATAGGAGACTTGGAGGGCTAAGGGAAGGCATATGTTGTGTCTATTCAGCTTATGAGCAACATTGTAGGATTGTGCTGAGAGCTGGATCGCTTGTGAGCTAAAGCTTTGTGTAATCCGGACATATTTCCACTTGTATGATATTACAAAGATCGGGATTTTTAGCTGAGGCTTTCCCCAGAGTATTCTTCTATGTTCATGTGTGATTGATTTCTCATTCTCTATTATATCTGTTCTATTTGATCTTTCTCAAAATCAATTAAGCTTCCGCAAGTTTGTTGTAGAAGTATATCTAGTATTTTTCTTCAGTATGTTGCATAGTCTGTTGATCTACAATGAGAAATTCTACATGGTATCAAAGCAAAGGTGATCAAACGAGAGAAAAATATATAAAGAAGGGAGAAGTTCAAAGTTTGAAGTTCCTGGTTATAGAATTCAAATTCTTATCGCATCTCAAATTTCACCAAGGCATTCAAAGGTTTAAGACTCGATTGTGCCCTTGATGGTAGCTCGAATTATATAGCTTGGAAGGATCGCATGGAAGAAGTATTAGAGGACAATGGTTTGAAGGACTTCATTGATCAAGAAGTCCCCAAACCAGCAACAACTAATGCTACAGAGTTGGCAGAATGGAAGAAATGTGTGGCTAGAGTGAGGAGAATCCTTCTGGAGGGAGTTTGAGAATACATAGTCTCGAGTCTCCATGGGAAGGAGACACTGTTTTCAATGTGGAAAAAAATGAAAGATCTATATCATAATATCAGTGATTAGAGGAGGCTGGTGCTGAAAGACAAGCTTCGGAAAATCAAGTGTAAAAAGGGCAACACGTTCTCTACATATCTGAACAAGCTCACCTCGTGTAGGTATAAGCTTGGAAGTGTAGGGATAACAACAACCGATGATGACATGGTGATTCTTGCTCTCCTCAGTCTTCCTAAGAGCTGGCATAGCTATCAAGTCTTGATAAATGGAAGAGAGAAACTGCTATATTGGGAATGACTTTGGTCAAATATGATGCAGGAGGAGATAAGGAGAAGCACTAGAGATGGATATTCATCAAATCAAGATGATGAATAAAATCTAGCCTTAGCGAGTAAGGCGAGGAAAGGGAAAGGGAAGGTGTCCCATTCCAAATCCAGTTCTTCCCATGGTGGGAAGAAAATTGACAAATCGAAAGTGAGATTCTTTCATTGTCATGAGGTGGGCTATTATGCTACAAATTGTCTACAGAAGATATCCAAGAAGGGATCGTCAAAGGGATCAGATGGTGAGGCACTGGTCTCATAGTTTGAATTGGATTTCTCCCTCATCGCATGCATAGTTTCAATGATGGTGGGATGTGTTTGGTACTTGGACAGTGGAGCTTCATTCCAGATGACCGGCGACAAGAATCTTTTCAGTGCCTTGGAGGAGAAGGATCTCCAGATGTAGATCAAGATGGGAAATGATGGAAAGTACCGTGTTTTAGGTGAAGATACGGTTGTGTTTCAGAGGGAGAATGGAGCTCCTCTCACCCTGACTGATGTAAAGTATGTACCAGGTCCGAAGAAGAATCTTGTGTTCGTCACTATGCTAGAAGACAAAGGCTATGATGTAGTCTTTAGTAAAGGAAAGGTATTCCTGAGGCATATCAGCACTAGATAGACCAACAGGATTGGGATTCGAGTAAGTAATCTCTACAAGCTTGAGGTAGATGACTATGCTGCATTGAGTTCCAAAGTTGAATTGGTGCAGAGCCAAGATGTTGGCAAGCTATGGCATAGAAGTTTGGGCCACTTACACCATGGGGCCTTGAAGATCATGCAATATATTTCTACCAGACTTCCCAAGGGAAAACTAGAGTAGACAGATACATGCAAGGGTTGTACCTTGGGTAAGTATGTGACATCTTCCTTTCAGGATCGAGACAGTAGAGTTGGAGTAATCCCGGAGCGAGTTCACACAAATGTGTGTGGACAATTCTTTACAACCTCCACCACTAAAAAAAGGTACTATGTTATTTTTATTGATGATTTTTCTCGTAGATGTTGGATCTACTTTATGCAGAAGAAGGATCAGACCTTCTCAAGGTTTTGTGAGTTTAAAGCCTTGGCAGAGAAAAAATATGGAAAGAAAATAAGGGCCTTGTGTACTGACAATGGTGGAGAGTATGTCTCCCAACATTTTAAGGACTTTTGCGTTGCAGAAGGAATTAAACGAGAGTTGACAGCAGCCCATAACCCACAACAGAATGGGGTGGCCGAAAGGAAGAAAAGATCGATTGTGGTAGAAGCTCAAGCAATGTTTCATGACCAAATCCGAACACTTCATTTGTGGGTTGAGGCATGTAATACAACAAAATACTTGCAGAATAGAAGCCTGCACTGTATGCTGGGAATGAAGACACCAATGGAAGACTTTTTTGGGAAGAGACTAGATGTGAGTCACTTCAGGATCTTTGGATCATTGGTTTATTGTCATGTGACCAAAGATGCCTGGAAGAAGCTAGATCCAACATCTGATTTGGGGATACTTGTGGGGTACACTAATACACCCCACAACTATCGGGTGTTCCTGCCTACCAGTCAGAGGATAGTGGTACGTAGAGATCTAAAGTTCGATGAGAAGAAAGCCATGTGAGTATCACTTGAGAGGGAGCTCAAGTTGCATGCAGAGGAGGAACTTTCAGTTCCTAAGGAGGAGGAGCATCAGACTGATGCAGAGCAGCTGCATGCAAAGGATCCAGGAGTGGAGACATCCACTCATGCTGATTCTTCCAGAGATGGGCAGAAACGCTCAAGGGAAGCTGACAGGTTGATGCTAGATGTGCGAGAGAATGTGGGACAACCATCTTCTCAGTGCAGACAGAGGAGGTCACCCGAGAGGTACACTGGTTACATGGCTCTGGTTGGGGAGTGTGTAGAGTCCGAACCTTCATCATTTGAGGAAGTTGTGCAGCAACCAGTCTAGGTTGATGCAATGGTGGAGGAGTACAACTCCATCATTCAGAAATATGTTTGGGATGTTGTCACAAGACCTCAGAACAAGTCAGTGGTGAGTTCCAGATGGCTTTATAAGGTAAAGCAAGCAGTTGATGGTAGTGTTGAGAAACATAAGGCAAGGTTTGTTGCCCGTGATTTCTCACAGGTCGAGGGGATCAACTACGATGAGACTTTTTCTCCTGTAGCAAGGTACTTATCTATCTGATGGATGTTGGCACTATCAGCTCAGATGGGTTGGAAGATACATCAGATGGATGTGAAGACTGTGTTCCTCAATGGGAAGATTGAGGAAGAGGTGTACATTGAGCAACCGAAAGGTTTTGAGACCTTTGATCGTGAGTCGCATGTGTGCCGACTCAAGAGGGCTTTGTACGGGCTGAAGCAAGCACCTCGTGCTTGGTACACCAGGATTGATAGCTATTTCATTGGGTTGGGCTTCACCAAGAGTGAAGCAGATGCGAACCTTTACCACATCATGGTAGAAGGTAAGCCATTGATAATTATTCTTTATGTTTATGATCTGATTTTGACAAGTGATGATCAGTTGATCAACTCTTGCAAGGAGGACCTTGTAAGAGAGTTAGAAATGAAAGACATGGGTCTTATGCAGTACTTTCTAGGCATGGAAGTGTGGCAGAAGGATAGGGAAGTGTTTGTGTCTCAAGGCAAGTATGCCAATGAGATACTCAGGCGGTTCCACATGGATAAGTGCAAGCCCATGCAGACTCCTCTAGTTGGTAACTAGAGGAAGGAGGATGCTACTTCAGGTGAGGTAGTAGTTGCTACTATTTATCAGCAACTTGTGGGTTCACTGATGTATCTAGACTTATGCTTTGCAGTGAACCAGCTGAGTCAAGCTATGGTTTAGCCTACCAAGCTATTTTGGAAGGCAGCGAAGCATGATCTGAGATACCTCAGAGGCACATCTTAGTATGGATTATGGTACAGATGGATAGAGGGAGTGAAGCTTCAGAGCTTCATAGATCTAGATTAGGCAGGGAGACCATCAGACCAGAAGAGAACTTCAGGAGGAATCTTCAACCTTGGTTCAACTGTAGTTTCTTGGTACAACAGGAAAAAAAGGTCAGTTGCACTTAGCTCAGCAGAGGCTGAATACATGGCTGCCAGTCAGGCAACATGTGAGGCCATTTGGATGTGGAATATTCTAGTTGGATTGTTTGGTCAGAGGATGGTTCCAACTGTGATCTACTATGATAATCAGAGTTGTATCAAACTCTCTGAGAATCTAGTATTTCATGACAGGTCGAAGCACATTGATATTCGATATCATCATCTTCGAGATTGTGTGGTGAAGAGGATCATGTTGTTGTTGTATGTTTCGACCGAGGAACATGATGTAAATATTTTGACTAAGACATTATCAAAATGCAAATTCAACTTCCATAGAGACAGGATTGGGGTGACTGATAATCCCTTTCTTGTTGAGAGGGAGTGTTGAAAATAGCAACAAGAAATGCTAAAAATAGAAGTGCTAAAAATAAAACTGCTATAAATAGCATTTCGAGATACATTCCAATTTTAGTTATTCCCTGAACTAAAATTGAGAATTAAAATTCGAATTTGATCTTAGGAGTTGTTTGTAAAATAATTAATTAGTTCATCTTGAGTTAATTAGTTGTATAAAATAAAACATGAAGTCTATGTGAAGACATGCAACAGTTTCCCCTTTGATTGAGGAAGTTATCCCTTGATTAAAAAGATCAAGATGAGTTGTATTTTGAGTTGTAATTAGTTATCTCAGTTATCTGAGTTAAGTCCAGTTAGATTAGTTCCAACAGTTTGTGGAACTGATTGTGAGTTCGGTTAGTTAATGCATGCATGCATGTAACTACTGCATTTCAGATAACTAAATATTCTCTCATAAATAACTCATGCATGTGAGTTCAGTCAGAGACCCAGTTGAGATCAGATGATGGGATAGTGTACTATCAGTTGTAGGAATATTCCATTGAGGATATCTCTTGCATGTATAAGGAATTCATTCCTTGGAGATTGCGCAGTTACTTTTGAGTTTGATGAGTTGTGTGAGAGGTCAATTCACACAGGTGGCAGCATTGGACCCCAGGAAAAACTACACAAGGAAATAGGAGGCTTGGAGGGCTGAGGGAAGGAATATGTTGTGTCTATTCAACCTATGAGCAAGATTGTAGGATTGTGCTGAGAGATGGATAGCTTGTGGCCTAAAGCTTTGTGTAATCCGGACATATTTCCACTTGTATGATATTACAGAGATTGGGGTTTTTAGTTGAGGCTTTCCCCAGTGTATTATTCTATGTTCATGTGTGATTGCTTTCTCATTCTCTGTTATATGTGTTATATTTGATCTTGTTGAAAATCGATTAAGCTTCCGCAAGTTTTTTGTAGAAGTAGTTCTAGTATTTTGCTTTAGTATATTGCATAATCTATTGATCTACAGTGAGAAATTCTACACTCTTAGTCCCTATAGCCAACATCACCAACAAAGATTCTAAATTCAGTTCTTTACTCAAACGACACCAATCCACTAGGTCAGGACTAAAATAGTTATAACTAGATACAGAATCAATCAAAATTTAAAAAACTCGATCACAAAACTTACCATCCAGCTCAATAATGGATGCTTGATGATTTTCCTTCCTATTATCAAGTGCTCCATAGATTTTAGGAATTCTATGACCAACATCCCCAACTATCTACGCCTCCTAAGCATTTTAGATCTAAGGCCTTCCACCGTCATAAAATTGGAAATCCTTCTTGCTATGGTCTTTATCACAAATCCAACGCTGCAACAATCCCCTACCATTACCTTTATCCTATTATTGTCTAGGTTGACGCCCATGTCCTTTCTCAACTACATTAAGGAGCCACATTTTCTTTCTCACCTTCATCCTGATATCTTCCTCGCTACGTATGCCATTTTCCTTTAGTCCTCTCATTCCTTTTCCAATCACACTTAAACTTGGGCTTGTGCTTTGAATGCTCATAATAATTCTTCAATTTCCTAATGGATTCCTCTAATGACAGAGGCTCATCATACTCAATATGGTCTCTAAATGTTATTGGCAACCCACTGATGAACCTTTGAATATTGGCTTTCTCGTCCTTAGGATAAGGCACATACCTCAACAATTCGAGGAACCTACTACTGTACTCATCATCTGTCATAGAACCCATCCTCAACTCATAGAAATCCTTGGCCTTTCCATCATAATACATTTTAGATAGGACTTCTTTCTAAAGAATCTCTCAAACTCATCCCAAATAAGCTCATCTTCTCTAATTCCCTTGACATTCTTCATGTCATGCCACAAAATATATGCTTTCCATTTGAGACTGAAGGTGGCTATCTTGGCTTTCATGTTCTATGAGTATTCATGCCATCTTAATAAATTATTCATCCCAAGCGTCCATGTTTCTACATCTTCTAATTTCTTTAAATCTCCATCAAGAGTAGGAGGCTTGTATTTCTTGAACTCTTTTGGAAAGTACTCACTCCTCTTATGATATTGGCAGTGAAGATGATGTCTCCTAGAAGAAGAACTAGAATAAAACCCATATGTACCATTCCTCTTGTTAGGTGTATCCAAGAATCTTCCACTCTTCATTATATCCTCCCCATCCAATCTATGTCTCCTCTAAGACCTGCTACAATCTTCCCCAATAGTCTTCTCCTCTTGCCTATCCCCATGATTAATCCCCATCTATCATTTATTCTGCAACTCTGAAAGGATTTGTAGAATTATTGCATTAATTTCAACTTGTTTTTATTGAGATCTTCCAAGTCTTACATGTGCCTCAATCAACCTATTATTATCTTCTTTGCAAACTTCTGATCTCTGCCCCCGAACTCCTTAGTGTATCTGCTAGATCAGGGGAATACTCTTCTCCTTCTTGCTCAACTAACTTTTCCCATTCTATGGAATTCACATCAAGCCTGTAAGGGGAGTCATGTGAATTTTATTCCACCATCCTTAAACCATGCCATGTTAGATAAACCAAACAGAAATCATAATCAGAATCATACCTCAATGAATTTTAGGGGACATTATCTCATCTACACAAGCCAATTCAGATTAGCACATTAAAATATCGCAACATATCAACCCATACATGAATATCATAACCGTAACCATAACAATACATGCATAGTAAACACATAAACAACTGACAAGAATGCATAACAATATGCATTTATCCCAAGATTCAATGCTACAACCTCACTCTGATACCACCTTGTAGCACCCCTCCCACATTTACCCACATTTACAAGCTCTCAACGGTAAACATGAGATGAGTGTCACTATGATATGACCCGACATCCAAATTCTATTTATGGAAGTGGGGCCTACAAATCGTAAAATTAATTGTACCTATTAGGAGCACCAAATCACCCAGAAGTCAACCCACAACCTTTTATGATGATATCCTAAGCTAGAACCCCTCTTTCACAAGCTTAACACCCAAATTGAACCCATTCCAAGTTTTGCATGTGGTTATGAGGCTCCAACTGTGCCCATAATCCTTTCTACATGTGGTTATGACTGGAATTTCCTTTTTCTATTTCAGTGATTACGAGATCTGTGCCATTTTTGGAGGCTAACCTACATACCACTGCCAAAAAATACCCATAACTTTCTAGAACCAAATTTAATATGATGACAAGTCTAAGAAATTAATACTAGGGTTAGATCTTTCCAAAAATATGCCTAATACATGATATACATTTTGTCAAAACATATGATAAACATAGAAGCTACATGCCATGAATGCATATCTGATCCTAAACTTCTGAACTTCATCATAGAATCATCAAGAAGTTCTAATGTCCTATCAAGTAGCTACAACAACATTTATTATCCCATGCAATCATCAACCATTTAATAACTTAGAAAATAATGAACAAGATCCATAGTAAGCACACATCATATAACCAAGCATATAACCAGAATAGAAACCATGAAAAATTAGTCATAACATCATCATAATAACTAGATCATGTTCTTATTAATCACATTTGGAAAAATAGCCCATATTAACATATGCAGAAGCCAACCAAGTTAGGAACTTCCATGTACCAGCTGAACATAGATTGGGCTGAACCAATTCTCTCTTTCAGCCAATCGCCCTCGTTCCATATTCCAAGCATGAATGTGGGATCTCATGGGATAAACCAATACATAACCAAACAAGGACTCCATAGGTTAAACCACCTCCACCCTCAAGCTACCTTGATCTCACCTAAATTGATCCCGAGATCACAAAACTAAAACAAGCTCGGATGCCTTATAATTCCTTAACCATATCCAGAGGAATTTTCTTGTCTCCACCCACCTGTCAAGGGATTCCTGGAGAAAACCATATCCACCCCCAACCCTTTGGATTTTCTTGGGACCACCTAAACTGGATCCAAAACCTTTCAACAATCCAAATCTCCAAGAAGGAATCCCATCACACCATGTCTATCTAGGAAATGGAAAGGAAATACTAAAACCACTATCAACCTAGGAAAAACCCATGCCAATGACAACAAATGAACCAAATAATCATATGCATGTACCATGCATTCACATCCCAACAAGGAAATTACACATGCAACCTATTACCTGCAAAATCTTCCCATTGTAACTATTGATCCAACTTTCTCCTTGTGCTTCCTTGCTTTCCTTTGCTTTCCCTTTGCCTTCCTTTGCCTTCCTTTGTTTGTTTGCTTTATTTTTCTCTCTCTCTTTCTCTCTCAAATTGATCCAAGCAAAAACTGACAAAAGTTGCGCCAAAAGCTATGAATTGTTTCTCTGATGCCTTTTTATCATTGATCTTCTCATTTTCTTTCATTTTCCTTCTTTTTCACTCTAATTTCCCATGCATATTTGTGCCTCTTCACCTTCCTTTTGTCCTATTTTCCTTTGTTTCTCATAATTAAATGTCAATTATTGCCTCTTTGCCTTTTCCAATGGCTTTACCACTTTCCATAGGCATTGATAAACCACAAGTGATGACCACTATAATGTTTTCCCACCATTTACCCTGGAATATGTTTCCCATGGCCTTGGTCGTATTATTTTTCCTTTAATATCTTTTATTACATGAAAATTTAACCCGAGATTGTTACAGGAAGCCTGCAAAACACACACACACACATATATATATATAATTTGTGCATAATCCATATACATGCCAACAATTCACATTTGAGTTGAATATTATATATTCATGTTAATTAAACAAGAACATGCTTTTCCAGCTTTGATATATTAATAGATGTAGATATTATCTACACTACATTAATAATATAATTTTATTAAAACCACAAATATGATTAAAATAATTGAATTATGGTAACAATTTTTCTAAGATTTAAGTTTATGTTAAAGTCCCATGCAAGTTGTATAAGTCGTATGAACATATATTCGTAATGATATAACATAATTTAAAAGGAAGTGAGTCAATTGGTATGGAGAGTGAGTAACAAAATAACATGCAATTGAAATTTCTTTGTGTAGTCTAGGTTAAAATTGCACTTGCATATACCTATTATGAATTAATGTCTATTATTTATATATATATATATATATATATATATATATATATATATATATATATATATATATATATATGATAAATAAACTACGCATAAACATGTAATATTCATGAGGTATGAGTTTCCACTAATCAATACTCCAACAACATTATTGTGTCAAGATTATGTACAACAGAGTGGGGTATAATTAATATAATTAGCAAGTATCATTAAAACCAGGGCAGTAAAAGAAAGGCATACTAGGTGAGTTAAATTCCCGTAACATAACATAACTTACACACATATACAAATGCACCCATATAAACAAATGTAAGTTCAGAAGAAAACCTATATCATTCAATAGGTATATTTATTTATAAAAGTGTACATGCAAATGAACATATGTTTATAAATAAACATATGTATAAATCTCTCTCTCTCTCTCTCTCTCTCTCTCTCTCTCTCTCTCTCTCTCTCTCTCTCTATATATATATATATATATATATATATATATATATATATATATATATATATATATATATATATACACACACACACACTATAGTTCACATATAAATGAATGTAATTTCATAATATAACATGCATAGCTCAACATGTATGTATTTGCAAATGGATACAAACCAAATAATGAGGTGTGAGTTTACACTAATCAACACTCCAACAACATTACCATTTCAAGATTATGTACAATAGAGTGGTGTATATATAATATAATTAGTAAGTATCATTGAAACTAATGTCGTAAAAGAGAAGCATACCATGTGATAACATAAAAAAACTTACGCACTAATGCACCCATATAAACAAACATAAATTCATAAGAAAACCTATATAATTCAATTGGTATATTTATTTACAAAAATGTACATGCAAATGAACATAGGTTCATAAATTAACACAAACACTAAAGCACACATATAAATGAATGTAATTTCATAATGAAAGATACATAGATCAACATATATGTATCTACAAATGGATGGAAACCAACTCAGCTTCTATCAGGGTTAGGCCATAGATATGGGAATAACTCTATTGATACCTATGAATTGAGTCCAATCCATAATTTGGATCACTTAATGAACATGGACTAAAGAAGTAAAAAAATAAAGGATCCAATCCCTCTAGTTTATGTTGTGAATTGACTTGCGAATGTTGAGAGAAAAATCCTCGAACAAGAACTCTATAACCACACTACACTACACAATGTTAAATCATGAGTGCTTCTATCTCACTAATACATATTCATGATTATGGTATCTATCCATTATTAGTCCCTGCATTTAGCAGGACTATAGTGATCGGTAGATCGTTGAAATCCAATTAAATTCCCCATTGACCAAATTTTCCCCTGTCTATTTATGGTTTAACCAAAGTTTTATAGCAATTATATTTATCAATTGATTTTTTAGTAAAGGTTTTGATTGTAAAAAAATGGACCTCTTATTGCAGGATTTGTTTTCGGATGCAATAAAATGCACGGGACAATGTAATTTTATACAAAGTTCATTTTAACATTGAATGACCATTCATTTTAGGCAAAGTTTATTTCGCTCATTTTATATTTTATAAAACGAGTTTTAGGCTTAGGCTAAGTTCAAATGCATCTGCGGTGAGCCAAGTGTCAAGGAAGTGTAATGCAAAGCAGAGAGTTTCAGGAGAGTTTTAGTTTTAGGTGTCCTGCGTGGAGGAATTTCAGTTTCATGGTTTGAGGAATTTAAGTTTCAGGGTTTACGAAGGAAAGTGGACTGCTTGCTGGTGGGGATATCATGGTTAAGGTTTCAGCTAGAGATAAAATTATACAAAACTAACTAGAAGGCTGGAGATCAAATTCCACGTAAGGTCTAGCATGCAAAATGGAAGGGGTTTGCGGAGGGTATCTCTACTCTGGTAATTTATTCTCACTTACCTCTTTTTTTCTGCACAACTTTACCATTTCTAGAAGGCCAGGTATTACTTGAGGCAAAACCCTGAGCTCAATTCTAGGCCTAAAAGGAAGCAAGGCCTAGGGCAGGTTCTATTTCCTAGCTATCCAGTTTAAAATACCTTAACAAATCACAAATGAAAAGACCTACAATACCCTGATCCAACAAGATTACAAATGAGAGGACATATCATGCCCTTGTTGGATTCGAGAGAGGATGCATGTCTTCTCATGCCCTTGTTGGATTCAAGTGAGTGTGCGTGACAAGAACAAATTCTCTAACAAAGCCATGTCTGACAGACCATCTTTAACTCACCCCATGTTTGAGTCTGATAGGCCCTCTTTATCTCTGTTCTAGTGATTTCTGCTCACTTACCTCTTGTTTTCTGTACAAATTTACCATTTCTGCTGGCTTTCCCTTTTATTTTGCATAACTTTAGCAGAGGCGTATAGAGCATTACATTCCCCTATGTACCCATTTTGGCCTCAAAGTTGGATCTTCACATGCATGTTTTGCATAAATCATAGCATTTAGGGCATGGTTCATAAGGCAGAAAGAAGATTTATCTGCAACTCTAGAACTAACATCACTCAAAAAGAAGGCCAGGTATTACCTGAGGAAAAACCCTGAGCTCTGTGAAGGCGATTCTAGGCTTGAAAGGAAGCCAATCTTGGGCTTGAAATCTAGTCCCTCTTGTTTGTTCTTGATCTTCCAAGAAAAGCAGGTTCTAGAAAGGCAGGTTACCCTGAGCCCTACGAAGGCAATTCTGGGCCTAAAAGGAAGCCGAGCCTGGGCTTGAAACCCAGAGCCAATTTGGTTGCTACACCTTGGAATGTTTCACTCATAATGAATAGGTAAATGAACAAAATGAAGCCATATTTGACAGGCCCTATTTATCCCATTCTATGTATGATAGGCCCTCTTTATCTCACTCTATCATTCCATGTATGACAAGCCCTCTTTATCTCATTCTGTGGGAGTTCGATCTGTATTATTGAGAGTGCAACAATAAGAAGATTTTTTCCTGTCTTTCCTTGCTAAATCAAGGGCCTTTCGAATCTAAGATACTTCTCCAGGGTTAGCTTCATCTGAGGTTTTGCTTAATGAGTTGGTTAGCTAGGAAGTAGACACGTTGGACATGCAAGAGAGATGGAAGTAGAGACCTTGGGTATGCAAGAAATACGAGAGGCAGGCAAGTGATAAAATTGTGGGCCCACAGGGTTTTACGTGTTGAAATATATTTTTGTATTATACATTTTTTTTGCATGTGTTACAAGTGTCTTCTAGTTTCTTTTTTTTTGTGGGTCTTAGAGGTAATTTTTTTTAAAAGTTGTCTTTAGCTTGATACGTTACATCTTGTCTTTACTGCTATACATTATAGTTTCAGAGCAGTGAACTGCTACAACTTTTGAAGTCTAGTTTAATTTGACAACCTTTGAGGTCCATCTTTATTTGATAGGTATGGTCGTGACATTTTTTGGGCTCAAAGAATTTCTTGGGCTTAGACAATCTTGCGGTTTAACATTGTTTAGGATTTCTCTGCATCGTTTTCGCACCGTTTTTGCAGTAATCCTTCAAATATATATGCATTTCACTTCTGTTAACTACTAATTTCATTAGTGATGCAATGTTTTGCATATATAAGCTGCTTGGTATCTGCTCAAAAATGTTAATGGCATATTATGAATTTTGATTTTATAGCTTGAATTGTGCAGCTATTTGTCATTGAGGTGTTAGTTGTGCCTGGCTGAGTGAATCACAATTGATCCGTGACCCCCTGTTCATCGTCGGATTCAAGGGTGATGAAAAATAGTCTGTATAATCCACGAGAGAGTCTTCACATCCAAAGGGTTCCCCTACAAGTTACTGCTCCATGAACGTAGTCAAAGCAACTTTCCTTAGAGGGTTTGGGTTTGCCTCGTCCATAAGTCCATGAGGAGTCTGTCTATATGGTGTTGTCTACCTGGCTCTTTGCCTCAATCAATTTCTTTCTCTCTTGAT
Source organism: Pinus tabuliformis (assembly GCA_031772625.1). Lineage (NCBI taxonomy): Eukaryota > Viridiplantae > Streptophyta > Pinopsida > Pinales > Pinaceae > Pinus > Pinus tabuliformis. The sequence goes on along the minus strand of CM062817.1, from coordinate 1,460,831,521 downwards.
CTTTTTGAGAATACATCTCCGCTAATTTTACCATATTCTGTATATCAGTTTCTGAAAGTCCCGCGGAAGGGTGAACATATCCGAAGATAAGCAATAACTGAAATCATTTGACCAATTCATGAGAATAGATTACACTCGGCGTATGCATATGGGTAGTCTGGAATTCTCCTTGGCATCCCGAACAAACCAAGAATCCCTAGACTTGCTAGGAAATCGATGTTGTTTAAATTATGATGACCAGCATGGATCCAATCAGTCCAATAGGAATGCCCTTTGCAGGATTTTAAGAAGATCAGACGACCTTATTGCAATACGATGTAGGAATGGAGGATAGCCTTAAATAGATTGTGAGAGAAATACCTTTGGTGAAAAAAGTCTACGTACCCCAGCTGACAAAGGGCTAACAATACCCATCAACATTTAAATTGGGGAAATTCTCTCTTTTCTATAATTCACAAACAACTCCATCTCCCCTTATTGGGTAGATTTGGTCTTCATGTACAACACTTGATATTTCACAAACAACTCCATCTCCCCTTATTGGGTAGATTTGGCCTTCATGTACAACACTTATTGTTGCAATACTACCTACTGATTTTGGTTTGGTTGCTTACACTAATCAACACTCCAACAACATTACCATTTCAAGATTATGTACAATAGAGTGGTGTATATATAATATAATTAGTAAGTATCATTGAAACTAATGTCGTAAAAGAGAAGCATACCATGTGATAACATAAAAAAACTTACGCACTAATGCACCCATATAAACAAACATAAATTCATAAGAAAACCTATATAATTCAATTGGTATATTTATTTACAAAAATGTACATGCAAATGAACATAGGTTCATAAATTAACACAAACACTAAAGCACACATATAAATGAATGTAATTTCATAATGAAAGATACATAGCTCAACATATATGTATCTACAAATGGATGGAAACCAACTCAGCTTCTATCAGGGTTAGGCCATAGATATGGGAATAACTCTATTGATACCTATGAATTGAGTCCAATCCATAATTTGGATCACTTAATGAACATGGACTAAAGAAGTAAAAAAATAAAGGATCCAATCCCTCTAGTTTATGTTGTGAATTGACTTGCGAATGTTGAGAGAAAAATCCTCGAACAAGAACTCTATAACCACACTACACTACACAATGTTAAATCATGAGTGCTTCTATCTCACTAATACATATTCATGATTATGGTATCTATCCATTATTAGTCCCTGCATTCAGCAGGACTATAGTGATCGGTAGATCGTTGAAATCCAATTAAATTCCCCATTGACCAAATTTTCCCCTGTTTATTTATAGTTTAACCAAAGTTTTATAACAATTATATTTATCAATTGATTTTTTAGTGAAGGTTTTGATTGTAAGAAAATGGACCTCTTATTGCAGGATTTGTTTTTCGGATGCAATAAAATGCACCGGACAATGTAATTTTATACAAAGTTCATTTTAACATTGAGTGACCATTCATTTTAGGCAAAGTTTATTTAGCTCATTTTATATTTTATAAAACGAGTTTTAGGCTTAGGCTAAGTTCAAATGCATGTGCGGTGAGCCAAGTGTCAAGGAAGTGTAATGCAAAGCAGAGAGTTTCAGGAGAGTTTTAGTTTTAGGTGTCCTGCGTGGAGGAATTTCAGTTTCATGGTTTGAGGAATTTAAGTTTCAGGGTTTACGAAGGAAAGTGGACTGCTTGCTGGTGGGGATATCATGGTTAAGGTTTCAGCTAGAGATAAAATTATACAAAACTAACTAGAAGGCTGGAGATCAAATTCCACGTAAGGTCTAGCATGCAAAATGGAAGGGGTTTGCGGAGGGTATCTCTACTCTGGTAATTTATTCTCACTTACCTCTTTTTTTCTGCACAACTTTACCATTTCTAGAAGGCCAGGTATTACTTGAGGCAAAACCCTGAGCTCAATTCTAGGCCTAAAAGGAAGCAAGGCCTAGGGCAGGTTCTATTTCCTGGCTATCCAGTTTAAAATACCTTAACAAATCACAAATGAAAAGACCTACAATACCCTGATCCAACAAGATTACAAATGAGAGGACATATCATGCCCTTGTTGGATTCGAGAGAGGATGCATGTCTTCTCATGCCCTTGTTGGATTCAAGTGAGTGTGCGTGACAAGAACAAATTCTCTAACAAAGCCATGTCTGACAGACCATCTTTAACTCACCCCATGTTTGAGTCTGATAGGCCCTCTTTATCTCTGTTCTAGTGATTTATGCTCACTTACCTCTTGTTTTCTGTACAAATTTACCATTTCTGCTGGCTTTCCCTTTTATTTTGCATAACTTTAGCAGAGGCGTATAGAGCATTACATTCCCCTATGTACCCATTTTGGCCTCAAAGTTGGATCTTCACATGCATGTTTTGCATAAATCATAGCATTTAGGGCATGGTTCATAAGGCAGAAAGAAGATTTATCTGCAACTCTAGAACTAACATCACTCAAAAAGAAGGCCAGGTATTACCTGAGGAAAAACCCTGAGCTCTGTGAAGGCGATTCTAGGCTTGAAAGGAAGCCAATCTTGGGCTTGAAATCTAGTCCCTCTTGTTTGTTCTTGATCTTCCAAGAAAAGCAGGTTCTAGAAAGGCAGGTTACCCTGAGCCCTACGAAGGCAATTCTGGGCCTAAAAGGAAGCCGAGCCTGGGCTTGAAACCCAGAGCCAATTTGGTTGCTACACCTTGGAATGTTTCACTCATAATGAATAGGTAAATGAACAAAATGAAGCCATATTTGACAGGCCCTATTTATCCCATTCTATGTATGATAGGCCCTCTTTATCTCACTCTATCATTCCATGTATGACAAGCCCTCTTTATCTCATTCTGTGGGAGTTCGATCTGTATTATTGAGAGTGCAACAATAAGAAGATTTTTTCCTATCTTTCCTTGCTAAATCAAGGGCCTTTTGAATCTAAGATACTTCTCCAGGGTTAGCTGCATCTGAAGTTTTGCTTAATGAGTTGGTTAGCTAGGAAGTAGACACATTGGACATGCAAGAGAGACAGAAGTAGAGACCTTGGGTATGCAAGAAAGACGAGAGGCAGGCAAGTGGTAAAATTGTGGGCCCAGAGGGTTTTACATGTTGAAATATATTTTTTATTACACACTTTTTTTGTATGTGTTACAGGTGTCTTCTAGTTTCTTTTTTTTTGTGGGTCTTAGAGGTAATTTTTTTTAAAAGTTGTCTTTAGCTTGATACGTTACATCTTGTCTTTACTGCTATACATTATAGTTTCGGAGCAGTGAACTACTACATCTTTTGAATTCTAGTTTAATTTGACAACCTTTGAAGTCCATATTTATTTGATAGGTATGGTCGTGACATTTTTTGGGCTCAAAGAATTTCTTGGGCTTAGACAATCTTGTAGTTTAACATTGTTTAGGATTTCTCTACATCGTTTTCGCACCGTTTTTGCAGTAATCCTTCAAATGTATATGCATTTCACTTCTGTTAACTACTGATTTCATTAGTGATGCAATGTTTTGCATATATAAGCTGCTTTGTATCTGCTCAAAAATGTTAATGGCATATTATGAATTTTGATTTTATAGCTTGAATTGTGCAGCTATTTGTCATTGAGGTGTTAGTTGTGCCTCGCTGAGTGAATCACAATTGATTCATGACCTCCTGTTCATCGTCTGATTCAAGGGTGATGAAAAATAGTCTTTATAATCCACGAGAGAGTCTTCACATCCAAAGGGTTCCCCTCCAAGTTACTTCTCCATGAACATTGTCAAAGCAAATGTCCTTAGAGGATTTGGGTTTACCTCATCCATAAGTCCATGAGGAGTTTGTCTATATGGTGTTGTCTACCTGGCTCTTTGCCTCAATCGATTTATTTCTCTCTTGATCTTTATGTGAATACATCTCTGCTAATCTTACCATATTCTGTATATCAGTTTCTGAAAGTCCCGCGGAAGGGTGAACATATCCAAAGATAAGCAATAACTGAAATGATTTGACCAATTCATGAGAATATATTACACTCGGCGTATGCATATGGCTAGTCTGGAATTCTCCTTGGCATCCCGAACAAACCAAGAATCCATAGACTTGCTAGGAAATCGATGTTGTTTAAATTATGATGACCAGCATGGATCCAATCAGTCCAATAGGAATGCCCTTTGTAGGATTTTAAGAAGATCAGACGACCTTATTGCAATACAATGTAGGAATGGAGGATAGCCTTAAATAGATTGTGAGAGAAATACCTTTGGTGAAAAAAGTCTACGTACCCCAGCTGACAAAGGGCTAACAATACCCATCAACATTTAAATTGGGGAAATTCTCTCTTTTCTATAATTCACAAACAACTCCATCTCCCCTTATTGGGTAGATTTGGTCTTCATGTACAACACTTGATATTTCACAAACAACTCCATCTCCCCTTATTGGGTAGATTTGGCCTTCATGTACAACACTTATTGTTGCAATACTACCTACAGATTTTGGTTTGGTTGCTTACACTAATCAACACTCCAACAACATTACCATTTCAAGATTATGTACAATAGAGTGGTGTATATATAATATAATTAGTAAGTATCATTGAAACTAATGTCGTAAAAGAGAAGCATACCATGTGATAACATAAAAAAACTTACGCACTAATGCACCCATATAAACAAACATAAATTCATAAGAAAACCTATATAATTCAATTGGTATATTTATTTACAAAAATGTACATGCAAATGAACATAGGTTCATAAATTAACACAAACACTAAAGCACACATATAAATGAATGTAATTTCATAATGAAAGATACATAGCTCAACATATATGTATCTACAAATGGATGGAAACCAACTCAGCTTCTATCAGGGTTAGGCCATAGATATGGGAATAACTCTATTGATACCTATGAATTGAGTCCAATCCATAATTTGGATCACTTAATGAACATGGACTAAAGAAGTAAAAAAATAAAGGATCCAATCCCTCTAGTTTATGTTGTGAATTGACTTGCGAATGTTGAGAGAAAAATCCTCGAACAAGAACTCTATAACCACACTACACTACACAATGTTAAATCATGAGTGCTTCTATCTCACTAATACATATTCATGATTATGGTATCTATCCATTATTAGTCCCTGCATTCAGCAGGACTATAGCGATCGGTAGATCGTTGAAATCCAATTAAATTCCCCATTGACCAATTTTTCCCCTGTTTATTTATGGTTTAACCAAAGTTTTATAGCAATTATATTTATCAATTGATTTTTTAGTAAAGGTTTTGATTGTAAAAAAATGGACCTCTTATTGCAGGATTTGTTTTTAGGATGCAATAAAATGCACAAGACAATTTAATTTTATACAAAGTTCATTTTAACATTGAGTGACCATTCATTTTAGGCAAAGTTTATTTAGCTCATTTTATATTTTATAAAACGAGTTTTAGGCTTAGGCTAAGTTCAAATGCATCTGCGGTGAGCCAAGTGTCAAGGAAGTGTAATGCAAAGCAGAGAGTTTCAGGAGAGTTTTAGTTTTAGGTGTCCTGCGTGGAGGAATTTCAGTTTCATGGTTTGAGGAATTTAAGTTTCAGGGTTTACGAAGGAAAGTGGACTGCTTGCTGGTGGGGATATCATGGTTAAGGTTTCAGCTAGAGATAAAATTATACAAAACTAACTAGAAGGCTGGAGATCAAATTCCACGTAAGGTCTAGCATGCAAAATGGAAGGGGTTTGCGGAGGGTATCTCTACTCTGGTAATTTATTCTCAATTACCTCTTTTTTTCTGCACAACTTTACCATTTCTAGAAGGCCAGGTATTACTTGAGGCAAAACCCTGAGCTCAATTCTAGGCCTAAAAGGAAGCAAGGCCTAGGGCAGGTTCTATTTCCTAGCTATCCAGTTTAAAATACCTTAACAAATCACAAATGAAAAGACCTACAATACCCTGATCCAACAAGATTACAAATGAGAGGACATATCATGCCCTTGTTGGATTCGAGAGAGGATGCATGTCTTCTCATGCCCTTGTTGGATTCAAGTGAGTGTGCGTGACAAGAACAAATTCTCTAACAAAGCCATGTCTGACAGACCATCTTTAACTCACCCCATGTTTGAGTCTGATAGGCCCTCTTTATCTCTGTTCTAGTGATTTCTGCTCACTTACCTCTTGTTTTCTGTACAAATTTACCATTTCTGCTGGCTTTCCCTTTTATTTTGCATAACTTTAGCAGAGGCGTATAGAGCATTACATTCCCCTATGTACCCATTTTGGCCTCAAAGTTGGATCTTCACATGCATGTTTTGCATAAATCATAGCATTTAGGGCATGGTTCATAAGGCAGAAAGAAGATTTATCTGCAACTCTAGAACTAACATCACTCAAAAAGAAGGCCAGGTATTACCTGAGGAAAAACCCTGAGCTCTGTGAAGGCGATTCTAGGCTTGAAAGGAAGCCAATCTTGGGCTTGAAATCTAGTCCCTCTTGTTTGTTCTTGATCTTCCAAGAAAAGCAGGTTCTAGAAAGGCAGGTTACCCTGAGCCCTACGAAGGCAATTCTGGGCCTAAAAGGAAGCCGAGCCTGGGCTTGAAACCCAGAGCCAATTTGGTTGCTACACCTTGGAATGTTTCACTCATAATGAATAGGTAAATGAACAAAATGAAGCCATATTTGACAGGCCCTATTTATCCCATTCTATGTATGATAGGCCCTCTTTATCTCACTCTATCATTCCATGTATGACAAGCCCTCTTTATCTCATTCTGTGGGAGTTCGATCTGTATTATTGAGAGTGCAACAATAAGAAGATTTTTTCCTATCTTTCCTTGCTAAATCAAGGGCCTTTTGAATCTAAGATACTTCTCCAGGGTTAGCTGCATCTGAAGTTTTGCTTAATGAGTTGGTTAGCTAGGAAGTAGACACATTGGACATGCAAGAGAGACAGAAGTAGAGACCTTGGGTATGCAAGAAAGACGAGAGGCAGGCAAGTGGTAAAATTGTGGGCCCAGAGGGTTTTACATGTTGAAATATATTTTTTATTACACACTTTTTTTGTATGTGTTACAGGTGTCTTCTAGTTTCTTTTTTTTTGTGGGTCTTAGAGGTAATTTTTTTTAAAAGTTGTCTTTAGCTTGATACGTTACATCTTGTCTTTACTGCTATACATTATAGTTTCGGAGCAGTGAACTACTACATCTTTTGAATTCTAGTTTAATTTGACAGCCTTTGAAGTCCATATTTATTTGATAGGTATGGTCGTGACATTTTTTGGGCTCAAAGAATTTCTTGGGCTTAGACAATCTTGTAGTTTAACATTGTTTAGGATTTCTCTACATCGTTTTCGCACCGGTTTTGCAGTAATCCTTCAAATGTATATGCATTTCACTTCTGTTAACTACTGATTTCATTAGTGATGCAATGTTTTGCATATATAAGCTGCTTTGTATCTGCTCAAAAATGTTAATGGCATATTATGAATTTTGATTTTATAGCTTGAATTGTGCAGCTATTTGTCATTGAGGTGTTAGTTGTGCCTCGCTGAGTGAATCACAATTGATTCGTGACCTCCTGTTCATCGTCTGATTCAAGGGTGATGAAAAATAGTCTTTATAATCCACGAGAGAGTCTTCACATCCAAAGGGTTCCCCTCCAAGTTACTGCTCCATGAACATTGTCAAAGCAAATGTCCTTAGAGGATTTGGGTTTACCTCATCCATAAGTCCATGAGGAGTTTGTCTATATGGTGTTGTCTACCTGGCTCTTTGCCTCAATCGATTTATTTCTCTCTTGATCTTTATGTGAATACATCTCTGCTAATCTTACCATATTCTGTATATCAGTTTCTGAAAGTCCCGCGGAAGGGTGAACATATCCAAAGATAAGCAATAACTGAAATGATTTGACCAATTCATGAGAATATATTACACTCGGCGTATGCATATGGCTAGTCTGGAATTCTCCTTGGCATCCCGAACAAACCAAGAATCCATAGACTTGCTAGGAAATCGATGTTGTTTAAATTATGATGACCAGCATGGATCCAATCAGTCCAATAGGAATGCCCTTTGTAGGATTTTAAGAAGATCAGACGACCTTATTGCAATACAATGTAGGAATGGAGGATAGCCTTAAATAAATTGTGAGAGAAATACCTTTGGTGAAAAAAGTATACATACCCCAGCTGAAAAAGGGCTAACAATACCCATCAACATTTAAATTGGGGAAATTCTCTCTTTTCTATAATTCACAAACAACTCCATCTCCCCTTATTGGGTATATTTGGTCTTCATGTACAACACTTGATATTTCACAAACAACTCCATCTCCCCTTGTTGGGTAGATTTGGCCTTCATGTACAACACTTATTGTTGCAATACTACCTACAGATTTTGGTTTGGTAGCTTCCATAGTAAGGGTCAGATATGTTCAAGTAACCCATATTATATGCCCATTTATGGAGGTAAATTTATGCAAAATTTTCTCTCGTTGTTCTTCTCCAAAATCTTAAAATTCCCATGACAGATCGATTTGATCTTCCTGTTCAACCACTTGAATCCTTTCTTTGATCAATAAAGCGACACTTGCAATTTTGGAAGTTATGTATGTTGGTACTGATCACACTTGTCCTTATGCTTTGCTTATGGATTTTGTAGGGCTTCTTGTACCCGTTCATAGGCATATCTGTCTTCTCTATGACCTAGACATATTTTTCATGTTCCTCCTCGCCTGGATATATTGATGACCTGGAAAGGACCGAGACATCGCCCATAATGGGTCTTAGTTATCTATGCCCTACCCATAGTGGGTCTTACTTATCTCTGTAGAACATATTTGGAAGTCTTGAAACAATAAGGAAGATTGTTCAAAGTACCAGTTATAGTAGCAAGCCCAGCTCCATAGCACTGAAAGTATATGATCATTCCTCCTTGGCTATACTTGGTATAAAAAGCGATACCTTTGAGCTCGCTCGCTTGAAACTAACCCCATCGACATTTATACCTCATAAAACCATCATACCATATTTGAACATCCAACCATGCACCATCTACGACAACTAAAAAGAAATTACTTCAATTTATTTAATCATATTAATTTTTATTTTATATAAATTTGCATATGTTTTTATGTTAGTTATTTATTTGTTAGAAATAAAAATAAATAGACATTTGGTGACATATGGCCTTGGATACAATCCATGTGCCCCCACTGCCTTGAATCATTTCTTCAGGACAGTTTTAGAAAGACTCTAAAAGGAGATTCAACCATTTGGTTGTGCTTTACAACATCCACCCACTTTCTTGAACTCTAGCGTTATATTTTAGTCATTTATGAATTAAGATACAAATTGCCACTTTGCATAGTCATGCTTTTTTTTCATTAATTCAACTATATATAAATACTACACAGAAAACAGTACAATCATAGCATACAATTTCATACCTCATAGTAGTAACCTTTTGGTAATTATCCAGATTCCACACCAGGTTGCTAAGTTTGGACCTGTACATGGCTAATTTATCTAAGGATTGGAACACAACTTCCAACCTAATAGGAATTCCCAAGGGGCAATCAAAAATCGCTCCACAGTGCTGCATTGAACATGATCAATACCCTGAACCTAGAGGGAAGCTTTGTTTCTTCCCATGTTTGCCCGTGAAAATGATGATGAAAACTTATCAGAATGTCAGTAAACGTAGTTGCAGCCTGCATGGTTCATTTCATGAACCCTCTAACATTCAAAGTTCCGGGTTTGCAAGAAAACAATTATAAAGGGATGAAATTATTAGTTTATGAAATGCAACTTAGCTATTTCCAGGAGATGAAGAATTATAAAAGGGTGAAATGATTAGTTTATGAAATACAACCTAGATATTTCCAGGAGATGGAAAAGGGTTGATTTTAGGCCTTGAAGAAATAGCAAGAAAATCCTTCTACTGGTAGTCCCTGCCCCGCATCAAATAATTTTGACGGTTGAAAAAGTCTTTTCAAAGACATTTGTGATATATTTCTTTTGCAAATTCTCTTCAATGTTATCTTGTTGCTTACATTTTAGTTCACAACGATGAGTCTAATCTCTATCTACCCAATGTAATGTTAGTCTTTTCCAATTTAAATATTAACAATGATATTTATGGTTAAACATTTGTTTTTGGGAAGGAAAATTATGATATGTTACTATATTTATAACAAATTGTGTAAATATTGTTGCTAGATGGTTTAATTAGTCTACTATTTTTTTTCACCTACAAAGGGTGTTGAAATGGGTGGGCTACCATATCCTACAAACCTCAACTTTGAATATCAAAGGGTTCATGAAATGAATCATGTAGGGTACAACTATGTTTACTGACAATCTGATAAGTTTTCATCATCATTATATGGGAATATTGAATTATGAGTTTAAAATAAATAATATAAATGTGTAAAACGTAAAGTTACTCATGGCTGACCACTCACAATTCATTTGCTATTCTTGGAGAACAAGGTTACACATGGAATCAAAGGTTGTAACCTTCAAATTTTATTAGGCTGCATGATAGGAAATTAAAGAAATTTAGGGAATTAAGGAAATGTGAATTTAGAGTCCTACTAGGCTGCATGATAAGAGATTAAGGAAATTCAAGAAATTAAAGAAATGTGAATTTAGAGTATCCCTTTCAACAACTACTCATGACTAAATACTCACAATCCATTTTCTATTCTCGAAGAACAATCTTACACATGGACTCACAACAATATAATTTAATGTATGGTCTTTGTTTTCCAATCTTTAGTATTTAAATCTAGAGTAGTAGATAGATACAATCAAAGAATCTTCAGATCTCTTTTTCAAGTTGAAAATATCCTTGTTAAGCTTCTTGTGCAGGGAGTTATATTAAAAGAAGACCATACATCACTGGTCTCAGAATTCAGAAATCTAGGAGAATTATTATTTGCATATGCGAAACTTTAGGACTTGTATCTATTTAACACTACCCCTCCGTGAAAGAAATATAGAATATTTATGCATGCAAGAGTGAAGCTAATTGTAACAGACCTGGATTCTGATGCTATTGGATGGTTTAGTTAGTTTACTATTTTTTTTCACCCACAAAGGGTGCTAAAATGGGTGGTCTGCCATATCCTGCAAACCCTCAACTTTGAATGTCAGAGGGTTCATGAAATGAACCATGTAGGCTGCAACTATGTTTACTGACATTGTGATAAGAGTTATTTTTATTTACACAAAGCATTCTTTTATTCTTATTTAATTAATGATAATGATAATAAAAATGAACATCGATATCCAAGAGAATCCCAAACCATACACTTCTCAGTGTTTGATGACAAATAAAGTTGCTTGACTTTAACCCAGAGCCTCATTCTTTTTTGGCTTAAGCACTAGGTGTAGATTTCTCAATGTAGCTTTGGAATTTTTTGCTGAGAAGTGTATCTCCATTGGTAAAAGTTTTAAGCTTTAGTTTTGCATCATTATCTTCACCAGTAGGAGAAACTTTAGAGTTGCTTCTTAGTAACTTCTTCCCCATTTTCTTATGTGAAAATATGAAACTATGCTAAAAAAAATAAATGAAAACTTCACCATAACAAATACCTTGGTGAGGATCAAACTAAAGGCATACTTGAGGCCCTAATCTTGAAACAAGTTGTTATTTGGCATTTCCATTGTCTGTAAAGAAAACTACAACTTTTGATTTGCTCGAGTCCGGGGAAGGACATAGGTCAGGGCTCCATAGCCGTAAGCAGTTTTTTATGAGGGAGGTGCGCAATTAACATTCTATTGCCATGTAAGAAGAAGTAGTTTTGAGGAAAAAACTAATTGTAGACCCCCTTCTTCCGTTAAAGCTTGAAAAACCATCAAATTACATTTAAGCTAAGCCACTAGAAATGCTAGCTATACAGATTTGTTAATTAATATCATATTTAAACAGTTATAGATACCTATAACAATTAGCATTATTTTGTATTGACTTTAATGTAAGTTGAGCATTTAATGTTTATTTCCCTATGAATATTTGCTACATTTTTACCTTTTCTTGTGCTTAGAAATAAGTGATCGGTGTTATGGGATTTGGCATTTGAAGTCGTTATATCTTTAAATATTATGTATGATAAGGATTTGGCATTTGAAGTGGTTAGATATTTAGATATTATGTATGTTGACAAAGCAGACATGGCTTTTTCAGTAAATGTAGTTGTAATTTGACAATAACCTTTGTTGCATACTGTAATTGTGCCAACGGTTATACCAATCAATGGATGACTCATTGTATGCAAGCTCAAGATTCGTTGATCACTTTGACCACTGTGGACTTTCCACAATCATACAAAAGATGGAAAAGTCCATCAAAAAATTGTATTGACAAACTAAATACCATTTGAAATTAAGGGCCGTCAATACTAACATGAAAGTTGTAGTGATTACGCCAATCCACTGACTGAGGCTTGACAAAGGACTCAGTTGCAACTTTTCCATCCTAGTGCTCAATTCAGATGATGTAAGAATACATTGTTCTAAAATAGAGTTTACAACAGCAATATCCATTTTTGTATCCTCTTCTGTATCTTCATTAGGGTATTGATTGACCTCTTTGACTATTGTGGAGTGAGGGGGAGCATTCTTAAACAACCCTGTCATTTTCAAGGTCATGTAAATATGTTAACAATTTGTTTTTCCCTTCTTCCAGTTTTTCTAAGCATTTTTAATGCATTCATTTTGTTATATAGATAAGCACTACTTGTCATTTTCATTATGTCTTTCCACTGCTTTCTTTACCATGTTATATTTCTTTCCAAAGTGATTTTTTCATTTTCAATTCCTTTTTCATTTCTAAAAATGACTTGTTACTAGAGATTTGATATTTGTTTGGCAACATAATGCAAGAGCCTATTGTTTTAATATCTTTATTTTCTTAGAAACAATCATCTTCAGTTTTTGCTCATCTCATCAATATTTCTTGCAAATCTGTAGATAAGAGCAATAGAAAAAATTGCTGAAGTAATTGAGTTTCTGCGAAGACAATTGCACAAGGAAAATCTAGTAAGAAATTGGAAATGATGGAACAAATAATAGATGTTGACAGTTGCAAATTTAGATTACAATGCATTGTGCCTAACAACATTGATTATGTATTAAAAAGAAATGGTCTCTTTAGACTAGATGCATTTTCATACACTCTAGGGGATTGTCTATTTGACTCATTCGAAGTGCTTCTACATTTTCGTTATACTTCAAATCAACTACGAAATGGGTTAATACAACATTTTATTTTTTGCTTAAACAATAATGATGTTGAAGCAATAGAGTCATATGAATATGAACTAGCATCTGACTTCCTATACGAGTTACATGGAATTAATGATATTGGTACATATCTTCATAAAATGCATTGTTCTGCATCTACAAATATAAAGGAGTCTGAATAAGGGCTATGGGGGGATACCTTTTGCATACATTGGTTAGCTAAATGGCTAAATATATCAATTGGAGTTTGGTCATTAACAAGGAAAACAAGATATTTGCATTTTAATCAACATGAAAATACAATTCCATATTGCATCCTCTTCCATGATGCAAATCCTGTTAGTAGTCATTATGAACCATTACTTTAGCAAAAGTTCCCAATATGCATTTCTAAACAATCTAATATCTACTTGTCATCTATTTGCAAAGATATTCAAAGCCACTAGATGCATATTGCACATAATATGCTTTTAAATGAATTAACGATGGAAAAACAAATGACATCTAATTGCGATGACAGTCTCTTTAATGCAATTTTCTATTTAGTAGCAACAGAATTCGATGCACAGTGTTTGCGACTTTACATTGTCCAATATTTTTTTCATTTCACTTATGCATAAGAATCGACAAGCATTGCATTGTTTAGAACAATACCTAATAGTTGATGTGATAGACTATGCAATGAATAACAACTGGAAAAAATATCTCATAAATATGGCAATGCCATATGAGAAAGGGCAGGTAGAGGGTGGACCATTCTGTTTGCAATGGATATCTGTCATATTCAAAGTGAACATCTAACTATGGTCCTCTGTTGCTAATAACTTTATCAGTTACAGTTCCGCTCATTCAAGATGCAATCTTCCTGTTAACATCATGTCATTCAAAACAGATACATTACATATTCACTACCACACAATGATACAAAAACAATATGATCGCAATTCTCAACAAGTGTACATGGAAGAAAAAGAGGATTGTAATCAATTGCGTCATAAGCATATACTAGAAAAACAACAATGTATATCTCAAGTACATTTTAACAATAATATTGAATTTGAGATAGCATCTCATTTAGAACAAATGCGAGCAACTAAGCGTCGTAGGGTCAATTATCACAAAATGAAGCAATTCATACATAGAAAAAGCAAATGCAGTGATGTACATAACAATGATAACATATTTTGTCATAAGCATGTACTAGAAAATCAACAATCTACTTCTCACATACATCTCAATAACAACATTGAATTTGAAATAGCATCTCGTTTACAACAATTGACCAAGTGTCATAAGCTTACTTATCACCAAATGAAGCAATTCATATGTACAAGAGGCAAATGCAATGACATATGTAACAATGATAACATAGAAGCAAAAAATTCTCTTTCCCATATACATTTGAACAACAACATTGAATCTAAGATAGCATATGATTCAAAACAAATGGCTTTGACTAAGTGTCCAAGGCTTAGTTATCACAAAATAAAACAATTCATGCGTACAAGAAGTAGATGCAATGAAATATCCAATAATGATTTCAAAACAACTAGACATGCCCATGATGGAACTATGCAAATTGCATATAAAAAAGCATCTTCTAATAAGAAGGAAAGAATGACATTTCTTGGATTAAAAAAAATATTGCGCAACATTGGAAACAATAAGAAAACTACAATAAGGAAAAAAATCCATCCAAGCAAGAAAGATGAAAAATACATTTATATGAAACAAGTCCAAGACACGCCTAGGAATACATGTGCAATTTGTACCAGATTGCATTTTGCAAAAAATATCACATGCTTCACTAGAGAATTGCAAGAAAAGCATATGAATTTGACATTGAACAATAGGACCTTTAGCAATGAAAACATATGTGTTGCTTGCAAAAAAGCACCTCAAAATGGAAAGCTTCCACAATTTTCAACACCTGAACAAATAAGATGTAACATTCCATTACCAACTGTAAATACACTTTCAGATTTAGAAGAAAGACTTGTGTCACTAAGAATTGCATTTGCACAAATCAGACAATGGGGATATAAGTGATCACAGATTGGCCTAACGGGATCAATTATCAATGTACTAGTTCATATGGACGTTGTGCAAAGAGCATTGCCATAATATCTAAGTGATACAATGACAATTGTAGTTGCATTGAAAAGATGATTCCAATACAAAAGTTCATACCAAACAGGTAAATTACGTCCAATTATTGTCATGAAAGCATTGAACGAACTATGTTCTAGAAGTCTATATAAGGCTGAGAACATTTGTATAAATGAGAATTGGAGCCATGTTTTACAAGAAAATAATGAATACATCGTACAAAATTAAAATAGTGACAATGGAAGTGATACAAATATTGATGCAAATAATGAAGCACCTACTGAAACATTGGTACATGGATTAATAGAGTCACAACGCATCTACGATTTGCAAGACAAGATTATTGAACTTGCACCTGCTGAAGGACAACGACCACTAGGGATTTTCAAGGACAAATATGCAGAAGAAATGAACTTTCCAACATTATTCTATGGTGATGCGTGTGATGATGACATCACAAATAGGTTTAGCTACCAAAAAATTGTACAATGTTGGAAATAATACTGAGAGGGGGGGTGAATCAGTATTATCAGATCAATCAAACCTTTTCAATGCTCAGAAACATATACGCTACTTCAGTTAAGTAAAACAGCGTGTACACGCTACTGTGACTAAATAAAACAGCGTATAAGCAGAAAACTCATAACTTAGTTAGCTTATTCTTCAGTTAAGTTCATCAGGACATTATTCAGCACATTAACAGTAAGCAGATGCAGTATAACAGAACGGATCAAAAGCCACACACATGAACACCAAGATATAAGGTGGAAACCCAATGTGGGTGAAAACCACCTGCTGCAAGTTATCTCTATCTTTCTTTAAGAAACTTCAGTTTACAATCTTTTGTACTGGTGCAGCCTTATACCAGTACGCAGGCTACAACCTGCAGAAGGCTACAACCTTCTCTCGTTCTCCAAACTTCCTTGGAAGGGAGCTCCAACCCCCTTTGTTCTTGTACTAGCCAAGATACTAGTACGTAGGTGCTGACCTACAATCTTCTTTTCTTCAGGTATCACCTTTCATACATTTTCAGACTTGAATATTCCTGAAGCACAACATTACAATCTGAAGACCACAATTCATTCAATTTCCACAACAGATCATTGAAGCATAAAACAACCAAACTCTGAATCACTGAACCACTGAACCCTGTCAATCACCAGTTACCAGAACACAGAGCAGACTACAGAACTCTGCAATAACTGTCAGACCCCACTGTAAACCCAAAAACAAGCTTCAAAAGATATACGCTACTTCAAGGAGCCAAACCCACGTATACACGCTCTTTTACAGAAGCCAACCTGCGTACAGATCTAAAAATAAACTTTCTCAATTTGCAGCTGTACCAGACATTAGTTAGACCCAGAACATAGCATTGCGACAATATGCAGATCTAGAAATAAGCATAATCAACCATATCATGATAGTGCATTTCAAACCATTAGATCCCGATCTATCCTTAGATCTAGTCTTCCATCAACCAATGTGATCTCTCCTTGGCTTAGATCAAGCAACCCAGCACCTGCAAATCAGATCTCTTTCACTCTTAGATATTCAGGCCCTTGTCGAAAGATAATTTTGCCTAATGATCTTCTTCTCCTTATATAGTCTAAGGCCTAGCTCAATACCAAGAGCCAAAACCATAGTAACACAATACCATCAACTTCAAAACTAGGGATCGACACGCCCGTCGAGACACAATGGTCCGAAATCATAGGCACAACTTCCAAGGACTAACCACCATGGACCAAAGGAACCTTTCCACATACACGCGCTTTTTATGAATCGAACTAGCGTGTACACGCGACTTGGGCTTAACGAAACGGCGTGTATGAGCTTCCTTGTCATGCTGTACTGAGATCTGTCTTCTGATTAAGATGCCATCACTTGTACCAACCTCTGAGCACCTGTACCATCCTCTGAGTGAGTTGCCATCAAGGACAACACTTGAATCATAATGCCAACAATCTCCCCCTTTGGACTTGATGGCAACCACCACACCAAGTCACTCTCCCCCTTTGACATCAAGAGCAAAGGGCTGTGCTCCCCCTGAGGACATGCTGATACCTCTGCTTGGCTGTGCTGACTCGTGCTCCCCCTGACAGTAGGCCAGATCTGAAAAAGATGTTCTTCAACAAGAACCAAGATTTATACACCATAAGGGACCTTCCTATCACCAAAAGACTCAATACATACATCCATACTCCCTACCAAGAGGGGACATATCAGAAACAACCAATTATATTACAGCATTCATCCCAGGCATAGTGGGGAAACCAACATAGGCTGTTACATGACCTTGACACCATAAAAGAGATATGACAAGAGAGATACATGACATAGAGACAACAGATCTAGACCAAGACTTAGGAAAGACACCAGCAGCATCTGATAAACATCTTGTTAGATCAGCAACCAGAATTTCTTTCTGAGCTCCTTCTCCTGAAACCAACAACCAAAACATCTGAATGCCAACAATGCTTTATGAGACTTTTGAGCTGCTCCCCCTGAACCTGTGCCTGTTGCACTCCCTGAAACTGTGCCTGAAGAATTCTGACATTCCTATTGCTGTTCAGAACTTCAGAGTTTTCCCTTGCTGTTCAGAACTTCATATACGCGTTTTATCCTGTATAAAACAGCGTATGTACGCGGATATTCTTTCTGCAACAAGCGTCCAGCATACACGCGACTTACCCATCATGAATCCGCGTGTATACGCTCATATCCCTTCCGTAACCTGCGTATACCAACTTTTCTGTAGAACAAACAATCTTCAACAACAGGATGAAGCATCAACTACTCCCAGCTTTTGTCTGAGATATTCAAAAGTTTCCCTGGGCAGTGGTTTTGTGAGAATATCAGCAACTTGCTCCTTAGAAGGAACATACTCCAACTTGACCTTCTGCTCAAGCACTTGTTCCCGAAGAAAATGGTACTTGATTGGTATGTGCTTGGTCTTTGAGTGCATGACAGGATTCTTTGAAATGCTGATTGCACTTGTATTATCACATAAGATAGAGACAGGTGGAGTGCAAGTGATTTGAAAGTCCTGCAAGGTCTGCATCATCCAAAGAAGTTGTGTGCAACAAGATGCTGCAGCCACATATTCTGCTTCAGCTGTAGATAAGGCAATCGAACTTTGTTTCTTGCTGAACCAAGATACTAATCTGGAACCCATGAAGAAAGCACCTCCACTTGTGCTTTTCCTATCATCCACACTTCCAGCCCAATCTGCATCTGTGTAAGCATGAAGAGTGAGATCAGTATTTCTAGGATACCATAAGCCATAGTTTTGGGTCCCTTGAAGATATTTGAAGATTCTTTTGACTGCCTGAAGATGAGTTTCCTTTGGGTTGGCTTGAAATCTTCCAACCATTCCTACTGCATGTGTTATATCTGGTCGAGTACCTGTCAAATAAAGCAAACTCCCAATCATGGATCTATAAGTGGGTTGGTGGACTGCTGCTGATTCATCATTTGCACTGAGGCTGCATCCTGTAACCATGGGTGTACATACTGGCTTTGACTCTTCCATGCCATACTTCTTCAAGATCTGCTTGAGGTATTTGGTTTGAGACAAGAAGATACCTCCTTCATTTTGTTGGATTTGCAATCCAAGAAAATATGTCAATTCTCCAAGAAGTGACATTTCGAATTCTTTCTGCATAACCAAGGCAAAGTTTTGACTCATGGTCTCTTCATTGCTGCCAAAAATAATATCATCTACATAAACAACAAGGATTAGCAATTTGTTATTTTCAACTTTTATATAGAGATTGCTATCTGCTGATCCTTTTGAAAAGCCTTGTTGGTGAAGATATTTGTCCAACCGATAGTACCAAGCCCTTGGAGCTTGTTTGAGCCCATAGAGTGCCTTTTTCAATCTGCATACAAGGTTTGGATCATTTCCAAGAATGAACCCATCTGGCTGCTCAATATATACTTCTTCTTCTAAGTCTCCATTTAGGAAGGCTGATTTCACGTCCATTTGAAATACCTTGAAGTTTTGAAAGCTTGAGAGAGCAAGGAACATTCGGATGGCCTCTAGTCTTGCCACAGGAGCAAAGGTCTCTTCAAAATCTATTCCTTCTTGCTGTGCATACCCTTTACAAACAAGTCTGGCCTTGTTTCTAATTACTTCTCCATTTTCATTTAACTTATTCTTGAAGACCCATTTTGTTCCTATTACATTCTTATCTTTTGGTCTAGGAACTAATTCCCAAGTGTTGTTCCTTTCGATTTGCTCAAGTTCTTCATCCATTGCTTTGACCCAACATTCATCTTTGCATGCTTCTTTCACATTTTGTGGTTCAATGGAGGAGAGTAGAGCCAAGTAGCTTGAAGCTTCTGCAAGTGTCCTTCTTGTTTGTACTCCTGCTTCTTTCTGCCCCACAATCTGAGTTTCTGGATGATTCTTTTGGACATATCTGGATGGAGTCTTCTCTTCTATTCTTGTCTGCTCCTCTGGTTCTTCTTGAGATTCTTCTTCTTCATCATTTCGCCTTTGAGAGTAACCTTCATCTTCTTCAATGTCTTCATGATGAACTTGCCTAGGAATATATCCCTTCTCATCAACCACTATATCAATACTGTCAACAATTCTGCCAAGTCTTTTATTGTAGCACTTGTATGCTTTGCTATGTGGAGAATAACCAAGAAGAATGCCCTCATCTGCTCTAGGTTCAAGTTTGCCAAGTTGCTCATCAGTATTCTTAATATAACATTTGCTCCCAAAGATTTTGAAATGCTTCACGGAAGGAGTTTTACCACTCCAAAGCTCATGAGGTGTTTGAGTGCTGTTTACTCGGACATTTGTTTTGTTAAGAATGATAACAGCAGCATGTGCAGCTTCACCCCAGAAGGTTGCAGGAGTACCTGATTCATCGAGCATAGCACGAGCCATTTGTTGGATAGTTCTGTTCATTCTTTCCACAACCCCATTTTGCTGAGGAGTTCTAGCTGTAGAGAATTCTCTTCTTATCCCATGTTCATCGCAGAAATCGAAAAATTCATTTGATGTGAACTCCCCACCTCTGTCAGATCTGAGGCACTTAATTTTGTGTCCTGATTCATTTTCAGCCAATGCTTTGAAGGATTTGAATTTTTCGAATGCTTCATCTTTGTGCTTCATAAGCCCTAACCAAACAAACCTTGAGAAATCATCAATGAATAATATCAGATATTCTTCTCCTCGAGGTGTCCTTTTCCTAAATGGACCACATACATCTGTATGGACTAGCTCAAGAGGCAAGCTAGCTGATCCTTCCTTTTCTGGAAAGTTAGTTCTGGTTTGCTTTCCAAACTGACAAGATTTGCATATAGTGTTGTCTGGAATTTTGATATCTGGAAGATCGCGAACTGCCTGATATTTGCATGCTTTTCTTATTTGTGAGAAGCTTAGATGTCCCAACCTTCGATGCCATAGCCAGTGCTCTTCATCCTTGCTAAGATAGCATTGTTGTTGTCCTTCTTCAAATATGTACAGATTATTTGGAGTTCTTTTGCCTTTGAGAACTGTTTTACCTGTATCAAGATCACGAACAAGACATCCATTCGATCTGAAAATAACCTCGGTTTTTTGATCACACATCTGACTGACACTTAGAAGATTATGCTTCAATCCATCAACATACAAAACATTTCCAGCCTTGACCTTTTCTTTCAAAGGAGCAATACCTTTTCCTTTTATAGTTGCAGGAGTATCATTTCCAAAAGAAACTTTCTTTCCCTTTTCTAAAGTAGAATAAGATTCAAGTTTTTCTTTATCACCTGTCATATGTTTCGAACATCCACTGTCAATGTACCATAGATTTTCCTGTCCTTCTGCATAAAACGCTATCCCACATCTTTCTGTCTGAGGTTCTTTTATTCTCCATTTTTTGGTGCTCGTGGCTTGTTCCTTTTTCTCCTGAAACCTGCTCCTGCATTCAGATTCTTTATGACCAAAATTATTGCAAATAGAACATTCAACTTCATTTTCAAGAACCGAAAAGTTGTTATAGGTCCTCTTTGTAATCCCTGTCATACTTCTTTGTTTTTGAGCTTCCCTAGTCATGATTGTTTTATATGCAACACATTGAGCTGCTTTGTGACCAAAGTTATGGCAAGAAAAGCATTGTCCATTGAAGAAGCTTCTGCGGTTATTGAATCTACCAGCCAACTGATTGTAATTTCTATTTTCATCTATTCTTGTGCCAAACTGAGAAGATTTTACCTGTGGTTGGTTGTAGCTTTTGTTCACCCTTAAGAAGGATTGTCCCTGATAGTTTCTGTTTGTAATTCGTCCCTGCTTTACCTGATTATCTTCATTGTTCTTCTGCTCATTTCTTCTTGCTGCATCAAGATAACTCTTTGAGGTGGATGCTTTAGAGGTTTCTCCATTATAGCCCAAACCTGTCTTGTTTAGAGGAGACCGCTGCACATTGATAATCTCATCCAAAGTTTCAGATCCTTTGACAAACTTAAGATTAATAGCTTTTGTTTTCTCAATTTCTTTTCTGAGACCAACAATTTCACCTTCTAGTTTTTCAAGATGTTTTTCCTTTTCATCAATTTGAAATTGCAAAGTATCAATGATCACACTCTTTTCTTCTATGCATCTCTTGAGTCTAGTAATTTCATTATAGAGATTATCCACATCTACAGCATCCTCATAATCATCATCTTCAAATGCCATTAATAGCTTATATTTATTACCTTGTTCATCTTCATCACTGTTTGATAAGCCATCACTATCTTCATGGGTGTAGTAGCTTTTCTTATTTGCACTTTGTTTCTTATTCCATCTAGCAGGTTCTTTTCCTTTATCTTTATTAGGACATTTTGCAGCATAATGACCTACTCTTCCACAAGCAAAGCATTTGAAAGGTAGCTTACCTCTGAACCTTCCAGCACCCCTTTGAAGAATTCTGACAAAATTTGATTCTTCTTCCTCTTCTTCTGGAACATGGCTTGCTTCATAGTAATCTTCTTTTCCTGATGCCTTAAAAGCAGCTTCCCTTCTGTCTGATGGACCTCCCTTTCTCATTTCATAAGCAGTTAGAATTCCATGTAACTGAGACATAGTGAGAACTTTGAGATTTTCTTTTTCTTCTATTGCAGATACTTTAGATTCAAACTTGGGGGATAATGATCTTAGAATCTTTGAAACTACTATAGTCTCTTTTATTTCTTCACCCAAATTTTTCATACAATTAACAATCTCGTCTACCCGAAGAAAATAATTTGCCACACTTTCATCATTATACATCTTGAGAGTCTCATATTGAATCCTGAGAGTTTGAAGTTTAGCTTCCTTTACCTGTTCATCTCCTTCATAGCTAGTGATCATTTTGTCCCATATCTCTTTTGCTGATTTGAAGTGCATGACCTTCATGAATTCTGTTTGGGATATACTTCCTAATAGAGTACTGACTGCTTTTGCATTTGTTTCATATGTCTTTTTCTCAGCTGGATCTGTAGGAGTAGCTGAAGGAAAAGCATAGCCTGTTTCTACAATGTTCCAAACTTCTGTACCAAGAGATTGAAGATATGCAGTAACTGTTACCTTCCAATAATTGAAATTTGTTCCATCAAAAACCGGTGGCCTGATTGATGCTTCTTTCTCGTAGTTGCTCATGATGAATGATCTACCTTCAAGCGATCAAGCTTCCCTGAAGGACCTGCTCTGATACCAATTGTTGGAAATAATACTGAGAGGGGGGGTGAATCAGTATTATCAGATCAATCAAACATTTTCAATGCTCAGAAACATATACGCTACTTCAGTTAAGTAAAACAGCGTGTACACGCTACTGTGACTAAATAAAACAGCGTATAAGCAGAAAACTCATAACTTAGTTAGCTTATTCTTCAGTTAAGTTCATCAGGACATTATTCAGCACATTAACAGTAAGCAGATGTAGTATAACAGAACGGATCAAAAGCCACACACATGAACACCAAGATATAAGGTGGAAACCCAATGTGGGTGAAAACCACCTGCTGCAAGTTATCTCTATCTTTCTTTAAGAAACTTCAGTTTACAATCTTTTGTACTGGTGCAGCCTTATACCAGTACGCAGGCTACAACCTGCAGAAGGCTACAACCTTCTCTCGTTCTCCAAACTTCCTTGGAAGGGAGCTCCAACCCCCTTTGTTCTTGTACTAGCCAAGATACTAGTACGTAGGTGCTGACCTACAATCTTCTTTTCTTCAGGTATCACCTTTCATACATTTTCAGACTTGAATATTCCTGAAGCACAACATTACAATCTGAAGACCACAATTCATTCAATTTCCACAACAGATCATTGAAGCATAAAACAACCAAACTCTGAATCACTGAACCACTGAACCCTGTCAATCACCAGTTACCAGAACACAGAGCAGACTACAGAACTCTGCAATAACTGTCAGACCCCACTGTAAACCCAAAAACAAGCTTCAAAAGATATACGCTACTTCAAGGAGCCAAACCCGCGTATACACGCTCTTTTACAGAAGCCAACCTGCGTACAGATCTAAAAATAAACTTTCTCAATTTGCAGCTGTACCAGACATTAGTTAGACCCAGAACATAGCATTGCGACAATATGCAGATCTAGAAATAAGCATAATCAACCATATCATGATAGTGCATTTCAAACCATTAGATCCCGATCTATCCTTAGATCTAGTCTTCCATCAACCAATGTGATCTCTCCTTGGCTTAGATCAAGCAACCCAGCACCTGCAAATCAGATCTCTTTCACTCTTAGATATTCAAGCCCTTGTCGAAAGATAATTTTGCCTAATGATCTTCTTCTCCTTATATAGTCTAAGGCCTAGCTCAATACCAAGAGCCAAAACCATAGTAACACAATACCATCAACTTCAAAACTAGGGATCGACACGCCCGTCGAGACACAATGGTCCGAAATCATAGGCACAACTTCCAAGGACTAACCACCATGGACCAAAGGAACCTTTCCACATACACGCGCTTTTTATGAATCGAACTAGCGTGTACACGCGACTTGGGCTTAACGAAACGGCGTGTATGAGCTTCCTTGTCATGCTGTACTGAGATCTGTCTTCTGATTAAGATGCCATCACTTGTACCAACCTCTGAGCACCTGTACCATCCTCTGAGTGAGTTGCCATCAAGGACAACACTTGAATCATAAATGAGAATTGGAGCCATGTTTTACAAGAAAATAATGAATACATCGTACAAAATTAAAATAGTGACAATGGAAGTGATACAAATATTGATGCAAATAATGAAGCACCTACTGAAACATTGGTACATGGATTAATAGAGTCACAACGCATCTACGATTTGCAAGACAAGATTATTGAACTTGCACCTGCTGAAGGACAACGACCACTAGGGATTTTCAAGGACAAATATGCAGAAGAAATGAACTTTCCAACATTATTCTATGGTGATGTGTGTGATGATGACATCACAAATAGGTTTAGCTACCAAAAAATTGTACAATGGGAATTGTTACAAGCAAGTGATCACTTCTCATATCATACAACAAATTTGTTTTTCAAGACAATGCGAATAATTACTAATAAAGTGCTTTCCTGCATATGGGTACGAATAAGAAAAGGACAACTAAGAGGAAGAAAAATATTAGCAAGAGATGTCAAGTATCGAGAAAATTTGGAAAAATTATTGAAATCTGATACTGGATATATAGATTTCAGAAACATTTGCATATCTCCTTATCATTTGGAATAAATTAAAAAAAAAAAACATATTTACAATGATACGACAATTGGGACCTCCAACTTTCTTTGTGACATTTACAAGTGCAGAACATCGATGGAAACCATTAGTAGATACATTGGTCACATTGTTTAGAAATAAAGCAAGTAAAAATGATACTGATACATTAGAAGATGATGACATTTATTACCTTATAAGAAAATATCCATTCACATGTAGCCAATACTATAGACATAGAATTAATGTTGTAAAGCAAATGATATGTCATGATACTACATTCTTTGGAAAAATATCTAATTACTATTTCATAACCTAATTTCAAAATAGAGGAACCGAACATGAACATGGACTGTTATGGATAGAAAATGCTCCAATATATGGAAAATAAAGCAATCCAGAAATTGAGAAGTTTCTTGACAATTACATAACTTGTGATACAGATCATTTGGAGCTAGATTTTGCTAAATTTCATAAACATCACAATACAAGAAGTTGTAAGAAGTGAAAAAATTCAAACTATAGATACAATTTCCCCATGCCACCAATTGTTGGCATTATGAGACAAGTGTTGTCCTTGATGGCAAATCACACAAATGATAAATTATAGTGCAGCAAATTTATTTCATAAATTATAGTGCAACAAAGTTTCCTTCATGTAGAGAAAAGTTCACGCACTTTTATGCAGAGAAAAGTTTATTCCATGTAGAGAAAAGTTCACGCACTTTTATGCAGAGAAAAGTTTATTCCATGTAGAGAAAAGTTCACGCACTTTTATGCAGATAAAAGTTTATTCCATGTAGAGAAAAGTTCACGCACTTTTATGCAGAGAAAAGTTTATTTCATGAAGAGAAAAGTTCACGCACTTTTTGTTGGCATTATGGCTAAAGTGTTGTCCTTGATGGCAACCCATTCAGGTGATAGATCACAGTACTTCAAGTCAGCAGCAGAGATTGATGATCAGCTATCAAATATTGAAGAAAATAAGGGGTACGCAGGTACACCTTGCATAAGGTGCGTACACGCAGGTCAGTGTTACATAAAGTGCGTACATACCCGCAGTTATCCCGTTCAGGAGGTGCGTACCCCCAGTGCACACATTTCAAGGCAAAGAAATTCACATGTGGGGTTTTCTTATGTTTTACTCTTGGTATTTAGCCGACTGTATTGTGTTATTATGGTGTCGGCTCGTGGTATTGATCCATGATTTAAGGAAGAGCTTTCCTATATAAAGCAAAGGAGATCATTTGGCTTGAGCATGTTTTGGGTTGAATATATTATGAGGGCTAGATTTGGTCTAGATCTAAACAAGGCGAATCTACTGATAGACCGAGATCTCTTCGGCGCATGTTCAGATCTATAGATCTGACTGTCTGGGTTACTTCTGAAGTCTTGAAATCATCTATGCCTGGAGGTACGCAGGTGCAGTAAGAGAAAAGTGCGTACGTACGCAGGAACGAAGCGTTTCAGGTGCGCCGGTACGCAGGCACAGAAGGGTTCAGGTGCGCCGGTACGCAGGTAGTTCAATGGACTCAGAGCGAGGTACGCAGGCTAGCAGTTGAGCAGGGTGCGTACTGTATGCAGGCTAGCAGTTGTGCAGGGTGCATACTGTAAGCAGGCCAGCAGTTGAGCAGGGTGAGTACTGTAAGCAGGCCAGCAGTTGAGCAGGGTGCTTACGTAAGCAGGCGAGCAGTTGAGCAGGGTGCTTACTTCTCTTAAAATCTTTGTTTATCATTGTTGTGTTCTGGGTTTGGTCCTATTATTGTTGATCTAGTTACTACAGTTGACTGGGTGATTCTCTTATACTTGATGATCATTTGATGCTTATGGATCCAGTTTGAAAATTTATGAAAAGTGGTCCTTGTAAGAAAAGAAGTAGGGGGTTATAGCTCCCTTCCAGGAGAGACTGGAAAACGAGAGAGAGTTGTAGCTCTCTGCAGGTTGCAGCCTGCGTACTGGTAAAGGACTGCACCAGTACAAAACCATTGTAAAAGGAGTTTCTAATTTGAAAGAAGATAGAGACATATTGCAGCAGGTGGTTTTCACCCACATTGGGTTTCCACCTTACATCTTGTGTTCTTTGGTGTGACTATCTGTTTTCTTTTGTTCATGCTCATTATTTTATGGTATTGACATGCAAAAATAATTCAAAGAACAAATAAAGAAGATTTATTAAAAGAATTGTATAATACTGATTCACCCCCCCTCTCAGTATTATTTCCAACAATTGGTATCATAGTAGGGCCTTCAGAGAAGCTTGATCGCTTGAAGGTAGATCGTTCATCATGAGCAACTACGAGAGAGAAGCATCAATCAGGCCACCGGTTTTTGACGGGACAAACTTCAATTATTGGAAGGTAAGAGTTACTGCATATCTTCAATCTCTTGGTACAGAAGTTTGGGACATCGTAGAGACAGGCTACGCTTTTCCTTCAGCTACTCCTACAGATGCAACCGAGAAAAAGAAGTATGAAACAAATGCGAAAGCAGTCAGTACTCTATTAGGATGTATATCTCAATCAGAATTCATGAAGGTAATGCACTATAAATCCGCAAAAGAGATATGGGACAAAATTGTCACGAGCTATGAAGGAGATGAACAGGTAAAGCGTGCTAAACTTCAAACTCTCAGAATTCAGTATGAGACTCTCAAAATGTATAATGATGAAAGTGTGGCTAACTATTTTCTTCGGGTAGATGAGGTTGTTAACTGTATGAAAAATTTGGGTGAAGAAATAAAAGAGGCTGTTGTGGTTGAAAAGGTTCTAAGATCATTGTCCCCCAAGTTTGAATCTAAAGTATCTGCAATAGAAGAAAAGGAAAATCTATGAATTCTTACTATGTCTCAGCTACATGGAATTCTAACTGCTTATGAAATGAGAAAGGGAGGTCCATCAGACAGAAGAGAAGCTACTTTCAAGGCATCAGGCAAAGGAGATTATTATGAAGCGAGCCACATCCCAGAAGAAGAGGAAGAAGAATCAAATTTTGTCAGAAATCTTCAAAGGGGTTCTGGAAGGTTCAGAGGTAAGTTACCTTTTAAATGCTTTGCTTGTGGAAGAGTAGGTCATTATGCTGCAAAATGTCCTTATAAGGATAAAGGAAAGGAACCTGCTAGATGGAACAAGAAACAGAATGCAAATAAGAAAAGCTACTACACTCATGAAGATAGTGATGGTCTATCAAACAGTGATGAATATGAACAAGGTAATGAATATAAGTTGTTAATGGCATTTGAAGATGATGATTATATGGATACTATAGATGTGGATAACCTTTATGATGAAATTACTAGACTCAAGAGATGTATAGAAGAAAAGAACATGATCATTGATACTCTACAATTTCAAATTGATGAAAAGGAAAAACATCTTGAAAAATTAGAAGGTGAAATTGTTGGTCTTAGAAAAGAGATTGAGAAAACAAAAGCTATTAATCTCAAGTTTGTCAAAGGATCTGAAACTTTGGATGAGATTATCAATGTGCAGCGGTCTCCTCTAAACAAGACAGGTCTAGGCTATAATGGAGAAAATTCTCAAGCATCCACCTCAGAAAGTTATCTTGATGCAGCAAGAAGAAATGAGCAAAAGCACAATGAAGATCATCAGGTAAAGCAGGGACAAATTACAAACAGAAACTGTCAGGGGCAATCCATCTTAAGGGTGAACAAAAGCTACAACCAGCCACAGGTAAAATCTTCTCAATTTGGTTCAAGAATAGATGACAATAGAAATTACAATCAATTGGCTGGTAGATTCGATAACCGCAGAAGTTTCTTCAATGGACAATGCTTTTCTTGCCATAACTTTGGTCACAAAGCAGCTCAATGTGTTGCATATAAAACGATCATGACTAGGGAAGCTCAAAAACAAAGAAGTATGACGGGGATTACAAAAAGGACCTATAACAACTTTTCGGTTCTTGAAAATGAAGTTGAATGTTCTATTTGCAATAACTTTGGTCATGAAGACTCTGAATGCAGGAGCAGGTTTCAGCAGAAAAAGGAACAAGCCTCAAGCACCAAAACATGGAGAATAAAGGAACCTCAAACAGAAAGATGTGGGATAGCATTTTATGCAGAGGGACAGGAAAATCTATGGTACATTGACAGTGGATGTTCGAAGCATATGACAGGTGATAAAAAAAAACTTGAGTCTTATTCTACTCTAGAAAAGGGAAAGAAAGTCTCTTTTGGAAATGATACTCCTGCAACTATAAAAGGAAAAGGCATTGCTCAGTTAAAAGAAAAGGTCAAGGCTGGAAATGTTTTTTATGTTGATGGATTGAAGCATAATCTTCTAAGTGTCAGCCAGATGTGTGATCAAAGAACCGAGGTTATATTTAGATCAAATGGATGTCTTGTTCGTGATCTTGATACAGGTAAAACAGTGATCAAAGGCAAAAGAACTCCAAATAATCTGTACATATTTGAAGAAGGACAACAACAATGCTATCTGAGCAAGGATGATGAGCACTGGTTATGGCATCGGAGGTTGGGACATCTAAGCTTTTCACAAATAAGGAAAGCATGCAAATATTAGGCAGTTCGCGATCTTCCAGATATCAAAATTCCTGACAACACCATATGCAAATCATGTCAGTTTGGAAAACAAACCAGAACTAACTTTCCAGAGAAAGAAGGATCAGCTAGCATGCCTCTTGAGCTAGTACATACAGATACATGCGGTCCTTTCAGGAAAAGAACACCTCGAGGAGAAGAATACTTGATATTATTCATTGACGATTTCTCCAGGTTTGTCTGGTTAGGACTTATGAAGCACAAAGATGAAGCATTCGAAAAATTCAAATCCTTCAAAGCCTTGGTTGAAAATGAATCAGGTCACAAAATTAAGTGCCTCAGATCCGATGGAGGTGGCGAATTTACTTCAAATGAATTTTTCGATTTCTGTGAAGAACATGGGATAAGAAGAGAATTCTCTACAACAAGAACTCCTCAGCAAAATGGAGTTGTGGAAAGGATGAACAGAACAATCCAACAAATGGCTCGTGCTATGCTTGATGAGTCAGGAACTCCCGCAACTTTCTGGGGTGAAGCTGCACATGCTGCGGTTGTTATTCTCAACAAAACAAATGTCCGGGTGAACAGCACTCAAACTCCTCATGAGCTCTGGAGTGGTAGGACTCCTTCGGTAAAGCACTTCAAAATCTTTGGGAGCAAATGCTATATCAAGAATACTGATGAGCAGCTTGGCAAACTTGAACCTAGAGCAGATGAAGGCATTCTTCTTGGTTAATCTCCACATAGCAAAGCATACAAATGCTACAATAAAAGACTTGGCAGAATTGTTGATAGCATTGATGTAGTGGTTGATGAGAAGGGATACATTCCTAGGCAAGTACATCATGAAGACATCGAAGAAGATGAAGGCTACCCCCAACGATAGAATGATGAAGAAGAAGAACCTCAAGAAGAACCAGAGGAGCAAACAAGAATAGAAGAAAAGACTCCATCCAGATATGTTCAGAAGAATCATCCAGAATCTCAGATTATGGGGCAGAAAGAAGCAGGTGTACAAACAAGAAGAACAGTTGCAGAAGCTTCAAGCTATTTGGCATTACTCTCCTCTACTGAACCACAAAATGTGAAAGAGGCATGCAAAGATGAATGTTGGGTGAAAGCAATGGATGAAGAACTTGAGCAGATCGAAAAGAACAACACTTGGGAGCTGGTTCCTAGACCAAAAGATAAGAATGTTATCGGGACAAAATGGGTCTTCAAAAACAAATTGAATGAAAATGGAGAAGTAATTAGAAACAAAGCCAGACTTGTTTGTAAAGGGTATGCGCAGCAAGAAGGAATAGACTTTGAAGAAACCTTTGCTCCTGTTGCAAGACTTGAGGCCATCCGAATGTTCCTTGCTCTCTCAAGTTTTCAAAACTTCAAAGTATTTCAAATGGACGTGAAATCAGCCTTTCTGAATGGAGACTTGGAAGAAGAAGTGTACATTGAACAGCCAGATGGGTTCATTCTTGGAAATGATCCAAATCTTGTATGCAGATTGAAAAAGGCTCTCTATGGTCTCAAACAAGCTCCAAGGGCTTGGTACTACCGTTTGGACAAATATCTTCATCAACAAGGCTTTTCAAAAGGATCGGCAGATAGCAATCTTTATATAAAAGTTGAAAATGATAAATTGCTAATACTTGTTGTGTATGTAGATGACATTATTTTTGGGAGCAATGAAGAAGCTATGAGTCAAAGCTTTGCCTCGGTCATGCAGAAAGAATTTGAAATGTCCTTGCTAGGAGAACTGACATATTTCCTTGGTTTGCAAATCCAACAAAAAGAAGGAGGAATCTTTTTATCTCAAACCAAGTATCTCAAACAGATTTTGAAGAAATATGGTATGGAAGATGAAAAACCAGTATGTACACCCATGGTCACAGGATGTAGCCTTAGTGCAAATGATGAATCTGCAGCAGTACATCAACCAACGTACAGATCTATGATTGGAAGTTTACATTATTTGACAGGTACCCGACCAGACATCATGCATGCAGTTGGAATAGTTGGAAGATTTCAGGCAAATCCGAAGGAGACTCATCTTCAGGCAGTGAAGAGAATTTTCAAATATCTTCAAGGGACTCAAAATTATGGCTTATGGTATCCTAGAGATACAGATCTTACACTTCATGCTTATACAGATGTAGATTGGGCCGGAAGCGTGGATGACAGGAAAAGCACAAGTGGTGGTGCGTTCTTTATGGGCTCCAGACTGGTATCTTGGTTCAGCAAGAAACAGAGTTCGATTGCCTTGTCTACAGCTGAAGCGGAATATGTTGCTGATGCATCTTGTTGCACCCAACTCCTTTGGATGATGCAGACTTTGCAGGATTTTCAAATCACTTGTACACCACCAATCCCCATCTTATGTGATAACACAAGTGCAATCAGCATCTCAAAGAATCCTGTTATGCATTCAAAAACCAAGCACATACCAATCAAGTATCATTTTCTCCGGGAACAAGTGCTTGAACAGAAGGTCAAGTTGGAGTATGTTCCTTCTAAGGAACAAGTTGCTGATATTCTCACCAAACCATTGCCCAGGGACACTTTTGAATACCTCAGGCAAAAGCTGGGGGTTGTTGATGCATCATCTTATTGCTGAACCTCTTCTGATTGATGGTACAGGTTCAGGGGGAGCATATAATGCATTGTTGGCATTATGGAGGATGTGCAGAAGGAGATCTTGGAAGTAGCTGCAATATGTCTCTATCTCTTTCATGGTGGATTATGGTTCTTCGTTGCAAATCTGGTTCATATTCAGGGGGAGCATGTTCTTAGGGGGAGCATAACCCTTTGCCCTTGATGTCAAAGGGGGAGAATGAAGCTGAAGCTTTGAGGTTGCCATCAAGTCCAAAGGGGGAGATTGTTGGCATTATGGCTAAAGTGTTGTCTTTGATGGCAACCCATTCAGGTGATAGATCACAGTACTTCAAGTCAGCAGCAGAGATTGATGATCAGCTATCAAATATTGAAGAAAATAAGGGGTATGCAGGTACACCTTGCATAAGGTGTGTACACGCAGGTCAGTGTTACATAAAGTGCGTACATACCCACAGTTATCCCGTTCAGGAGGTGCGTACCCCCAGTGCACACATTTCAAGGCAAAGAAATTCACATGTGGGGTTTTCTTATGTTTTACTCTTGGTATTTAGCCGACGGTATTGTGTTATTATGGTGTCGGCTCGTGGTATTGATCCATGATTTAAGGAAGAGCTTTCCTATATAAAGCAAAGGAGATCATTTGGCTTGAGCATGTTTTGGGTTGAATATCTTATGAGGGCTAGATCTGGTCTAGATCTAAACAAGGCGAATCTACTGATGGACCGAGATCTCTTCAGCGCATGTTCAGATCTGTAGATCTGACTGTCTGGGTTACTTCTGAAGTCTTGAAATCATCTATGCCCGGAGGTACGCAGGTGCAGTAAGAGAAAAGTGCGTACGTACGCAGGAACAAAGCGTTTCAGGTGCGCCGGTAAGCAGGCACAGAAGGGTTCAGGTGCGCCGGTACGCAGGCAATTCAATGGACTCAGAGCGAGGTACGCAGGCTAGCAGTTGAGCAGGGTGCGTACTGTACGCAGGCTAGCAGTTGTGCAGGGTGCGTACTGTAAGCAGGCCAGCAGTTGAGCAGGGTGAGTACTGTAAGCAGGCCAGCAGTTGAGCAGGGTGCTTACGTAAGCAGGCGAGCAGTTGAGCAGGGTGCTTACTTCTCTTAAAATCTTTGTTTATCATTGTTGTGTTCTGGGTTTGGTCCTATTATTGTTGATCTAGTTACTACAGTTGACTGGGTGATTCTCTTATACTTGATGATCATTTGATGCTTATGGATCCAGTTTGAAAATTTATGAAAAGTGGTCCTTGTAAGAAAAGAAGTAGGGGGTTGTAGCTCCCTTCCAGGAGAGACTGGAAAACGAGAGAGAGTTGTAGCTCTCTGCAGGTTGCAGCCTGCGTACTGGTAAAGGACTGCACTAGTACAAAACCATTGTAAAAGGAGTTTCTAATTTGACAGAAGATAGAGACATATTGCAGCAGGTGGTTTTCACCCACATTGGGTTTCCACCTTACATCTTGTGTTCTTTGGTGTGACTATCTGTTTTCTTTTGTTCATGCTCATTATTTTATGGTACTGACATGCAAAAATAATTCAAAGAACAAATAAAGAAGATTTATTAAAAGAATTGTATAATACTGATTCACCCCCCCTGTCAGTATTATTTCCAACACTTTTATGGAGAGAAGAGTTTATTTCATGTAGAGAAATGTTCATGCACTTTTATGCAGAGAAAAGTTTATTTCATGTAGAAAAAAGTTTATGCACTTTCATGCAGAGAAAAGTTCACACACTTTCATGGTTGGTTCATGGTATTAGTCCGACAGTTTTTTGATCCTATGGTTTTGGTCCGTGGTATTGCATCCAAAGGTGTTGATCTCACGCACTTTCATGGTTGGTTCATGGTATTAGTCCGACAGTTTTTGATCCTATGGTTTTGGTCCGTGGTATTGCATCCAAAAGTGTTGATCTCACGCACTTTCATGGTTGGTTCATGGTATTAGTCCAACAGTTTTTTGATCCTATGGTTTTGGACCGTGGTATTGAGAAAGGACTAAGGCTATAAAAGAGGAAGGAGATCATTTGGCAAAGCATCTTCTGAATTATTGAATATCTGATAAAGTGCTAGATCTAGAATATGGTGATTGGGTTATGGTGCAGATCTGGATCTGAATGAAGAAGGAACCTGAGCGTAAGGAGAAGAATAAGTTCTATTGATGGGTCAAAATCTTAAGGCTGGAATAGTGGTATCTCTATATGATTTTGATCTGTGATATGTGGCACACGTTTGATCTATAAATCTAATAATCTGGGTTAACTAATATCTAAATATTTGAAAGAATGAATTTATAGATCTGAATTATTGATGCATGTTTTATTGTACACATGTTATGATCTGGGTATTTCTGATGTATGAAACAACTGCAAAGTTATAAGGAAATATTTGCAGATCTGTATGCGGGTTGTCCTTGGTGAAAGCATTGATTCAGTATTAGATAAATCAGAGATTGATGATGCAAGTGTAGTTGATGGGTTTTTGATGTTCTTGGATCCAGTCTAAAAATTAATGAAAAGTGGTCCTTGAAAGAAAAAGGGGGTTGTATCTCCCTTCCATGAGAGACTGGAAAACGAGAGAGAGAGTTGTAGCTCTCTACAGGTTGTAGCCTGCATACTGGTAAAGGACTGCACCAGTACAAAATCATTGTAAAAGGAGTTTCTTATTAAAAGAAGATAGAGACATATTGCAGCAGGTGGTTTTCACCCACATTGGGTTTCCACCTTATATCTGGTGTTCTTTTGTGCGACTATTTGCTTTTCTTGTTCCTGCTCATTATTTTATGATACTGACATACAAAGTAATGATCAATATTTGAAGAATTATTCAAAGTATAAATAAGGAAGATATATTGAAAAGAATTTGATAATACTGATTCACCCCCCCCCCCCCCCTCTCAGTATTATTTCCAACAATTGGTATCGGAGCAGGTCCTTCTGAATAAGCTTGATCGCTTGAAGGAAGATCTAACATCATGAGCAACTACGAGAGGGAAGCATCAATCAGGCCACCGATTTTTGATGGGACAAACTTCGTATATTGGAAGGTAAGAGTTACTGCCTATCTTCAATCTTTGGGTACTGAAGTATGGGATATTATAGAAACAGGGTATACTTTTCCATCAGCTACTCCTACAGATTCAGCTGAGAAGAAGAAATATGAAACAAATGCAAAGGCGGTTAATACTCTTCTAGGATGTCTATCTCAATCTGAATTCGTGAAGGTTATGCAATATAAATC
This sequence comes from Pinus tabuliformis, assembly GCA_031772625.1. Taxonomy (NCBI): domain Eukaryota; kingdom Viridiplantae; phylum Streptophyta; class Pinopsida; order Pinales; family Pinaceae; genus Pinus; species Pinus tabuliformis. The sequence continues at coordinate 1,460,796,102 of CM062817.1, read as the reverse complement.
CGAAAAAGAAATATGGGACAAGACTGTTTTGAGCTACAAAGGAGATGAACAGGTAAAACGTGCAAAACTTCAAACCCTCAGGATTCAGTATGAGAATCTCAGAATGTATAATGATGAAAGTGTGGCTAACTATTTCCTTCGAGTAGATGAGATTGTTAATTGTATGAAAAACTTGGGTGAAGAAATAAAAGACGCTGTTGTGGTTGAAAAAGTCCTAAGATCATTCTCCCCCAAGTTTGAATCTAAAGTATCTGCAATAGAAGAAAAGGAAAATCTACGAACTCTTACTATGTCTCAGCTACACGGAATTCTAACTGCTTATGAAATGAGAAAAGTAGGTCCATCAGACAGGAGAGAAGCTGCTTTTAAGGCTTCAGGCAAAGGAGACTACTATGAATCAAGTCACGTGCCAGAAGAAGAAGAAGAATCAAATTTTGTCAGAAATCTTCAACGGGGTACTGGAAGGTTCAGAGGTAAGCTACCTTTTAAATGTTTTGCTTGTGGAAGAGTAGGTCATTATGCTGCCAAATGTCCTCATAAGGATAAGATTGACAAAGGAAAGGAACCTGCTAGATGGAACAAGAAACAAAATGCAAATAAAAAAAGCTACTACACTCATGAAGACAGTGATGGTCTATCAAATAGTGATGAAGATGAACGAGGTAATGACTATAAACTTTTAATGGAATTTGAAGATGATAATTACATGGATGCTATAGATGTGGATAGTTTTTATGAAGAGATTTCTAGACTTAAGACATGTATAGAAGAAAAGAATATTATCATTGATACTCTACAATTTCAAATTGATGAAAAAGATAAATATCTTGAAAAGTTAGAAGGTGAAATTGTTGACCTTAGAAAAGAAATTGAGAAAACAAAGGCTATTAATCTTAAGTTTTTCAAAGGATCTGAAACTCTGGATGAGATCATCAATGTACAGCGTTCTCCGCTAAACAAGACAGGTCTGGGGTATAATGGAGAAACATCTCAAGCATCCACCTCAAAGAGTTATCTTGATGCAGCAAGAAGGAATGAGCAAAAGCACAATGGATATCACCAGGTAAAGCAGGGACGAATTACATCAAGAACGAACAAAGACTATCAGGTAAACTAGGGGAAATCTATCTTAAGGATGAACAAAAGCTACAACCAACCACAGGTAAAATCTTCTCAATTTGCTTCAAGAATGGATGACAATAGAAATTACAATCATTTGGCCAGTAGATTTGATAATCGCAGAAGTTTCTTCAATGGGCAATGTTTCTCTTGCCATAACTTCGGTCACAAAGCAGCTCAATGTGTTGCATATAAAACAATCATGACTAGAGAAGCTCAAAAACAAAGAAGTATGATCGGGATTACAAAAAGGACCTATAACAACTTTTCGGCTCTTGAAAATGAAGTTGAATGTTCTATTTGCAATAACTTTGATCATGAAGATTTTGAATGCAGAAGCAGGTTTCAACAGACAAAGGAACAAGCCTCAAGCACCAAAACATGGAGAATAAAGGAACCACAAACAGAAAGATGTGGGATAGCATTTTATGCAGAAGGACAAGAAAATCTATGATACATTGACAGTGGATGTTCAAAACATATGACAGGTGATAAGGAAAAACTTGAATCATATTCTGCTTTAGAAGAGGGAAAGAAAGTTTCTTTTGGAAATGATACTTCTGCAGCTATAAAAGGAAAAGGCACTGCTCAGTTAAAAGAAAAGGTCAAAGCTGGAAATGTTTTGTATGTTGATGGATTGAAGCATAATCTTCTAAGTGTCAGCCAGATGTGTGATCAAGGAACCGAGGTGATATTTAGATCAAATGGATGTCGTGTTCGTGATCTTGATACAGGTGAAACAATGATCAAAGGTAGAAGAACTCCAAATAATCTATACATATTTGAAGAAGGACAACAACAATGCTATTTGAGCAAGGATGATGAACACTGGTTATGGCAACGGAGGTTGGGGCATCTAAGCTTTTCACAAATAAGGAAAGCATGCAAATATCAGGCAGTTCGTGGTCTTCCAAATATCAAAATTCCAGACAACACCATATGCAAATCATGTCAGTTTGGAAAGCAAACCAGAACTAACTTTCCAGAGAAGGAAGGATCAGCTAGCATGCCTCTTCAGCTAGTCCATACAGATGTATGTGGTCCATTTAGGAAAAGGACACCTCGAGGAGAAGAATACTTGATATTATTCATTGATTATTTCTCCAGGTTTGTTTGGTTAGGACTTATGAAGCACAAAGACGAAGCATTCGAGAAATTCAAATCCTTCAAAGCCTTGGTTGAAAATGAATCAGGTTACAAAATTAAGTGCCTCAGGTCTAACAGAGGTGGGGAGTTTACCTCTAATGGATTTTTCAATTTCTATGAAGAACATGGGATAAGAAGAGAATTCTCTACAGCTAGAACTCCTCAGCAAAATGGAGTGGTGGAAAGGATGAACAAAATAGTCCAACAAATGGCTCGTGCTATGCTGGATGAGTCTGGAACTCTCGCAACTTTCTGGGGTGAAGCCGCATATGCTGCGGTTGTTATTCTCAACAAAAAAAATGTCTGAGTGAACAGCACTCAAACTCCTCATGAGCTCTGGTATGGTGAGACTCCTTCCGTAAAGCACTTCAAAATCTTTGGGAGCAAATGCTATATTAAGAATACTGATGAGCAACTTGGAAAACTTGAACCTAGAGCAGATGAAGGCATTCTTCTTGGTTATTCTCCACACAGCAAAGCATATAAGTGCTACAATAAAAGACTTGGAAGAATTGTTGACAGCATTGATGTAGTGGTTGATGAAAAGGGATACATTCCTAGGCAAGTAAATCATGAAAATATCGAAGAAGATGAAGACTACCCTCAAAGATAGAATGATGAAGAAGAAGAACCTCAAGGAGCACCAGAGGAACAGATAAGAATAGAAGAGAAGACTCCATCCCGGTACGTTCAGAAGAATCATCCAGAATCTCAGATTTTGGGGCAGAAAGAAGCAGGTGTACAAACAAGAAGAACAATTGCAGAAGCTTCAAGCTATTTGGCATTACTCTCCTCCACTGAACCACAAAATGTAAAAGAGGCATGCAAAGATGAATGTTGGGTCAAAGCAATGGATGAAGAACTTGAGCAGATCAAAAAGAATAACACTTGGGAGTTGGTTCCTATACCAAAGGATAAGAATGTTATAGGGACAAAATGGGTCTTCAAAAATAAGTTGAATGAAAATGGGGAAGTAATTAGAAACAAGGCAAGACTAGTTTGTAGAGGGTATGCGCAGCAAGAAGGAATAGATTTTGAGGAAACTTTTGCTCCTATTGCAAGACTTGAGGCCATCCGAATGTTCCTTGCTCTCTCTAGCTTTCAAAAGTTCAAAGTATTTCAAATGGACTTGAAATCAGCCTTTCTGAATGGAGACTTAGAAGAAGAAGTATACATTGAGCAGCCAGATGGGTTCATTCTTGGAAATGATCCAAATCTTGTATGCATACTGAAAAAGGCTCTCTATGGTCTTAAACAAGCTCCAAGGGCTTGGTACTATCGTTTGGACAAATATCTTCATCAACAAGGTTTTTCAAAAGGATCAGCAGATAGGAATCTTTATATAAAAATTGAAAATGACAAATTGGTAATACTTGTTGTGTATGTAGATGACATTATCTTTGGCAGCAATGAAGAATCTATGAGTCAAATCTTTGCCTTGGTGATGCAGAAAGAATTTGAAATGTCCTTGCTTGGAGAATTGACATATTTTCTTGGCCTGCAAATCCAACAAAAGGAAGGAGGGATCTTCTTGTCTCAAACCAAGTATCTCAAGCAGATTTTGAAGAAATATGGCATGGAAGATGCAAAACCAGTATGTACACCCATGGTCACAGGATGTAGTCTCAGTGCAAATGATGAATCAGTAGCAGTACATCAACCAACCTACAGATCTATGATTGGAAGTCTACTTTATTTGACAGGTACCCGACCAGACATCATGCATGCAGTGGGAATAGCTGGAAGATTTCAGGCAAATCCAAAGGAAACTCATCTTCAGGCAATAAAGAAAATCTTCAAATATCTTCAAGGGACTCAAAATTATGGCTTATGGTATCCTAGAGATACAGATCTCACACTTCATGCTTATACTGATGTAGATTGGGCCGAAAGCGTGGATGAAAGGAAGAGCACAAGTGGTGGTGCATTCTTTATGGGTTCCAGATTAGTATCTTGGTTCAGCAAGAAACAAAGTTCGATTGCCTTGTCTACAGCTGAAGCAGAATATGTTGTTGCTGCATCTTGCTGCACTCAACTCCTTTGGATGATGCAGACCCTGCAGGATTTTCAAATCACTTGTACACCACCTATCTCCATCTTATGTGATAATACAAGTGCAATCAGCATTTCAAAGAACCCAGTCATGCACTCAAAAACCAAGCACATACCAATCAAGTATCACTTTCTCCGGGAACAAGTGCTTGAACAAAAGGTCAAGTTGGAGTATGTTCCTTCTAAGGAACAGGTTGTTGATATACTCACCAAACCATTGCCTAGGGAGACCTTTGAATACCTCAGGCAAAAGCTGGGGGTTGTTGATGTATCATCTTGTTGTTGAATCTCTTATGATTGTTGGTTGTACGCAAGGTTCATCTGAAGTATATGCGTACATTGGTCGAAGATCGAATGGAACAGGTTCAGGGGGAGCATATCATGCATTGTTGGCATTATGGAGGAAGTACAGAAGGAGATCATGGATGCTGGTCTAAATATTGCTGAAATACGTCTCCATCTCTTTCATGATGTATAAGTCTTGGTTCTTTTTGAAGAACATCTTTTGTAGATCTTTCCTACAGTCAGGGGGAGCATGAATAGCACAATTCAGAAAGAGCAGAGCTTTCAGCATGTAGCATGAACAGATTGGTACACCTTGGCATATACAAAGGGGGAGCTCATTCAGAGATTTCAACAGGTACTCAGGGGGAGTATGAACAGCGGAATGCCTTTCTAGGAAAGAGAATATCTTGGTTCGCCCTTTGCCCTTGATGTCAAAGGGGGAGAGTGATTTGGTATTGTTGCCATCAAGTCCAAAGGGGGAGATTGTTGGCATTATGAGACAAGTGTTGTCCTTGATGGCAAATCACACAAATGATAAATTATAGTGCAGCAAATTTATTTGATAAATTATAGTGCAACAAAGTTTCCTTCATGTAGAGAAAAGTTCACGCACTTTTATGCAGAGAAAAGTTTATTCCATGTAGAGAAAAGTTCACGCACTTTTATGCAGAGAAGATTTTATTCCATGTAGAGAAAAGTTCACGCACTTTTATGCAGAGAAAAGTTTATTCCATGTAGAGAAAAGTTCACGCACTTTTATGCAGAGAAAAGTTTATTTCATGAAGAGAAAAGTTCACGCACTTTTATGCAGAGAAGAGTTTATTTCATGTAGAGAAATGTTCACGCACTTTTCTGCAGAGAAAAGTTTATTTCATGTAGAAAAAATTTTACGCACTTTCATGTAGAGAAAAGTTCCCTTCATGCAAGAGAAAAGTTCACACACTTTCATGGTTGGTTCATGGTATTAGTCCGACAGTTTTTTGATCCTATGGTTTTGGTCGTGGTATTGCATCCAAAGGTGTTGATCTCACGCACTTTCATGGTTGGTTCATGGTATTAGTCTGACAGTTTTTGATCCTATGGTTTTGGTCCATGGTATTGCATCCAAAAGTGTTGATCTCACGCACTTTCATGGTTGGTTCATGGTATTAGTCCAACAGTTTTTTCATCCTATGTTTTGGACCGTGGTATTGAGAAAGGACTAAGGCTATAAAAGAGGAAGGAGATCATTTGGCAAAGCATCTTCTGAATTATTGAATATCTGATAAAGTGCTAGATCAGGAATATGGTGATTGGGTTATGGTGCAGATCTAGATCTGAATGTAGAAGGAACCTGAGCGTAAGGAGAAGGATAAGTTCTATTGATGGGTCAAAATCTTAAGGCTGGAATAGTGGTATCTCTATATGATTTTGATCTGTGATCTGTGGCACACGCTTGATCTATAAATCTAATAATCTGGGTTAACTAATATCTAAATATTTGAAAGAATGAATTTATAGATCTGAATTATTGATGCATGTTTTATTGTACACATGTTATGATCTGGGTATGTCTGATGTATGAAACAACTGCAAAGTTATAAGGAAATATTTGCAGATCTGTATGCGGGTTGGCTTTGGTGAAAGCATTGATTCAGTATTGGATAAATCAGAGATTGATGATGCAAGTGTAGTTGATGGGTTTTTGATGTTCTTGGATCTAGTCTAAAAATTAATGAAAAGTGGTCCTTGAAAGAAAAAGGGGGTTGTATCTCCCTTCCAGGAGAGACTGGAAAACGAGAGAGAGAGTTGTAGCTCTCTGCAGGTTGTAGCCTGCGTACTGGTAAAGGACTGCACCAATACAAAATCATTGTAAAAGGAGTTTCTTATTAAAAGAAGATAGAGACATATTGCAGCAGGTGGTTTTCACCCACATTGGGTTTCCACCTTATATCTGGTGTTCTTTTGTGTGACTATTTGCTTTTCTTGTTCCTGCTCATTATTTTATGATACTGACATACAAAGTAATGATCAATATTTGAAGAATTATTCAAAGTATAAATAAGGAAGATATATTGAAAAGAATTTGATAATACTGATTCACCCCCCCCCCCCCCCTCTCAGTATTATTTCCAACGCCAATGGAATCAACAATGATCATTGAACCAACCAGTGTACCGAATAAAAAACTCATAGAGAAATCAATATCACTTTTGGCATTTTTGGAGCAAACAAACTACAATGATTCAATAACCCATGACAATTTCTTGGTAGAAATAGGACTAATAGAAAGTGAGTACATACAACTATTACAATGTAGAATAAAGCAACCAACAATTTTCCTGAAACGAAAACCTTCTCACATTTGGAATAATAGTTTTGCAAAGGTTATGCCTACTCTATGGAATGCAAATACAGATGCATAATTTGTGCTAAATGCATATGTTGCAGCATCATATTGTAGTTCATATATGACCAAAATTGACAAGTCTATGACAAATGCATTTAGAATAATATGCAAAGAGCATGAGAAAAATGAAATTAATGCTATGCAGATGATTCGTAAACTCGAAAATACATTAATTAATCTCCAACAAATGTCAACTCAACAAGCAGTGCATATAGCACTTTCATTGCCATTGATTTGTAGTTCAAGAGAATGTATATTCATAAGCACATCTCCAGTTGATGAACACACATTTATGCTTAAATCGCCTATTCTCTTGAAACAAGAACCTGATGATTCAGAGGATGTGATGTGACACTCCATTATTGACTACTACATCGGACGCCCAAGTTCCATTAGCAAAATCTGCCTTGCAGAATTTGTATCAAATTACAAGAAAGATGGCACACACATATCAAAAAGGAAAAAACCAAATGTTATACGATTTTTCAAATATAACAAATACAATGATGTTGAAAACTTTTGTAGAGAGAAATTATTATTATATATGCCATTTGAAAAATGTGAAAATACATTGAAACAAGACTTGCTTACATGGCTATCCGCATATACATTACATGAAAAAACAGTTCAAACCAATGAAGCTAAATTTACATATAACATCAATCAAACATGGGTGATTTAGAGACTGTAACAAATGAAAAAAATAGTTCTTTGAATACCAATCAAATAAATATGTGAAACCAAGAAAACAGTTCCCATTATGAGGAATATGATTTGCAATCTGACTTGCAATTTCCAATACAATTTGAGATGAAGAAAAAAATCAATCTTGGATTTCAAATAACTACTCATCCATTTTTAATGGAGAACAATGAGTATTATAAACTTGGAATAATGTTGAACAAAGAGCAACAAGCAATTGTAAAAGACGTTGGAAAAAAAAAAGAAAAAAAGAAAAAAAAAAAACTTGATGAACCAATTTACCTATTTATTATGGGTGGAGCAAGGGTAGGCAAAACACTGACATCAAAAGAAATTTTCCAAATGCTTATATGAGTTTATGATTCATAGAACACAATTGATCCTATGAAACCAAAGGGTCTAATATTAGCATATACAGGAAAAGCTACATATAATGCAGGTGGAACAACAATCCATTCTGCATTACTAATGCCTTTTAACAAGTCTCACTTGTTGCCACTTAGCAAAGAAGTATTAGAAAACTTATCAAAGCTACATCAAGAATTGCAACTAGCTCTCATAGATAAGGCCTCTATGATCGGTATGCGTTCTTATATTCTATTGACAATAGACTCAGAAACATAAAACATGTCCAAACCAAATACTTTGGAAACATTAACATCATATTTTTTGGTGATTTTCATCAAGCGCAATCTATTCAAGACTCTCTTATTTTTTAACAACCAAGAATCAAGAATCAAACAATAACACATGATTTCTGGAAGGATAATGTCAAGTGCTTCCAATTTCGTATGACTATGCGACAAACAGATGAAATATTCATATCAGTTTTAAATAGAATGCGAACAAATTGTCAAACATCTGATGATATAACATATGTTAATACAACTTGCATGCGTCGTGTACCAAATGATCCAACATTTCCCTATTTATTTTACAAAAAACAAGGATGTTGCAATGCATAACAAGACAATGTTAATGCTCATGCCTAGCAATGAAATTTTAATTAATGAAATTGATGAAAATGAGGAGAATAATGGTAATTTTCCAAGACATCAACATACAATTAATTTGCCTTCACAACTTGTGATAAAGTTGAACATGTTAGTTGAAATGTATGCTTGCAATTATGATGCACTAGATGGGCTAGTAAATGGTGCAGATGGAATAGTTAAATCATATACCCATATAGATAAGGTTGATGTTCTATGGATTAAGTTCCATGACCCTAATATTGGTCATCGACAATCTAGAAAACTGGCTTATTTGTATACTTCAAACATAGCACATAATTGGACACCAATATTGTCAATATCAAAAGCAATGCTTATCACACCAAAGATGGCTCATTTGAAGATACAAAAACAATTCCCAATTCAACTTTCATGTGCATGCACAATACATAGATCATAGGGCTTAACCTTGGATAGGCTTGCATTTGACCCTACTGGAATACAAGTGCATGGCTTAGTATACACAGCACTATCACGTGTCAGAAACATAGAATCATTGTATTTGCTTAATGCTCTTAGAAGCAATAATTTTAAGGTTAAGCAGAAAGTAAATTTTGAAATGCAACGTTTGCAAAGCACTGCAAAATGGCAATTAGAATATGATTATTCATCAATACAATCATTGTGATCCATCTCTATTCTTTCATTGAACACTCATAATCTTCATGCACATCTTAATGACATATGCAATGATTATGACACAATGCAATCTGATATCTTATGCTTACAAGAAACATATATGTCATTGTGTATGCAAAATGAGTACTTCAAAAATTTCAATTGCATCTCAAGTTTCATTAAGCATGGACTAATGATACTGATAAAAAACATATCATTATCCTTGAACATATCCATTTTGAAGAGAAACTTGTAGAAGCATTGTTGGCAAAAATAAAAGTTCACGGATCACAAATTGCAGTACTCAATATATATGCATCACCACATGCAAATTTGAACAATATTTTGAATGTCATTGCAAAATCTTTATGCCACTTAGATCTAAACAATATCATAATTATATTGGGGGACTTCAATATTGATATGGTACATTGCAATCAAAAAACAAAAGAGCTAGAAAGCTACATGAAAAACTACAATCTTCATTTTCTTATTAACAAAACTAATAACATGCATAAATCATTCATTGACCATGTTTGGGAAAATCTAACTAATACAAAATATAAAATTTTCATATTAGATACATATTGGTCTGATCGTGATGCAATATCTCTTGTCCTTTAGCTATGATATACACATGAAACACTTTACAAAATTTCAAATTTTGATACTTTTGAAATATGTCATTGTTTTTTCCATTTCTATTTTACTAAAGCATATTATCATATTCTCTATGTAATAAACCACATAATAATACCATATATATTATGCGTCCTATTGTACATTTACATATATGACCTCATATATTCTTGAATGCAAATTGTGCCAATGAAACCCTTTTCAATTAAGAAAAACAAGCACCCTATTGTAAATTTACACATATGACTTCATATATTCTTGAATGCAGATTGTACCAGTAAAACCCTTTTCAATTAAACAAAACGAATGAGAAAAAAGAACAAGAACATGGAACATGAAGCAAGAAAGTATATTCTTCTTGCTTTTTCTTTTATATGGTTTTTATGTTCTTGTTCAATTTTTACTTTTATATGTTTTTTAAAATTGAACTAAATATATGCTACTATTCTATAACATAGCATAACTCTTGAAAAAGGAAAAGAGAAAACAAGTCAAGAAGAACAAAAATTGTTTGGCGACACCAAAGAACAGGCTGAACAAGAACCTACCAAAGAGTATGCCCATAAGTATCTCCATCATTTCTTTTATTTCAATTTTACTTGTCACAAATTACTTACATTGATGCAGTTAAAATATTTTTTATAACTAATTAGATACAAATAAATTTTAAACATGACATATGTTTTCATATTTGGAAAATCAAACTTAAAATATGTTCCTGTTCTGTAATTGTAACAGAATAGAAACGAATGAAGAGATAGAGAGCATAAGCCAATTAGAAAATGCAAGCCAACCACTTGTTTTAAAAAGGTATGTCTATGAAAACTATACAAATATGCTAATTTGTATCACAATATTAATGCTTACTATATATGGATTTTGTTTTTACATATGTATAATTAAATGTATATAAACTAGAAAATGTTGGAGAAGTGAAAAAAGCACCACTAGTCAGTCCTTTCAGACAACGCAACAACAATATATGTACAAGAATATTTTGTATAACTAATTAGATACAAATAATTTTTAAACATGGCATATGTTTTTGTATTTGGAAAATCCAACTCAAAATATGTTCCTATTTTGTAATTGCAACAGGATAGCAACAAGCATAGGCCAAATAGACAATGCAAGCCAACCACTTGTTTTAAAAAGGTATGTCTATGACAACTATACAAATATGCTAATTTGTATTTACAATATTAATGTTTACTATATATGCATTTTGTTTTTACATATGTATAATTAAATGTATATAAATTAGAAAATGTTGGAGAAGTGAAGAAAGCACTAGTAGTAAGTCCTCCCAGACAATGCAACAACAATATATGTACAGGTTAGATATCATAAACTTTTTATTCATTGCTTATGCAAAATACATGCGATAATATCCAGATCATATTGAAATATGCAATTACTTTTTTTAGTGCAAGTGAAATAGAAACAACAAAAGTTGATTCAACAAATCTATGAAATGATACATTAAAAAGGTATGCATATGAAATGCAACATTGTAATCTATTTATACTTCTATAGTTTATAGAAAAAACATAGCATTGTAGAAATTTTTATAGAAGTATCTAACTAAGCAATTTTTATAGGAAAAAACAGATACTCCTGGTTAAAGTATCAATTGAAGACCTGAACAGTCATAGAATTGGACAGTTATTTGTTGGAGACATAATGGTTGTGTATAGCACATTTCTTGATAAAGTAAACAAATCACGTCAAATATTACGCGCTGATTTGATAGATGCTAAAGGAATGATGACTATAACATTAACTGTACCTACACATTTATTTGAGTGACATGAACAAAACATTTTGCAAGGCAACAACATATCAATTACAAATTTCAGAATATTGCCTAAAACTGTTTATGATCGCGGTGACTGTGACAAAATAATTTCACTCAATGAATCAAGTATCATAGAAACTGTTCTTGGAGTTTGTAAAGAATATTGTTTCATTCCAGATACAACCATTAATCATTTTGCAAACAAAAAATAAATGTACCCAATTGGTACAATCGGTGCAACCGTTACACTTGCCAAACGGGTTGGATTGCATTACATATTCCATATCAAAGATGGAGATTCTAAAAATGAAAATGAAACGGTATGTATTTGCATATTACTTATTCATAATTTTTAATATATAACATGCATTACTTCATTATATAATTATTGTAATTTGTCTCTTGCAGTTGCAACTGTTCAACACATATGAACAATATTTTATTTCAATGGCACAACAATTGAAAAAAGGAGAGTTCCCCCTGATTCTTTTCAAGAATATAACAAAAAGGACAGACACAAAAGAAAAGATATTCAGAACAACAAAGTCAACATGCATAACTGAACTTGACACAGATGTAGTAAAGAATCTCAGAAAACTAACTACATCTACTAATGTTGTAAGTATAACAATAATTATCTTTTTACTAACTTTGTATTTCATATGTAATAATGTACATTAACATTTGAATATTTTATAAACAGGTTGAAGGTATCCTGATGGCAGCAAATTCATATTCAACTCCTTTTGAACCTATTTGTGTTGTTTGTAACTCTCCAATCAGTTCATCCATATTGATAACCAATGGGACAATCTATTGTTCACAATGCAATAATAATTTCCCTTTCGTCTACAAGCATTGTATAAATGTTGTAATAGAATCTATTACAAATAACATTGTGCATTGCATTATCAGACAACCTTTACTACATGACTTACTTCCTGATTTAAAACCAATGTCGTATGAAGCATATCTGGAACAGAAAGCTACCACTGTATACATGTTACGTGACCTCAAAATTCACAGCAAGTTCACACTGAATGAAGATAGTGAACTATTACATGTCGGTTGACAAATGGAAGGTACATCAACATATGCCTTAACATCTTTTCTTTCAAATATGTCCTATGTTCAATTCATAATGTTATCATTTTATTTTAACTAATTATTTGTTACACAGATCACAAAAACCAGCAACATGGAAACTATTGGAATCCAATAGCTTGTTCAATGCGATTAACTACCTTCACGTACACAGCAAATGCAAAATTCAAATGAATATGTTTCTTCATATTATGGTCTTATTCTAATAGAACTATTTAACTTGCAGTTTCCACTCATTTACCAAGAAAATGTACTTATGGCACAATACTCTTGTACAATATTTTTTTATTATCATAATGTTTCATAATTCCTGTTGATTATCTAAAAGAAATTGTTCTATTTTTGTCCTACTTCTACCCATAATTTTTACAAAAGTCTCTCTGAAATTCTGAAATTTATTACTCTGGTTTTGAGCATTCACTGCTCCTTTCTTAGTATGCAATAAGTAGATATCCTATATGCTATGAATACTTCTCTTTTATTTCCAAGGATATGCCACTCATGGTGCAATACCAATGGCTTTTCATTATACTATGACTGCAAGTATCAATGCATGGGCAGCTACTATAGTTATGCATGGAGAAAAACTTATTTGCAACAGTCAATTGTATGTCCAACTAAAGTGAGAAGCAACTTTGTAATGTTATCTTATTTCTTGAATATTTGATTTCCTATCAGGGTTTACATTCATAACATGTCTTGCAAATGTCCAACTAAGGTGAGAAGCAACCTTGTAATGTTATGTTATTTCTTGAATATTTGATTTCCTATCTTGTAATAACTGATTCTCTGTCCTCAGAGATATCACCCTTCACAATTGAAATTGCTTCTCTAATAAGAGGAGACCCTCAACTTGTTACTGCTACTATGGCCATTTACTTCATGATGTTTATTTTTCATCTTATAATTTATTATCTGCATTTTATGGGAAATGGTAACTCATGAACTCAGGAGTTTTATGCTATCAGAAATTACTGCCCTATACCCAAGTCAGTGGACACACTATTTGTATATCATGACTGGAATTTAGTTAGGGTTTCCATGTTTAGATCTGCATTTGCATCAAAAGTGTAACTAGTTCAAATAGTAAAATCCAGTTAGATGGGCGAACAATAATTCCAATAGATTATTGCATCGGTGAAATAGTTTATTGTGCAATAAGTGATTCAATAATTGCTCACTGTTGATAACGTAGAGCATTCATACAGCCCTTACGTTGTAAGGATTTAACAGCTAAAACAATGTCACAACAAACATTGAAGAGACCATATAGTATCATAGAATGCATGTAATGTCTCTTATCTTTAGATTTATATTCATATTATATTTTTCTGGATTGAAAACTTCCCAGTATATACTATTGAGTCAATTTTCAACGGAAAAAATCACGGTGCATAATTTTCTACCAATTTCTAAATACCTATGAAAAGATCTGGTTTTCAAGCATCTGGATCAGTGCTTATTAGCAGCGAATGGTAGTCCCTACCGAATTGAAAGTACATTTTACATGTGCTATAATGCATATTTATGTTATATAAATGTTTCAGAATGTAAGCCAAAACAATCTAAAGGTGATGGGGTTTTCTTCAATGTTTCCTTGAACTCTTGTACATATAGAAGGTGGTGTCCGATTCACTAAGTTTTTCCATAGGAAAAGAGCAAGACAGATACGTACAACTCAAAATGTGATACCAATAATCTTAATCTTTATGAGGCTGAAGAAAAGTAAGAGGAATTTGTATAGTAAATTGGTAGTCATACCATAAGAAACCATTTGTCCACCTATCATTTGTTCCTCTATAGATTTAGGCATTTATATTTCCTGAGTCTCGACAATTTCCCTGCACTGAACATTCAATGTAGGTTGCAGTTTCAAATTTCTTTCTAGAGTGGGCATGGATAACACAACACAATGCAGGTATGATGTCTCTCAACAAACATGGATAACACAATGCAGGTATGATGTCTCTCAACAAGCATGGATAACACAATGCAGGTATGATGTCTCTCAACGAGCTATGGAAATTTATTTAAATATTATTCCTTTTTAGCAATGTTTTGTTTTATTTAAATGGTTATGTAATTTATCTTTATCATTTAAACCTTGGTTTACTTGGTTTATCTTCTTAGTTTACCAGCATTTTGACTTGCTAAATTAGCTACCAGGAGGCTTGAAGTAAATAGGGCCATACTACTGCATGTTAAATAGGTCAGCTTCTAGGTGCATACACATGTTAAATACGTCAGCTTCCAGGTGCATATGAAATAGTCGTCACTGAATGAAGTGCATTAGTTTCTATATTGGAATTGAACAAATTTAGGTTTGGCATGAGGTGCATTGATTTCTATATTGGAATTGAATAAGGCGATTATTCCAAGACACACATTCCATGAAACAATGATGGATGCATAATGTGTGCCTTCAGACATACTCTGCACCTACTGGGAAATCGATGTTGTATTATATTTGTAAAAATACATGATTCTGGTTCATTCCGAGGTGTTTTTGGAGCGGATATGAACACTATCAACATTACTTGGAGGCCACTTGATTGTTGAGGTCTTCCGTCACATTTAAATTTGACAATTATAAATGCTTTGCCTTTGCTTATAAATTTGAAAACTGTAAATCTGTTTCTGTCACTTTTAAATTTGACAATTATAAATGCTTTGCCTTTACTTATAAATTTGAAAACTGTAAATATGTTTTTGTCACTTTTAAATTTGACAATTATAAATTCTTTGCCTTTGCTTATAAATTTGAAATTCGTAAATGTGTTTCCTTTGTAGTTAAAATTTCTAGTACAAACACGAATTTGGAAAACAAATGAAGCATTCCACTTAATTTCCAGCCAAATTAGTTGTATTTCTTTGATATGTAGATGGGCATTCTTGAAGGTTCTGAAAGAGCTACCTCTCTCTACCTGCTAGCTGCATTTGACAATTATAAATGATTTGCCTTTGCTTATAAATTTGAAAACTGTAAATGTGTTTCCTTTGTAGTTAAAATTTCTGGTATAAACATGGATTTGGAAAATATATGAAGCGTTCCACTTAATTTCCAGCAAAATTAGTTGTATTTCTTTGATATGTAGATGGGCATTCTTGAAGGTTCTAAAAGAGCTACCTCTCTTTACCTGCCAGCTGCATTTTACAATTATAAATGCTTTGCCTTTGCTATTTTAGTCATATAATTGTTTTATGTTGTAGATTTTCTCTGTATATGTGAAGGCATCATTGTTGATGCAACAACAAATCTTTTGCATTCTTGCCTTCAGTACAACACCAGGTATCTGCAACCATTTTATTGTTGCAAAGGATATCCGAACTTGCATATGGTATGCAAGAAACCTGCTTTTGTTGCTTCTTGTTTGAAATTTTTAAAATGTCATGTGGTATCTTTATAAAAGACATATATAAATGCTCGTGCAAATAATTTGGACACTACTTAGACCAAATATTCTACTTGAGAAATGTTGTCAGGAAGGAAGGCATTGGTTGAGCTTGAGATGGATCATAACAGGGAGAACAAAAATGAAAAGAATACTTTAATTTGGGTATGTATCCTTGTGATCTACTTCCCTTAATTTCCAGTTATAGAGAATGGAAACCATTATGAGATTGTAATGTTATTTTGTCTTCTCTTTTCAAGGGACTGATCTTGCTTTTCTTCAAGAAATCCAACTATCCCCAAAATATAGTCATGATTATGTTGGTATGTGCTTGTACAATAGCAAATAGTAGATTTTCATCTTTGTAGAACTGTCTTGATTTTCTATTCAATGTCTATTTATTACAGTGTCATACCATACAGTTTCATCCTCATACCAATAACCTTTCGTTAATTATCCAAGATATACCAGAAAATCCAAATAGGCTTTTTCCCATAGGATGTGCAACATAACTGCATCATCAAGTATGGCTCCTAATTTTGCAGGGGTGCACAAGCTCATCTAACCCTCACTTTTTTACGATTTCTTCATAAAAAAGCTTGGTAAATTTCTGAGACAAAATACCCCATCTATCGATTTTTTAATCGATATATGACACTCTACACCCCCTTCTGGACTTTTGTTTTGCACATCAAGGGTTTTGGTACTGTGTACTTTCTTTGAGCTGCACTGTTTTAAGTTGTAACTATGTTACTGTTTTCTCTGTATTATAATATGTTGCGGCATTTCACTACAATCAGTATGTATTTGCAGCTTTGATCAATATGGTGGCATGTATGTTAAATCATAGAGTTTGATTGTGCTAGTTGATTCAAAGTGATACTTGATCACTAGCAAGTATCATGATCTTTGTTTACAGGATTCTTAGTCTTTCAATGTCGGTCTTGCCTTTCATGAGCAAAGGAACTCAGGATGAATCTCTGGTAGATCGTAAGTAATTCGAAAGGCAAAGTAGCTTTTGATGTTTTTTTTTTTTTTTGTTGGTTTCTAGGGATTTTATTATGTGAGGCATTGTGATAGCATTATAATAACAAATATTTTTGAAATGCAGTTCAATTTTTGGAATGAACTTGTATATAGAGCAAAATAATGGTCTTTGTACTTATTTGCACGACAGGCCTGTGTTTGAAAGTATCGCATGGGACTTGACATAATAATTAGAAGACCTTTGGACCCTCCTAACCATGCTCGTGATATTAAATAGTAGCAATATTTTTGGTTTTTCTTGCATGTTAGGTATGTTTCTTTACTTACAAGTTAAAGTGTAGTTTTGTTGCTTCACTTTTTTGCAAATGCAAACTTTCAAATCTGATATCTGCAGAGTCTCTATATTTCATATAATGTCCTTAAGATGCTTAAATTCTACAGCCACTACTGGGTACATAATGCTTTCCTTCCAAATGTCTCTCCCTGCCCATTTGGAATCGTGTTCAGCTTGTCTTTTAATAAAAGATAAAATAATCTTCCATGCACTTTAGATTTACTTGAAGTGCTTTGCCTTAGGTAGCTCTTCCTTGCTTTCTTTGCCTATGGCCTTCAATATAGAAAGCCCCAAAAATGCTTGTTCCACGATGTTCTACAAACTACACCAACCATCAACAAACTAAATTTTATGACACTTTTGCTAATTGTCAAAGTTCATCATGCTTTCTACCAGCTAAGCCATCTTTAGACAAATACATCCATTACCCATTGTCTTTCAATATTTTCAACTAATTGCTTCTTGCTTCCCGTTAAATATTCCCAAAAGCTTAGTTCCATTCACACTTAAAACCAGCTTGCAAACACCTTGAACTTTTCTATAAATTGGCAAAAGCAATGCCCAACTTCTCACTTTCCTGGAAGACATAACTTCTTTCTTCACCTATATATTGACATGCATCTCTCTGCTTCATATAACATAGCCTCAATCTGAATACCATTTCTGATCAATGTAGTAACAAGATACATGGAATCCATTAGCATAACCAAACTTACTCAATTGGAAGCATTGTTTGTTTTAGCGCTTGTTCTCATGACTCTTCTGATTATGGACATCCTAAAAGTAGAAACACAAATGAAAAGGAAACCAAGAAACAACCACTAACAATAACATCTCGAACACGAACCCCACTATTAATCATGGGGAGAATAGGAATCTACGACAAGTCCTTGGCTATTAGACTATCCATCCAATGCTTCTGCCTCTATAGCATCCATGCCAGGTAATAGAAATCCTCAAAAAATTTCTACATAGTCATCAGGTTTTACCTTAACACAAGTAAATTTATCATGCATTGCACATGGGGGCCAAAACTGCCAGAAAATTATGTAGAATTAGCTAAAGAATCTGTAGGTTGGAGATGCTATTAATGTAGGATTTGGTGTAGTTTATGCAGGTGAAGAATTTGTCATTACTGTAATGAATATTTCCTTGAAGCCTATTAAGAAAAATAATGCCTATCCATCTGTTAATCATATGATTTTGTCCATTGCAACTTCTGATTGATATTATATCACAATCAACTTAACAATTGCAAGGCTAAGCTATTGCATTTGGTGTAGTTTATGTTGCTGAAAAATTTGTCATTACTGTAACGAATATTGCCTTGAAGGTTACCATTGCAACTTCTGATTGATATTATGTCACAATCAACTTAACAATGGCCAGGCTAGAAAAACCATGGATGAGATTGTTTACTATAACAGAACCAAGAAGTTGAAGCATATTGGACTAAACCACTAAAGCTGACTGAAAGTCACTACTGTATCTTACACTCTAAAATTGTCCATAGAAGAAATTTATAACTACAACAGAACCGAGCAGTTGAAGCCTATTGGACTCAACTGCTAAACCTGGCAACCGATGTCCTTTATTGTTTTTCCAAGCAGTTAATTGGGTAGATGAAAGTTAGTGAAGGTAGTTGTAACTTTGAAAAAACATCTAATCTAGTCATTTATGATTGGCAACCAATGAAGCTTTTGCAATCTAACACCAGGATTTTATTCGTGATTTGCTTCTGATGTCAGATAGATCATGTAATTCATTATTTGCTTTTGGTGTCACATACATCATTCCTGCACCGATTGCTAACATTCCAAAATTTTGTCAATTTTCATATCAAGTTCTGCAAATCCGCAAATCTGATCTAAAAAATAGTCATTTATCAAGAACCACCCCCATTCTAACAACTCTACCAGATGGTAGATGTCTCTGGACCAGTTTTTCAAGAAAGCTTCTACATCACCCAAATTCTAAAATAGAAACACCCTCTATTTATGTCACAATCAACTTAACGATGGTCAGGCTAGAAAAACCATGGATGAGATTGTTTACTACAATAGAACCAAGAAGTTGAAGCCTATTGGAATGAACCACTAAACCTGACTGAAAGTCATTACTGTATCTTACACTCTAAAATTGTCCATAGAAGAAATTGTTAACTACAACAGAACCAAGAAGTTGAAGCCTATTGGACTCAACTGCTAAACCTGACAATCGATGTCCTTTATTGTTTTTCCAAGCAGTTAATTGGGTAGATGAAAGTTAGTGAAGGTAGTTGTAACTTTGAAAAAACATCTAATCTAGTCATTTATGATTGGCAGCCAATGAAACTTTTGCAATCTAACACCAGGATTTTATTTGCGATTTGATTTTGATGTTAGATAGATCATTTAATTTGTGATTTGCTTTTGGTGTCACATACATCATTCCTGCACCGATTGCTGACATTCCAAAATTTTGTCAATTTGCATATCGAGTTCCGCAAATCCGCAAATCTGATCTAAAAAAACAATCATTTATCAAGAACCACCCCCAATCTGACAACTCTACCAGTTGGTAGATGTCTCTGGACCAGTTTTTCAAGAAATCTTCTGCATCTCCCAACTTCTAAAATAGAAACACCCTCAATTTGATGGCTCTACCAGTTGGTAGATGTCTCTGGAGCTTTTCAGCTTTTCGAGAAAGCTTCTGCAATTGTACTATTCAACTTGCATTGTTCGACTATGGTATGTCTTCTGATCTGTCTCTAGAATTAAATTATGTTTTCTTTTGATATTTGCATCTATACTGATGTTCAAATTGAATTTTGTACGATTCAGGTCTGCTACATCTGCTTTCCTCCTTTATCAATATGTCAACATCAGAAAGAGAATTCTACTTTGCAAATGAACAGTTTGATCTTTAGGTACATTTTCGTTCAAAATAATTGTCTCTATCTCAACTTAATGCAATGCATACATGTTCATTGTATATGTCTCACACTAAGCATCTGCCATTGACATATTTTGATGTGATTGTATAACAACTACATTACCTGGAATAAAATCTCTCTCATCAACTCATAAGAAAAGCATGCCTTGAAACAAAGAAAAATTGAACTATCTTTAGATATGTAACACTTAATGCTACTCTAAATCTACTTTCGCTTCTCCTACATGGACTAGTTATACTATTTTCTAGTGTCGGAGGTGGAGAAAGTTCACTACCTCCTGATATTGTGAAGGGCATATCTAAACTATTGCATTTTCTTAAACCAAAGTTTCCATAAGTACAAATATAAATTATATTTTAAATACCATTTCTTTCAAAGATTATTCGTTGTAAAAATTTGAGGCCTTATTGCATAGTTGCCTAAAGGATCTTTTTTAACCAAAGTTCATATTAGCATTAACCAAAGAATTATCAGTTTTAACCAAAGTTCATATGCACATTTCTATTTTAGATTAGCATTAGTCCATTTTATGTTAGAATTAGTCCATAACATAAAATGTTATTACATTTTTCATGAAAAGGAATTTAGATTGCTTTGAAATTATAAACTATGTCTGAATTTTGGATTGCTTTAAAAGCTCTATCTTGAGCTTGACATGTTACAATTTGTCTTTACCTCTATACATTACAGTTTCAAAGCAGTGAATTGCTACAACTTTTGAAATCTAGTTTAATTTGACAACCTTTGAGGTCCATTTTATTTGATAGGTATGGTCGTGACATTTTTTGAGCTCAAACAATTTCCTGGGCTTACACAATCTTGTAGTTTAACATTGTTTAGGATTTCACTGCACCGTTTTCGCACTGTTTTTGCAAATAATCCTTCAAATGTATATGCATTTCACTTTTGTTAACTACTGATTTCATTAGTGATGCAATGTTTTGCATATATAGACTACTTGGTATCTGCTCAAAAATGTTAATGGCATATTATGAATTTTGATTTTATAGCTTGAATTGTGCAACAATCATAAATCATAAAAGTGTTATGCACGTTCTTTCTTAGACGGCTTACCCATAAAACAACTACTCTTACAGCTGGATTTTATTTTAAAATCAACATAAATTCTTACAACTGGATTTTATTTTAAAATTAGATAAATGGATCACCAGTTCACTGATTGTACCTCACAAGATAAATATAAACTACCACAAATCAAGAATACATTTCCTTTTTTGAATTAACTATTCTTGGTTATGTCCTTGGAACTGAAAAGAACGAACTTGGAACAGTGCACATGTTTTTTGAGTACTCTGGTTTTTCTTCCTTCAGAAGCAAGTCACTTTCTTGTTTGATTGTACTATTTTCTGTGTAGTCTCGGTCCTTTCCAGGTCATCAATGTATCTAGGCGAGGAGGAACATGAAAAAATAGGTACAAGAAGCCCTATAAAAGCCATAAGCAAAAATGTTATGCTTTTAGCACCCCGGCAGGGACTACCGCTACGACAGTCGCTCCCTTGTTAATGAAAGAAACCACACATAAGTTCGACCATAAATTCAACTAATGTACACATCTAAAATATAGTATATATACCATTCTATATATAGTTACTACATAGTTTTATTCGAACCTTCGTAAATTTTCCTTTGAACATTTCTATTATGATCTATAAGAGGTGACATTTGAACTAATAGCTAAATTGAGTGATAAAAACAACTTCATGTTGCTTTTGCGGGAACGGAAAGGGAAATTTCATAGCTATTTCTCATTTAACACATTAGATAAAGGTGAAGTGTTTAATTGAAATGCATATAAAGAGATGCTTCCCTTGCATAGAAAATATTTGTGATCAACAATACACACATAAACCTAGGTCTGCACTGATTTCCCCAACGTGACTTTGCATGTACATATTAATGTTTACCACTATCTATATATCACTATTAACTTGACCAAGCTAGCATCTGATTCCTAATTCTTATGGCATAAAAAGATAAGTGATTATCATCTAAATAACATACATGTAATATGTTCATACATGTGCCAAATTCCAACATACATCTTCCATGGGATTGGCATATAATTGACACATAAATAAAAATCTCTAGACTTGCAACGAGTTCCCAACAGGATGAGAAAGTATACATATTTCCATATAGGCAACACAATTTGGAAATACACATTTGTGGAGGTGGCTAAATTACAAAGTACAACAGAGATGATAGTTTAATTTCACAGTACACGACTTATTACCCACACAACAAATCACACAAATTTCTTATAACATCCTTAATTCACATAGAAAGGTAGACGACTTATCTGGATAAATATGTAGGCAATTAGAAGAGGGAATTCCACTCTCCTCCCAAATGTAGGCTAGTTTCAATGTAAAATTATTGCAATGGGACACCCCAAGCCATATCGAAGTTCTTAAGAGGCAAAAGGCTTGATAATGAGACCTCTACCAACAAGCAAGGAGAGTTCTGTGATGAGAAAATTATGTTCAAGAAGCCAATCGGATCAGCGACCAAACATGTTCTTAAGCAAGTGATGGTGTTTATTTATCTTGTTTTTCCCCACCATGACCGAGTAGGAGCACAAGGCAGCACCTGGTACCTTAGATCTTGTTAGGGATGTTGTCCCTTCAAATTTCAAGGGACGAACATATAATAATTCTTGCCCCATCTTGGTTTAATTTATATAATAATCAATCATGTTTTAAAACGTAATTATATTTTTAAGCATAATTATAAATTTAATGTTTTAAACATGTTTTGAATTTATATTTGTATTTATTTTTAATAATTACATTTAAGCAATAACTTAGTCAATATATAGGGGTTGAGTTTTTCTAATGGGTTTTGATATTTGATTTAGCCAATAATGATGCAACTTTTTGGGGAAAATGGAAAAAGCTGCTAATTTCTTCTTTAGACCAAGGATCCATAATGTTTTTAACCTGTCATAATTGCTCCATCCTATTATGGTCATCGTTGAAACATTATGTACAGAAAAATTGGGTATACTTAATATAATTAGTAAGTATCATTGAAACTAGTCATGTAAAAGAAAATAATACTACGTGAGTTAAAATCCCATAACATAACATAACTTATACACACAATATGCACCCATATAAGAAAACATAAATTCATAAGCAGACCTATATTATTCAATAGGTATATTTATTTACAAAAGAAAAACATAGGCTGATAAATAAACATATTATAGCTCCACACACTAAAGTGCACATATAAATGAATGTAATTTCGTAATCAAACATACATATCTCAACATGTATGTATTTGCAAGTGGATAAAAACTAACTCAGCTTCCACCAAGGTCAAGCTATAGATATAGGGATATAACCATGTTAATGCTTGTCAATCAAGTCTAATCCATAATTTGGATCGGTTAATGAACATGGACTGGAGAAGTAAATAAAAATATCAAATCCCTCTAGTATATCTTGTGAAGTTACTTGTGAATGTTGAAAGAAAAATCCTACAAGAGCTCTATAGCCACACTATACACCACGATGTTAACTCAAGAGTGCTTTTGTCTCCTAATACTTATTCATAATTATGGTATCTATCCATTATTAAGGGAAGAAACCACACATAAATTTGACCATAAATTCAACTAACATACATGTCCAAAATATATGTATTTGTGAATGGATACAAACCAAATAATTAGGTATGATTTTCCACTAATCAATACTCTGACATTGTTACCATTTGAAGATTATGTACAATTGAGTGGGATATAATTGATATAATTAGTAAATATCATCGAAACCAATGTAGTAAAAGAAAAACATATTGTGTGAGCTAAATTTCCATATCATAACAAAACTTTTACACACACTAATGCACCTATTTAAACGAACATAAATTCATAAGCAAACTTATATAATTCGATAGGTATATTTATTTAAAAAAAATATATGTGTGCATCATTGTGTGTGTGCCTCTATATATATATTTATGAATATATATAGAGAGAGGTGCACATATAAATGAATGTAATTTCATCATTAAACATACATAGCTCAACATATATGTATTTGCAAATGGATACAAACCAACTCAACTTCCATCCAATTAAAGCCATAGATATGGGGGACATAACCATGAATTGAGTCATATCCATAATTTGGATCAGTTAATGAACATGGATCAAAGAATAAAAATGATTGGGTCCCTCGAGCCTAACTTGTAAATTGACTTGCGAATGTTGAGAGAAAATTCCTTGGACAAGAGCTCTATAACCACACTATAGTACACAATGTTAACTTAAGAGTGCTTCCTAATCAATAATACTTATTCATGATTATGGTTTCTATTCATTATTAAAGGAAACACCAAGACATAAGTTCAACCATAAATTCAACTAATGTATATGTCCAAAATATATTATATATAACCATTCTATATATACTTACTACGAAGTTTTATTCAAACCTTCATAAATTTTCATATGGAAATTTCTATTTCACTATGGAAGAGGTGACATTTGAACCGATAGCTAAATTGTGCAATAAAAGCAAATTAGGCATATTTTGTTGCATTGGAAAGGGAAATTTCATAGCTACTTTTCATTTAACACATTGGAAAGAGGTGGAGTGTTTAATTCAATTGCATATAAAGAGATTCTTCCCTTGCATAGAAAATATTTTTGATCATCAATACACACATAAAACCCAGGTTTGGACTGACTTCCCCAATGCGGATGGGCACACACATATTAACATTTACTGCTATCTAAATAACACTATTAACCTAACCAGGCTAGCATAGGATTCCTAACGTTGATGGCAGAAAGAAAAAAAAATATAGGATTATCATATAAATAACATATAGATAATATGTCCATACATGTGCCAAATTCCAACGTACATCCTCCATGGGATTGACATATAATTTACACACAAATAGAACTCTCTATACTTGCACCGAGTTCCCAATAATATGTGTAGGTATACATATTGACGTATAGGTAACACAATTTGGTAATACACATTTGTGGACGCAGTTGAATTACATAGTACAATAGAGATGGCAATTTGATTTCATAGTACAAGCCTTATTATTCATCCACTGACTCACACAGATTTGTAACATCCATAATTCACCTGGAAAGTGAGAAAAATTATTTATACGTGGGCAACTAAAAGAGGGACATCCACTCTCCTCCTAATTGTAGCCTAGCTACAATGTAACCTTCTTGCAATGGTCCACCCCAAACCAAATCCCAGGTCCAAAGAGGCAGAGGCTTGATAATGAAACCTCTATTATCAAGCAAACAAAGCAGGTGTGATGAAAAAATTATGTGCAAACAATCAATCATACTCGCAACCAAACATGTTTTGAGTGGGTGATGGTGTTTATTTATCTTATTTTTCCCCACTATGGTCAAATGGGTGCATGGAGACCACCTTATTCCTTAGTTATGGTTAGGTATGTCGTCCCTTCAAATTTCCAGGGATGAACATATAATAATTCTTGCCCCGTCTTGGTTTAATTTATACAATAATTAATCATGTTTTAAAACATAATTATATTTTTAAAAATAATTCTAAATTTAATATTTTAAACCAGTTTTGAATCTATATTTGTATTTATTTTTAATAATTTTGTTTAATTAATAAATTAGCCAATATATGTAGGGTTGAATTTTTCTTAGGGGTTTCAATATTAGATTTAATGGATAATGATGCAACGTTTCAGGGAAATAGGAAAAGGCTCATAACTTCTTCTTTAGACCAGGGATCCATAAGGTTTTCAATCTGTCGTGGCTATTCCATGTTGTTATGGTTGTAGCTGTTATATTTAAAATAACAGTGTAGTCAGTAGTGGTGTCACATGCATCTTTCAAACTTCAATTGTGATATTGAAGTTCACTTACATATATACATAAAATTCACATGCATTTTTCTTCTGGAAGTAAATTTCTTTTCGAATCTTGTGTTTTTCAGTCGCAACTTCATTTATGTTGATATTTACACACTTGGTACCATTGATCATATTTTGGGATGTAGCATATGATTGTTGACAACATTATGACTTTCTTGAACTATTGTCACAGATTTGAAAATTCAAGTTAATTGACGACATCAAACTTCATCATCCTACCTCAATATATTGACATTGATAAGGAACCCAAAGTTTTCGTTATTCCTTTTTATCTCTCTCTGCACCTTGACATTGGGAAGGAACCCAGTGTTTAGTTGTTCTTCTTTTTAAATTGAAATAAATTTAATGGACCATTTGATTGGATAAGATTGAGTTCTAGCTTGGTGTACTTGTGAAATTTTGCAAATTTAATAATTTCCTCTAAGGTATCCTAGGTTAACATTTTGTTTTTCTAGTGTTAACTTAATTTCTTTGTAAGTGGATATAACTAATACTTTCTCTCTTGAGGGTAATGCAACTGGAAACTACATCCAAAAAAATAGAACCCAATTTAGGCTCCTTCCTTAAAGTTTTCCATCGATATCCACTTGGAAAAGTCCCTCAACTGTTGTCACCAACAACAGAGCCTAGATTTTGTATGTAGAGCCAATTTAAAGGGGAAATCTAACCAAATAGTAAGATAACTATCATGCCATGATTTACAATAACAAATACGATATGGACAAAGCAAGGATTGAATCGTTATCTGAAATTACTTTCAAAGGGCCTATTTTGTACTAACCTATCAGTACCCAACCCTTCAAATGAAAAGTTGCACTAGTATTTTACTTCCAACTGGGATCAAAGGCATTCTTTGGCATGATCCCAATGAATTATCTCCAATATCTTAATATTTAAATTTAAGCTACTTTTGTGAACGAAATAGTAAGATAACTATCATGCCATGATTTACAGCAACAAATATGATATGGACAGAGCAAGGATTAAATCGTTATCTAAAATTACTTCCAAAGGGCATATCTTTTACTAACATCTCAATACCTAGCCCTTGAAATAAAAAGGTGCACTAGTATTTTACTTCCAATTTGGATCAAAGGCATTCTTTACCATGATCCCAATGCATTACTTCCAATATCTTCATATTTAAATTTAAGCTACTTTTGTGAACGAAATAGTAAGATAACTATCATGCCATGATTTACAATAACAAATATGATATGGACAGAGCCAGGATTAAATCATTATCTGAAACCACTTTAAAAGGGCCTATCTTGTACTAAACTCTCAATACCTATCCCTTCAAAGGAAAAGTTGCACTAGTATTTTACTTCCAATTGGGATGAACAACACTATTTTGCATGATCCCAATGCATTATCTCCACTCTCTTAATATTTAAATTTAAGCTACGTTTGTGAACCTAGATTTGTGGACTTGATGCTAGCTTATTTTACTAAACCATATGTGCTTAATATGACAAGAAGAATGTATTCTTGATCGCCCATGGAAAAACTTGAACAATAGAAAGGATTTGAACAAAGGAGTGGAAACAACGAGCCAACGTAATCCCAATTAGGGAATTTCTCCCTCCATTATTGCTGAAAGATGAAAAAATAAATTAGAAGCAAATTAAACTTAAGAGTTTCTTCCTACGAAGAAAGCAAGGGTTATTAAATCTTTGGTAAATGTTTAAACATCTCAAGATACCTGTAACAATAAAAACAATATAGTAGGGCATGATCCAAGTGGTGCCTATAATCGGATTTGTTATCCTTTGGGTATTTTTATATTGAATGTCAATGTTAACATAGTTTACATTACTATCATAATAAGTGTTATAAATGGAATTGGAAATATAATGAGGAAAATAATATGGCTACTTTAAAGTGGCATTAGAATAGCTCATATTGTTCTTTCAAACTATGTATTTGTGCATTATTTTACTATTGTTTTGAATTTAGAGCTCAAGATTCCCTATCAGAGAATGGTCATGATTCATTAGTAATTTTTGTGGCAACACTCTTTTGCTTTAATTATATTATGAGTGATTTTCTTTGGATTTGTTTACAAGCATTAACATAAAGTATATTGTTACTCATTAATGTTGGCTGGGATTTGCAATTATTTTAACTATAATTTGAATTTATATTTATAGATGCATAGTGATAAATAACCTATTACAACTTCTAGAAAAATCCAAATTGATTTCACTTTGTGATTAAGTGTTCTACCTAGTTTTTGGTTACTAATAGCCCCATAGGTTGAAAAACTAAGTTAATATTATATAAAATATATATCTACTATGTAGATGTTTATAGATAACACATGTTAATGATAACTAAATATATTGACAAACTAAGTCTATATATATATATATATATATATATATATATATATATATACTTGTAGATAACAAAATGTGAGCAATGTAATAGTTGGATGCAAGTTTTCTTGAACATCCATGCATAAGAATAGTTAAGACATAATGTTGGATGTCTATCCTTGTGGAGGATAATAACAAGAAAGTAGGAAAGTTCCCACACAATCCAACTAGGGATTTCGAAGCCTGGGACACAACCAAGGATCTAATGCATGAGTTCCTTAGTAAGGATCCACATACTCGACTAGGATTGACTTGATGATTTGCTAACATAAAAGCACTTCCTTTATTTCAAGGAATTAATTGGCCCCTCATATGTTCTATTTTCCCCCAAAGAGATTATAAGAAAGAGGATAACAAGGACTAGCTATGAAAAGATAAAAAAGCAAGTGCAACCACTCCCTACCTACTTTGATAATTAAAAGTATTAAATTCATAGTTTAAATAACTCTTGCAGTACTCTCATAAGAATCCTATTATATTGCTTTCAATCTTCAAACTATCACTGAAAGGGCATAATTTTGACAAACCTCTCAATACTTATCCCTTCAAATAAAAAGTTGCACTAGTATTTTACTTGTGGGTAGAAAGTAGGTTCGAATGAAAGTCTCACATGTAAAATTTTAAATGACCCTTGAAATACTTTCACAGAATCATGTTGCATTACTTTTGATCTTCGAACTATTAATATACTTTCCAAACTTCGAAGATCCTTTCAATCTAAATGAAAATTATTCCTGACACATTTGTTTCTTTAAAACAACAAATCTTACTCTTTTGGGGAAAGTCCATCTTACTAAAAAACTATTGATAGTCATCATGGTTCAGTGTGTATCTTTCCTTATATTCACATTCTATGGCTCTAATTAGAAACTCCCACTTAGTCCACCACAACAAAACCTAAAGGCCTAGCCCAACCCTAAACCAATTTCCTTTCACCACCACCTCCTTGATATTGATGATGGGATTGATAGAAGTAGGGTTTCCCATGCAAATGGATATTAAATGAATCAATATTTGAATTTCTATAGCAACAAAAATGTTAAATGAGGGATCACTAGAAGATAAATTGAAAGTATTGATGGTAAAATGAGAAAGGGATTCACATAAACTTGCATTCAATGGCCATTTTAGTGTGCTTAATATCCACTTTAATCTCTTTCAAGTGTCAATATACATA
This sequence comes from Pinus tabuliformis, assembly GCA_031772625.1. Taxonomy (NCBI): domain Eukaryota; kingdom Viridiplantae; phylum Streptophyta; class Pinopsida; order Pinales; family Pinaceae; genus Pinus; species Pinus tabuliformis. The sequence continues at coordinate 1,460,766,112 of CM062817.1, read as the reverse complement.
ATGGTTCTATTTTTTTTAGTTAACAATAATTATCATATTTAACTTTGAAACAAGTGATTTAAGGATTCTAAGGAAAATACAAACAGAAAAGGAATATGTTTGGCTAGTGGCCATTGAATTGTATCAAAAAAAATAATGGTAGGCATGGGAGGACCACTCACATGAATGATGAAGTAAGGTTCGACGAGAATGTTGAGTGTGAGGATGTTGATATAGGAAGGAAATAGGGGAATATGAAATTTTTGAATGGCATCCATGTCTAAAATTCCAAATTTATCTTACTTGTCAAGTGGAAAATTGATGGCGATCATTCGTTAAGTCTCAAGGGTCAAATTTTTGTGAGTTTTTATATGCAATTTTTTTATAACAGGAAGGAGGTAGGCTCTAAGGTAGTAATCCTTAGAAGAAAATGTACAATAACTCACTAATTTATAAAATGTGTGTCAATGATATCCAAATGGAAAATGTCATTACTTTAATCTTTTTTATCATTCCTTTTTGTATTTATAAGATTCTCATTTGTCGCCAAATGAATCAAATATGTCCTATGTTCAATTCATAATGTTATCATTTTATTTTAACTAATTATTTGTTACACAGATCACAAAAACCAGCAACATGGAAACTATTGGAATCCAATAGCTTGTTCAATGCGATTAACTACCTTCACGTACACAGCAAATGCAAAATTCAAATGAATATGTTTCTTCATATTATGGTCTTATTCTAATAGAACTATTTAACTTGCAGTTTCCACTCATTTCCCAAGAAAATGTACTTATGGCACAATACTCTTGTACAATATTTTTTTATTATCATAATGTTTCATAATTCCTGTTGATTATCTAAAAGAAATTGTTATATTTTTGTCCTACTTCTACCCATAATTTTTACAAAAGTCTCTCTGAAATTCTGAAATTCATTACTCTGGTTTTGAGCATTCACTGCTCCTTTCTTAGTATGCAATAAGTAGATATCCTATATGCTATGAATACTTCTCTTTTATTTCCAAGGATATGCCACTCATGGTGCAATACCAATGGCTTTTGATTATACTATGACTGCAAGTATCAATGCATGGGCAGCTACTATAGCTATGCATGGAGAAAACCTTATTTGCAACAGTCAATTGTATGTCCAACTAAAGTGAGAAGCAACTTTGTAATGTTATCTTATTTCTTGAATATTTGATTTCCTATCAGGGTTTACATTCATAACATGTCTGGCAAATGTCCAACTAAGGTGAGAAGCAACCTTGTAATGTTATCTTATTTCTTGAATATTTGATTTCCTATCTTGTAATAACTGATTCTCTGTCCTCAGAGATATCACCCTTCACAATTGAAATTGCTTCTCTAATAAGAGGAGACCCTCATCTTGTTACTGCTACTATGGCCATTTACTTCATGATGTTTATTTTTCATCTTATAATTTATTATCTGCATTTTATGGGAAATGGTAACTCATGAACTCAGGAGTTTTATGCTATCAGAAATTACTGCCCTATACCCAAGTCAGTGGACACACTATTTGTATATCATGACTGGAATTTAGTTAGGGTTTCCATGTTTAGATCTGCATTTGCATCAAAAGTGTAACTAGTTCAAATAGTAAAATCCAGTTAGATGGGCGAACAATAATTCCAATAGATTATTGCATCGGTGAAATAGTTTATTGTGCAATAGTGATTCAATAATTGCTCACTGTTGATAACGTAGAGCATTCGTACAGCCCTTATGTTGTAAGGATTTAACAGCTAAAACAATGTCACAACAAACATTGAAGAGACCATATAGTATCATAGAATGCATGTAATGTCTCTTATCTTTAGATTTATATTCATATTATATTTTTCTGGATTGAAAATTTCCCAGTATATACTATTGAGTCAATTTTCAACGGAAAAAATCACGGTGCATAATTTTCTACCAATTTCTAAATACCTATGAAAAGATCTGGTTTTCAAGCATCTGGATCAGTGCTTATTAGCAGCGAATGGTAGTCCCTACCGAATTGAAAGTAAATTTTACATGTGCTATAATGCATATTTATGTTATATAAATGTTTCAGAATGTAAGCCAAAACAATCTAAAGGTGATGGGGTTTTCTTCAATGTTTCCTTGAACTCTTGTACATATAGAAGGTGGTGTCCGATTCACTAAGTTTTTCCATAGGAAAAGAGCAAGACAGATACGTACAACTCAAAATGTGATACCAATAATCTTAATCTTTATGAGGCTGAAGAAAAGTAAGAGGAATTTGTATAGTAAATTGGTAGTCATACCATAAGAAACCATTTGTCCACCTATCATTTGTTCCTCTATAGATTTAGGCATTTATATTTCCTGAGTCTCGACAATTTCCCTGCACTGAACATTCAATGTAGGTTGCAGTTTCAAATTTCTTTCTAGAGTGGGCATGGATAACACAACACAATGCAGGTATGATGTCTCTCGATAAACATGGATAACACAATGCAGGTATGATGTCTCTCAACAAGCATGGATAACACAATGCAGGTATGATGTCTCTCAATGAGCTATGGAAATTTATTTAAATATTATTCCTTTTTAGCAATGTTTTGTTTTATTTAAATGGTTATGTAATTTATCTTTATCATTTAAACCTTGGTTTACTTGGTTTATCTTCATAGTTTACCAGCATTTTGACTTGCTAAATTAGCTACCAGGAGGTTAGAAGTAAATAGGGCCATACTAATGCATGTTAAATAGGTCAGCTTCTAGGTGCATACACATGTTAAATACGTCAGCTTCCAGGTGCATATGAAATAGTTGTCACTGAATGAAGTGCATTAGTTTCTATATTTAAATTGAACAAATTTAGGTTTGGCATGAGGTGCATTGATTTCTATATTGGAATTGAATAAGGCGATTATTCCAAGACACACATTCCATGAAACAATGATGGATGCATAATGTGTGCCTTCAGACATACTCTGCACCTACTGGGAAATCGATGTTGTATTATATTTGTAAAAATACATGATTCTGGTTCATTCCGAGGTGTTTTTGGAGCGGATATGAACACTATCAACATTACTTGGAGGCCACTTGATTGTTGAGGTCTTCCGTCACTTTTAAATTTGACAATTATAAATGCTTTGCCTTTGCTTATAAATTTGAAAACTGTAAATCTGTTTCTGTCACTTTTAAATTTGACAATTATAAATGCTTTGCCTTTACTTATAAATTTGAAAACTGTAAATATGTTTTTGTCACTTTTAAATTTGACAATTATAAATTCTTTGCCTTTGCTTATAAATTTGAAAACTGTAAATGTGTTTCCTTTGTAGTTAAAATTTCTAGTACAAACACGGATTTGGAAAACAGATGAAGCATTCCACTTAATTTCCAGCCAAATTAGTTGTATTTCTTTGATATGTAGATGGGCATTCTTGAAGGTTCTGAAAGAGCTACCTCTCTCTACCTGCTAGCTGCATTTGACAATTATAAATGATTTGCCTTTGCTTATAAATTTGAAAACTGTAAATGTGTTTCCTTTGTAGTTAAAATTTCTGGTACAAACAAGGATTTGGAAAAAAGATGAAGTGTTCCACTTAATTTCCAGCCAAATTAGTTGTATTTATTTGATGTGTAGATGGGCATTGTTGAAGGTTTTGAAAGAGCTACCTCTCTTTACCTGCCAGCTGCATTTTACAATTATAAATGCTTTGCCTTTGCTATTTTAGTCATATAATTGTTTTATGTTGTAGATTTTCTCTGTATATGTGAAGGCATCATTGTTGATGCAACAACAAATCTTTTGCATTCTTGCCTTCAGTACAACACCAGGTATCTGCAACCATTTTATTGTTGCAAAGGATATCCGAACTTGCATATGGTATGCAAGAAACCTGCTTTTGTTGCTTCTTGTTTGAAATTTTTAAAATGTCATGTGGTATCTTTATAAAAGACATATATAAATGCTCGTGCAAATAATTTGGACACTACTTAGACCAAATATTCTACTTGAGAAATGTTGTCAGGAAGGAAGGCATTGGTTGAGCTTGAGATGGATCATAACAGGGAGAACAAAAATGAAAAGAATACTTTAATTTGGGTATGTATCCTTGTGATCTACTTCCCTTAATTTCCAGTTATAGAGAATGGAAACCATTATGAGATTGTAATGTTATTTTGTCTTCTCTTTTCAAGGGACTGATCTTGCTTTTCTTCAAGAAATCCAACTATCCCCAAAATATAGTCATGATTATGTTGGTATGTGCTTGTACAATAGCAAATAGTAGATTTTCATCTTTGTAGAACTGTCTTGATTTTCTATTCAATGTCTATTTATTACAGTGTCATACCATACAGTTTCATCCTCATACCAATAACCTTTCGTTAATTATCCAAGATATACCAGAAAATCCAAATAGGCTTTTTCCCATAGGATGTGCAACATAACTGCATCATCAAGTATGGCTCCTAATTTTGCAGGGGTGCACAAGCTCATCTAACCCTCACTTTTTTACGATTTCTTCATAAAAAAGCTTGGTAAATTTCTGAGACAAAATACCCCATCTATCGATTTTTTAATCGATATATGACACTCTACACCCCCTTCTGGACTTTTGTTTTGCACATCAAGGGTTTTGGTACTGTGTACTTTCTTTGAGCTGCACTGTTTTAAGTTGTAACTATGTTACTGTTTTCTCTGTATTATAATATGTTGCGTCATTTCACTACAATCAGTATGTATTTGCAGCTTTGATGAATATGGTGGCATGTATGTTAAATCATAGAGTTTGATTGTGCTAGTTGATTCAAAGTGATACTTGATCACTAGCAAGTATCATGATCTTTGTTTACAGGATTCTTAGTCTTTCAATGTCGGTCTTGCCTTTCATGAGCAAAGGAACTCAGGATGAATCTCTGGTAGATCGTAAGTAATTCGAAAGGCAAAGTAGCTTTTGATGTTTTTTTATTTTTTGTTGGTTTCTAGGGATTTTATTATGTGAGGCATTGTGATAGCATTATAATAACAAATATTTTTGAAATGCAGTTCAATTTTTGGAATGAACTTGTATATAGAGCAAAATAATGGTCTTTGTACTTATTTGCACGACAGGCCTGTGTTTGAAAGTATCGCATGGGACTTGACATAATAATTAGAAGACCTTTGGACCCTCCTAACCATGCTCGTGATATTAAATAGTAGCAATATTTTTGGTTTTTCTTGCATGTTAGGTATGTTTCTTTACTTACAAGTTAAAGTGTAGTTTTGTTGCTTCACTTTTTTGCAAATGCAAACTTTCAAATCTGATATCTGCAGAGTCTCTATATTTCATATAATGTCCTTAAGATGCTTAAATTCTACAGCCACTACTGGGTACATAATGCTTTCCTTCCAAATGTCTCTCCCTGCCCATTTGGAATCGTGTTCAGCTTGTCTTTTAATAAAAGATAAAATAATCTTCCATGCACTTTAGATTTACTTGAAGTGCTTTGCCTTAGGTAGCTCTTCCTTGCTTTCTTTGCCTATGGCCTTCAATATAGAAAGCCCCAAAAATGCTTGTTCCACGATGTTCTACAAACTACACCAACCATCAACAAACTAAATTTTATGACACTTCTGCTAATTGTCAAAAGTTCATCATGCTTTCTACCAGCTAAGCCATCTTTAGACAAATACATCCATTACCCACTGTCTTTCAATATTTTCAACTAATTGCTTCTTGCTTACCGTTAAATATTCCCAAAAACTCAGTTCCATTCACACTTAAAACCAGCTTGCAAACACCTTGAACTTTTCTATAAATTGGCAAAAGCAATGCCCAACTTCTCACTTTCCTGGAAGACATAACTTCTTTCTGCACCTATATATTGACATACATCTCTCTGCTTCATATAACATAGCCTCAATCTGAATACCATTTCTGATCAATGTAGTAACAAGATACATGGAATCCATTAGCATAACCAAACTTACTCAATTGGCAGCATTGTTTGTTTTAGCGCTTGTTCTCATGACTCTTCTGATTATGGACATCCTAAAAGTAGAAGCACAAAGGAAAAGGAAACCAAGAAACAACCACTAACAATAACATCTCGAACAGGAACCCCAACTATCAATCATGGGGAGCATAGGAATCTACGACAAGTCCTTGGCTATTAGACTATCCATCCAATGCTTCTGCCTCTATAGCATCCATGCCAGGTAATAGAAATCCTCAAAAAATTTCTACATAGTCATCAGCTTTTACCTTAACACAAGTAAATTTATCATGCATTGCACATGGGGGCCAAAACTGCCAGAAAATCATGTAGAATTAGCTAAAGAATCTGTAGGCTGGAGATGCTATTACTGTTGGATTTGGTGTAGTTTATGCTGGTGAAAAATTTGTCATTACTGTAATGAATATTTCCTTGAAGCCTATTAAGAAAAATAATGCCTATCCAACTGTTAATCATATGATGTTGTCCACTGCAACTTCTGATTGATATTATATCACAATCAACTTAACAATTGCAAGGCTAAACTATTGCATTTGGTGTAGTTTATGTTGCTGAACAATTTGTCATTACTGTAATGAATATTGCCTTGAAGGTTACCATTGCAACTTCTGATTGATCTTATGTCACAATCAACTTAACAATGGCCAGGCTAGAAAAACCATGGATGAGATTGTTTACTACAACAGAACCAAGAAGTTGAAGCCTATTGGACTAAACCACTAAACCTGACTGAAAGTCACTACTGTATCTTACACTCTAAAATTGTCCATAGAAGAAATTGTTAACTACAACAGAACCGAGAAGTTGGAGCCTATTGGACTCAACTGCTAAACCTGACAACCGATGTCCTTTATTGTTTTTCCAAGCAGTTAATTGGGTAGATGAAAGTTAGTGAAGGTAGTTGTAACTTTGAAAAAACATCTAATCTAGTCATTTATGATTGGCAGCCAATGAAACTTTTGCAATCTAACACCAGGATTTTATTCGTGATTTGCTTCTGATGTCAGATAGATCATTTAATTCATGATTTGCTTTTGGTGTCACATACATCATTCCTGCACCGATTGCTAACATTCCAAAATTTTGTCAATTTTCATATCGAGTTCCGCAAATCCGCAAATCTGATCTAAAAAATAGTCATTTATCAAGAACCACCCCCAATCTAACAACTCTACCAGATGGTAGATGTCTCTGGACCAGTTTTTCAAGAAAGCTTCTACATCACCCAAATTCTAAAATAGAAACACCCTCTATTTATGTCACAATCAACTTAACGATGGTCAGGCTAGAAAAACCATGGATGAGATTGTTTACTACAATAGAACCAAGAAGTTGAAGCCTATTGGACTGAACCACTAAACCTGACTGAAAGTCACTACTGTATCTTACACTCTAAAATTGTCCATAGAAGAAATTGTTAACTACAACAGAACCAAGAAGTTGGAGCCTATTGGACTCAACTGCTAAACCTGACAATCGATGTCCTTTATTGTTTTTCCAAGCAGTTAATTGGGTAGATGAAAGTTAGTGAAGGTAGTTGTAACTTTGAAAAAACATCTAATATAGTCATTTATGATTGGCAGCCAATGAAACTTTTGCAATCTAACACCAGGATTTTATTTGCGATTTGATTTTGATGTTAGATAGATCATTTAATTTGTGATTTGCTTTTGGTGTCACATACATCATTCCTGCACCGATTGCTGACATTCCAAAATTTTGTCAATTTGCATATCGAGTTCCGCAAATCTGCAAATCTGATCTAAAAAAACAATCATTTATCAAGAACCACCCCCAATCTGACAACTCTACCAGTTGGTAGATGTCTCTGGACCAGCTTTTCAAGAAATCTTCTGCATCTCCCAACTTCTAAAATAGAAACACCCTCAATTTGATGGCTCTACCAGTTGGTAGATGTCTCTGGAGCTTTTCAGCTTTTCGAGAAAGCTTCTGCAATTGTACTGTTCAACTTGCACTGTTCGACTATGGTATGTCTTCTGATCTGTCTCTAGAATTAAATTATGTTTTCTTTTGATATTTGCATCTATACTGATGTTCAAATTGAATTTTGTACGATTCAGGTCTGCTACATCTGCTTTCCTCCTTTATCAATATGTCAACATCAGAAAGAGAATTCTGCTTTGCAAATGAACAGTTTGATCTTCAGGTACATTTTCTTTCAAAATAATTGTCTCTATCTCAACTTAATGCAATGCATACATGTTCATTGTATATGTCTCACACTAAGCATCTGCCATTGACATATTTTGATGTGATTGTATAACAACTACATTACCTGGAATAAAATCTCTCTCATCAACTCATAAGAAAAGCATGCCTTGAAACAAAGAAAAATTGAACTATCTTTAGATATGTAACACTTAATGCTACTCTAAATCTACTTTTGCTTCTCCTACATGGACTAGTTATACTATTTTCTAGTGTCGGAGGTGGAGAAAGTTCACTACCTCCTGATATTGTGAAGGGCATATCTAAACTATTGCATTTTCTTAAACCAAAGTTTCCATAAGTACAAATATAAATTATATTTTAAATACCATTTCTTTCAAAGATTATTCGCTGTAAAAATTTGAGGCCTTATTGCATAGTTGCCTAAAGGATCTTTTTTAACCAAAGTTCATATTAGCATTAACCAAAGAATTATCGGTTTTAACCAAAGTTCATATGCACATTTCTATTTTAGATTAGCATTAGTCCATTTTACGTTAGCATTAGTCCATAACATAAAATGTTATTACATTTTTCATGAAAAGGAATTTAGATTGCTTTGAAATTATAGACTATGTTTGAATTTTGGATTGCTTTAAAAGCTCTGTCTTTAGCTTGATACGTTACAATTTGTCTTTACCTCTATACATTACAGTTTCAAAGCAGTGAATTGCTACAACTTTTGAAATCTAGTTTAATTTGACAACCTTTGAGGTCCATTTTATTTGATAGGTATGGTCGTGACATTTTTTGAGCTCAAACAATTTCCTGGGCTTACACAATCTTGTAGTTTAACATTGTTTAGGATTTCACTGCACCGTTTTCGCACTGTTTTTGCAAATAATCCTTCAAATGTATATGCATTTCACTTCTGTTAACTACTGATTTCATTAGTGATGCAATGTTTTGCATATATAGACTACTTGGTATCTGCTCAAAAATGTTAATGGCATATTATGAATTTTGATTTTATAGCTTGAATTGTGCAACAATCATAAATCATAAAAGTGTTATGCACGTTCTTTCTTAGACGGCTTTCCCATAAAACAACTATTCTTAAAGCTGGATTTTATTTTTAAATCAACATAAATTCATACAACTGAATTTTATTTTAAAATTAGATAAATGGATCACGAGTTCACTGATTGTACCTCACAAGATAGATATAAACTACCACAAATCAAGAATACATTTCCTTTTTCGAATTAACTATTCTTGATTATGTCCTTGGAACTGAAAAGAACGAACTTGGAACAGTGCACATGTTTTTTGAGTACTCTGGTTTTTCTTCCTTCAGAAGCAAGTCACTTTCTTGTTTGAATGTACTATTTTCTGTGTAGTCTCTGTCCTTTCCAGGTCATCAATATATCCAGGCAAGGAGGAACATGAAAAAACGGGTACAAGAAACCCTGTAAAAGCCACAAGCAAAAATGTTATGCTTTTAGCACCCCGGCAGGGACTACCGCTACGACAGTCACTCCCTTGTTAATGAAAGAAACCACACATAAGTTCGACCATAAATTCAACTAATGTACACATCTAAAATATAGTATATATACCATTCTATATATAGTTACTACATAGTTTTATTCGAACCTTCGTAAATTTTCCTTTGAACATTTCTATTATGATCTATAAGAGGTGACATTTGAACTAATAGCTAAATTGAGTGATAAAAACAACTTCATGTTGCTTTTGCGGGAACGGAAAGGGAAATTTCATAGCTATTTCTCATTTAACACATTAGATAAAGGTGAAGTGTTTAATTGAAATGCATATAAAGAGATGCTTCCCTTGCATAGAAAATATTTGTGATCAACAATACACGCATAAACCTAGGTCTGCACTGATTTCCCCAACGTGACTTTGCATGTACATATTAATGTTTACCACTATCTATATATCACTATTAACTTGACCAAGCTAGCATCTGATTCCTAATTCTTATGGCATAAAAAGATAAGTGATTATCATCTAAATAACATACATGTAATATGTTCATACATGTGCCAAATTCCAACATACATCTTCCATGGGATTGGCATATAATTGACACATAAATAAAAATCTCTAGACTTGCAACGAGTTCCCAACAGGATGAGAAAGTATACATATTTCCATATAGGCAACACAATTTGGAAATACACATTTGTGGAGGTGGCTAAATTACAAAGTACAACAGAGATGATAGTTTAATTTCACAGTACACGACTTATTACCCACACAACAAATCACACAAATTTCTTATAACATCCTTAATTCACATAGAAAGGTAGACGACTTATCTGGATAAATATGTAGGCAATTAAAAGAGGGAATTCCACTCTCCTCCCAAATGTAGGCTAGTTTCAAAGTAAAATTATTGCAATGGGACACCCCAAGCCATATCGAAGTTCTTAAGAGGCAAAAGGCTTGATAATGAGACCTCTACCAACAAGCAAGGAGAGTTCTGTGATGAGAAAATTATGTTCAAGAAGCCAATCGGATCAGCGACCAAACATGTTCTTAAGCAAGTGATGGTGTTTATTTATCTTGTTTTTCCCCACCATGACCGAGTAGGAGCACAAGGCAGCACCTGGTACCTTAGATCTTGTTAGGGATGTTGTCCCTTCAAATTTCAAGGGACGAACATATAATAATTCTTGCCCCATCTTGGTTTAATTTATATAATAATCAATCATGTTTTAAAACGTAATTATATTTTTAAGCATAATTATAAATTTAATGTTTTAAACATGTTTTGAATTTATATTTGTATTTATTTTTAATAATTACATTTAAGCAATAACTTAGTCAATATATAGGGGTTGAGTTTTTCTAATGGGTTTTGATATTTGATTTAGCCAATAATGATGCAACTTTTTGGGGAAAATGGAAAAAGCTGCTAATTTCTTCTTTAGACCAAGGATCCATAATGTTTTTAACCTGTCATAATTGCTCCATCCTATTATGGTCATCGTTGAAACATTATGTACAGAAAAATTGGGTATACTTAATATAATTAGTAAGTATCATTGAAACTAGTCATGTAAAAGAAAATAATACTATGTGAGTTAAAATCCCATAACATAACATAACTTATACACACAATATGCACCCATATAAGAAAACATAAATTCATAAGCAGACCTATATTATTCAATAGGTATATTTATTTACAAAAGAAAAACATAGGCTGATAAATAAACATATCATAGCTCCACACACTAAAGTGCACATATAAATGAATGTAATTTCGTAATCAAACATACATATCTCAACATGTATGTATTTGCAAGTGGATAAAAACTAACTCAGCTTCCACCAAGGTCAAGCTATAGATATAGGGATATAACCATGTTGATACTTGTCAATCAAGTCTAATCCATAATTTGGATCAGTTAATGAACACGGACTGGAGAAGTAAATAAAAATATCAAATCCCTCTAGTATATCTTGTGAATGTTGAGAGAAAAATTCTACAAGAGCTCTATAGCCACACTATACACCACGATGTTAACTCAAGAGTGCTTTTGTCTCACTAATACTTATTCATAATTATGGTATCTATCCATTATTAAGGGAAGAAACCACACATAAATTCGACCATAAATTCAACTAACATACATGTCCAAAATATATGTATTTGTGAGTGGATACAAACCAAATAATTAGGTATGATTTTCCACTAATCAATACTCTGACATTGTTACCATTTGAAGATTATGTACAATTGAGTGGGATATAATTGATATAATTAGTAAATATCATCGAAACCAATGTAGTAAAAGAAAAACATATTGTGTGAGCTAAATTTCCATATCATAACAAAACTTTTACACACACTAATGCACCTATTTAAACGAACATAAATTCATAAGCAAACTTATATAATTCGATAGGTATATTTATTTTAAAAAAATATATGTGTGCATCATTGTGTGTGTGCCTCTATATATATATTTATGAATATATAGAGAGAGAGGTGCACATATAAATGAATGTAATTTCATCATTAAACATACATAGCTCAACATATATGTATTTGCAAATGGATACAAACCAACTCAACTTCCATCCAATTAAAGCCATAGATATGGGGGACATAACCATGAATTGAGTCATATCCATAATTTGGATCAGTTAATGAACATGGATCAAAGAATAAAAATGATTGGGTCCCTCGAGCCTAACTTGTAAATTGACTTGCGAATGTTGAGAGAAAATTCCTTGGACAAGAGCTCTATAACCACACTATACTACACAATGTTAACTTAAGAGTGCTTCCTAATCAATAATACTTATTCATGATTATGGTTTCTATTCATTATTAAAGGAAACACCAAGACATAAGTTCAACCATAAATTCAACTAATGTATATGTCCAAAATATATTATATATAACCATTCTATATATACTTACTACGAAGTTTTATTCAAACCTTCATAAATTTTCATATGGAAATTTCTATTTCACTATGGAAGAGGTGACATTTGAACCGATAGCTAAATTGTGCAATAAAAGCAAATTAGGCATATTTTGTTGCATTGGAAAGGGAAATTTCATAGCTACTTTTCATTTAACACATTGGAAAGAGGTGGAGTGTTTAATTCAATTGCATATAAAGAGATTCTTCCCTTGCATAGAAAATATTTTTGATCATCAATACACACATAAAACCCAGGTTTGGACTGACTTCCCCAATGCGGATGGGCACACACATATTAACATTTACTGCTATCTAAATAACACTATTAACCTAACCAGGCTAGCATAGGATTCCTAACGTTGATGGCAGAAAGAAAAAAAAATATAGGATTATCATATAAATAACATATAGATAATATGTCCATACATGTGCCAAATTCCAACGTACATCCTCCATGGGATTGACATATAATTTACACACAAATAGAACTCTCTATACTTGCACCGAGTTCCCAATAATATGTGTAGGTATACATATTGACGTATAGGTAACACAATTTGGTAATACACATTTGTGGACGCAGTTGAATTACATAGTACAATAGAGATGGCAATTTGATTTCATAGTACAAGCCTTATTATTCATCCACTTACTCACACAGATTTGTAACATCCATAATTCACCTGGAAAGTGAGAAAAATTATTTATACGTGGGCAACTAAAAGAGGGACATCCACTCTCCTCCTAATTGTAGCCTAGCTACAATGTAACCTTCTTGCAATGGTCCACCCCAAACCAAATCCCAGGTCCAAAGAGGCAGAGGCTTGATAATGAAACCTCTATTATCAAGCAAACAAAGCAGGTGTGATGAAAAAATTATGTGCAAACAATCAATCATACTCGCAACCAAACATGTTTTGAGTGGGTGATGGTGTTTATTTATCTTATTTTTCCCCACTATGGTCAAATGGGTTCATGGAGACCACCTTATTCCTTAGTTCTGGTTAGGTATGTCGTCCCTTCAAATTTCCAGGGATGAACATATAATAATTCTTGCCCCGTCTTGGTTTAATTTATATAATAATTAATCATGTTTTAAAACATAATTATATTTTTTAAAATAATTCTAAATTTAATATTTTAAACTAGTTTTGAATCTATATTTGTATTTATTTTTAATAATTGTGTTTAATTAATAACTTAGCCAATATATATAGGGTTGAATTTTTCTTAGGGGTTTCAATATTAGATTTAATGGATAATGATGCAACATTTCAGGGAAATAGGAAAAGGCTCATAACTTCTTTAGACCAGGGATCCATAAGGTTTTCAACCGGTCGTGGCTATTACATGTTGTTATGGTTGTAGCTATTATATTTAAAATAACAATGTAGTCAGTAATGGTGTTACATGCATCTTTCAAACTTCAATTTTGATATTGAAGTTCACCTACATATATACATAAAAGTCACATGCATTTTTCTTCTGCAAGTAAATTTCTTTTCTAATCTTGTGTTTTTTAGTTGCAACTTCATTTATGTTGATATTTACACACTTGGTACCATTGATCATATTTTGGGATGTAGCATATGATTGTTGACAACATTATGACTTTCTTGAACTATTGTCACAGATTTGAAAATTCAAGTTAATTGACAAGACTTGACATCAAACTTCATCATCCTGCCTCAATATATTGACATTGATAAGGAACCCAAAGTTTTCGTTATTCCTTTTTATCTCTCTCTGCACCTTGACATTGGGAAGGAACCCAGTGTTTAGTTGTTCTTCTTTTTAAATTGAAATAAATTTAATGGACCATTTGATTGGATAAGATTGAGTTCTAGCTTGGTGTACTTGTGAAATTTTGCAAATTTAATAATTTCCTCTAAGGTATCCTAGGTTAACATTTTGTTTTTCTAGTGTTAACTTAATTTCTTTGTAAGTGGATATAACTAATACTTTCTCTCTTGAGGGTAATGCAACTGGAAACTACATCCAAAAAAATAGAACCCAATTTAGGCTCCTTCCTTAAAGTTTTCCATCGATATCCACTTGGAAAAGTCCCTCAACTGTTGTCACCAACAACAGAGCCTAGATTTTGTATGTAGAGCCAATTTAAAGGGGAAATCTAACCAAATAGTAAGATAACTATCATGCCATGATTTACAATAACAAATATGATATGGACAAAGCAAGGATTGAATCGTTATCTGAAATTACTTTCAAAGGGCCTATTTTGTACTAACCTATCAGTACCCAACCCTTCAAATGAAAAGTTGCACTAGTATTTTACTTCCAATTGGGATCAAAGGCATTCTTTGGCATGATCCCAATGCATTATCTCCAATCTCTTAAAATCTAAATTTAAGCTACTTTTGTGAACGAAATGGTAAGATAACTATCATGCCATGATTTACAGCAACAAATATGATATGGACAGAGCAAGGATTAAATCATTATCTAAAATTACTTCCAAAGGGCATATCTTTTACTAACATCTCAATACCTAGCCCTTGAAATAAAAAGGTGCACTAGTATTTTACTTCCAATTTGGATCAAAGGCATTCTTTACCATGATCCCAATGCATTACTTCCAATATCTTCATATTTAAATTTAAGCTACTTTTGTGAACGAAATAGTAAGATAACTATCATGCCATGATTTACAATAACAAATATGATATGGACAGAGCCAGGATTAAATCATTTTCTGAAACCACTTTAAAAGGGCCTATCTTGTACTAAACTCTCAATACCTATCCCTTCAAAGGAAAAGTTGCACTAGTATGTTACTTCCAATTGGGATGAACAACACTATTTTGCATGATCCCAATGCATTATCTCCACTCTCTTAATATTTAAATTTAAGCTACGTTTGTGAACCTAGATTTGTGGACTTGATGCTAGCTTATTTTACTAAACCATATGTGCTTAATATGACAAGAAGAATGTATTCTTGATCGCCCATGGAAAAACTTGAACAATAGAAAGGATTTGAACAAAGGAGTGGAAACAACGAGCCAACGTAATCCCAATTAGGGAATTTCTCCCTCCATTATTGCTGAAAGATGAAAAAATAAATTAGAAGCAAATTAAACTTAAGAGTTTCTTCCTACGAAGAAAGCAAGGGTTATTAAATCTTTGGTAAATGTTTAAACATCTCAAGATACCTATAACAATAAAAACAATATAGTAGGGCATGATCCAAGTGGTGCCTATAATCGGATTTGTTCTCCTTTGGGTATTTTCATAGTGAATGTCAATTTTAACATAGTTTACATTACTATCATAATAAGTGTTATAAATGGAATTGGAAATATAATGAGGAAAATGATATGATTACTTTAAAGTGGCATTAAAATAGCTCATATTGTTCTTTCAAACTATGTATTTGTGCATTATTTTACTATTGTTTTGAATTTAGAGCTCAAGATTCCCTATCAGAGAATGGTCATGATTCATTAGTAATTTTTGTGGCAACACTCTTTTGCTTTAATTATATTATGAGTGATTTTCTTTGGATTTGTTTACAAGCATTAACATAAAGTATGTTGTTACTCATTAATGTTGGCTGGGATTTGCAATTATTTTAACTATAATTTGAATTTATATTTATAGATGCATAGTGATAAATAACCTATTACAACTTCTAGAAAAATCCAAATTGATTTCACTTTGTGATTAAGTGTTCTACCTAGTTTTTGGTTACTAATAGCCCCATAGGTTGAAAAACTAAGTTAATATTATATAAAATATATATCTACTATGTAGATGTTTATAGATAACACATGTTAATGATAACTAAATATATTGACAAACTAAGTCTATATATATATATATATATATATATATATATATATATATATACTTGTAGATAACAAAATGTGAGCAATGTAATAGTTGGATGCAAGTTTTCTTGAACATCCATGCATAAGAATAGTTAAGACATAATGTTGGATGTCTATCCTTGTGGAGGATAATAACAAGAAAGTAGGAAAGTTCCCACACAATCCAACTAGGGATTTCGAAGCCTGGGACACAACCAAGGATCTAATGCATGAGTTCCTTAGTAAGGATCCACATACTCGACTAGGATTGACTTGATGATTTGCTAACATAAAAGCACTTCCTTTATTTCAAGGAATTAATTGGCCCCTCATATGTTCTATTTTCCCCCAAAGAGATTATAAGAAAGAGGATAACAAGGACTAGCTATGAAAAGATAAAAAAGCAAGTGCAACCACTCCCTACCTACTTTGATAATTAAAAGTATTAAATTCATAGTTTAAATAACTCTTGCAGTACTCTCATAAGAATCCTATTATATTGCTTTCAATCTTCAAACTATCACTGAAAGGGCATAATTTTGACAAACCTCTCAATACTTATCCCTTCAAATAAAAAGTTGCACTAGTATTTTACTTGTGGGTAGAAAGTAGGTTCGAATGAAAGTCTCACATGTAAAATTTTAAATGACCCTTGAAATACTTTCACAGAATCATGTTGCATTACTTTTGATCTTCGAACTATTAATATACTTTCCAAACTTCGAAGATCCTTTCAATCTAAATGAAAATTATTCCTGACACATTTGTTTCTTTAAAACAACAAATCTTACTCTTTTGGGGAAAGTCCATCTTACTAAAAAACTATTGATAGTCATCATGGTTCAGTGTGTATCTTTCCTTATATTCACATTCTATGGCTCTAATTAGAAACTCCCACTTAGTCCACCACAACAAAACCTAAAGGCCTAGCCCAACCCTAAACCAATTTCCTTTCACCACCACCTCCTTGATATTGATGATGGGATTGATAGAAGTAGGGTTTCCCATGCAAATGGATATTAAATGAATCAATATTTGAATTTCTATAGCAACAAAAATGTTAAATGAGGGATCACTAGAAGATAAATTGAAAGTATTGATGGTAAAATGAGAAAGGGATTCACATAAACTTGCATTCAATGGCCATTTTAGTGTGCTTAATATCCACTTTAATCTCTTTCAAGTGTCAATATACATAATGGTTCTATTTTTTTTAGTTAACAATAATTATCATATTTAACTTTGAAACAAGTGATTTAAGGATTCTAAGGAAAATACAAAAAGAAAAGGAATATGTTTGGCTAGTGGCCATTGAATTGTATCAAAAAAAATAATGGTAGGCATGGGAGGACCACTCACATGAATGATGAAGTAAGGTTCGACGAGAATGTTGAGTGTGAGGATGTTGATATAGGAAGGAAATAGGGGAATATGAAATTTTTGAATGGCATCCATGTCTAAAATTCCAAATTTATCTTACTTGTCAAGTGGAAAATTGATGGCGATCATTCGTTAAGTCTCAAGGGTCAAATTTTTGTGAGTTTTTATATGCAATTTTTTTATAACAGGAAGGAGGTAGGCTCTAAGGTAGTAATCCTTAGAAGAAAATGTACAATAACTCACTAATTTATAAAATGTGTGTCAATGATATCCAAATGGAAAATGTCATTACTTTAATCTTTTTTATCATTCCTTTTTGTATTTATAAGATTCTCATTTGTCGCCAAATGAATCAAATAAAGGTGACAAAAATAAGTGTTTCAACTAAGTAGAATGTCAAACTTGGCTTCATCTAAACCACTTGTTAAAACTCATAACAAGCCATTTAAATATTTGAGAATCAAATTATGTTTTCATAATATTTTTCCTAAATATTTAATAGTCACATTATGGTTTCAAAATATTTTTCTGTGTTGCTTTTGATATTTCAAAATTGATTTATTTCATTTCAAAATTGATGTAAAAATCAATTAAAAAACGAAAAAAATTATGTTTTTTTTATTTTATAAAATGTAAAATTGGAGGCCTTCGTGCAAGAACATTTTGGAAAAGTGGTGGTGAGATTAACCCAGGGACGGGACATCGGTTGCAGCTGAAAAAGGAACACACTGAGAAAGAGTGTCAACCTGCGCCATTGCTAAGGTGTGTGATAATACAAAAGGTTAGAAAAAGGTGACAAAATTTTCAAAACTTAGAAAATATAGACTAGCCTAGGGGAATCTTACTAATTTTATTTTAGGTGACTCTTTTATGATAATACTTTTCTATACTTTATGTGTTATAGGTTGAAGAGGTTTTTTCTACATACTTTTTGATCTAATTTTCTCAAAATTTATTGGAATCATAAGTGTGAGTTGTGAACTCTCCACAATTTTAAAATCCCAAATATTATTGAGGTTGATAAATCTATATATATAATCAAACAACCATTTTAAACAACAAAAATAAAAATTGACTCAATTTCTTTATCCAACTCCAACCCAAAACTTGAAAACCTCCCAAATTTATAATAAAAGGAAATGCCTAATTATTTTAAGCCATAGGCAATGCGTTTCACCACTAATAATTTATATAAAACCATACATAGGGCAAAGACTTCTATTGTTTGCATACCAATAGTAGTTATAGTACTGATCCCACACATCCATCAAAATATCATCATAAACCATCAAAAAAATGCACATAAATAGTTTATATTAAGTTATATAAATTATATAATTATGTGTAAAATGGGCCCATATATTGATTCGGCCAAAGACTTTCAAACACCAAACCTTAACATCACAAGTTGACAAGACATAATGTCCCAAGTACCTCCAACTATGAATAACCAAATAAGTCAAAATGCACTACAAAACTTTCCATTGAATTCTATTCTCGAGTACACATATCCCATTAAACTATTAGGTCCTTATACTACTAGTGTAACCCCTTATTGTTATTAGTGCAACCCCCTTATTGTATTATTATGCCCATATAGTCCCCATGTTGTTATTATCATGTCACATAGAAGCCCACTATTGTTATTAGTGTTCCCCTACAATATTATTGTTATGTAGGCTCTGATTGTATTGGGACCTCTTAGACTCCTATATATAGAAAGGTGGTCTTGTCATTTGTATCATCCAAGAATTTTTCATTTTTGTCATGTAAATGATAATTCCCCCTCATAGAGGCTGACTTTGAAGTTGTTGATCTACATTTTCTATCTTTTTGTGAGCTTGTTTCATAACATTTGGTAGCAGAGGTTTGGATTCTAGGGTTTCGCTGCTCCAAATAGGTCATCGTAGAATTTTATCCATAATATTTTTTCTACATACGTTTAGACTCTAAAATTAAAACCCATTTGATCTGAAATCTTGGTGAAGCTCGGGCCGGAATTTTAGATCTTGTTTCGCTATATGTTCGGAGATACGATCCACGACATTTAGGGTTTCTGTAGGCTCCTGAATTACATCCCAAATAGGTGACCTTGGGAAACTCGTCATAACTTTCTCCCTGAGCATCAGATTGAAATTTCATAAGAATTTACAGAAAGAGGATGGACTATACTTTTCTGTATATTTTTTTCACGTCCAAAATTTGAAAAAATGTAACGTGGCACTTCATACAAGTTCGCTCTACTGAACAAGTATATAATCAAGTCATCATGGAAGATTTGGCATAACGCTTCCTTGAAGAGTCCAATATTGATCATACTTGCAAGGTTAGAAAGAGGAAACATAGGGCTACCGCAAGACACAATTTCAGACCTTGGAGATATGGAATTACAGATATAAAATAGATTCAATATCGACCTCCTACAAAGTGAAAAATGGTGTGTATTTTTTTTTAAATTTTGCACAAGTTTGGTTTGAAAAATTAGTTTAAAGGAATTCAAACAGAATAGTGAAGCATTATTATCATTAATTGATGCCCCAAAGAAAGAAAATGGAAACACCTAGTAAGAAACTTGAAATCTCTAGAATGACTCATGAATAAGAGGAAGAAATGCAAAATGATATATCAAAATTACGAGACCAAGTGTAACAAAATTCACTCTCGCAAAAGGTAACAAAAGCTAAGATGGATAGTTTAAATAAAGGTGTGGAAGCTAAGATGAATGATTTAAAGAAAGGCATGGAAGCTGTTCTCACTCCTCTAAATCTCCAAGGCTAAGGAAGAGTCCAGCTGAAGTAGCCACATACCAACCTTTTGACTTGGTATCTATCCCTACCAAGCCGGAGAGGGCTCTCTCCACAAAATCACAGCCAAGAGGGTTGGATGAATTAGGTTTTTAGGCTAGTTATGATCTGCATAAGGGTTTGATTGTTTGAAATTTGGTTGTTGGATGACGATTAGGTCAAAGAGAACAGGTCAGGGCAAATAAGGGTATGATTGCAGACATCTAATGGAGCACGGTATATAGGAACTCAAACACTTTAAGTTTTTGAAGTGAGATGGATCAAACTAGTGAGGTTCTAGAAACAGAAATACAAGCATGCATTCTTTCTAAACTGAAGAAAATGGACAAATTATGAAGATTTCCCCAAAAATTACCATGTAAGATGTATTCTGCTCATCAAATTGAAGATCAACATATCATAGAAGTGAAATGAAACATGAGAGTACGAAACATTCAAACGTATTAAACATAAGAAGAAACTATGTCAAAATTCCATACAACAGGTGTTCCATCAAAATAGTCGTAACTCATTCATTAAATTTCTGCCAAATACTCATTACACTAGTGTCTCTGATCAATACTACAACATCCAACTGAGTCCAACCTTTGAAAAGACTGAAAAATACAAGATATAGGCCTCAAAACAAACTCCTCTCAGCCTCAGGGGTTGAATCCATGAGAGGAGGAACAGTTCAACCAAAATCTGAACTGATAGCTAGAGTATAGGGTGGTCAAAGTGACACATCCCTAATTACAATGAAACTAATTCATTACACCTCATTGAGTCCATTTACCTAAAGTATTTACCCTAGGTAACAATAGAAACACCATAATTACATTTACATCATCAATTACATAAGTAAAAACATGATTTCCCAAGTTTAAAATCAAATTTGCAGGAAAAACAATGAAAAATCATAAAACTATCAAATGTGTCATCCTTGTGTCAAATGTGACATCCATATTGCATCCTAGTTTTGAGTGCCTTCCCGGTGTCCAAATGGAGCCCAGGATAGCCCATTAGAAAGCTTGTCCTATCTAGTTTCCAAATATACCTTTCTTTTCCAAAATGGACTTGATTTGACCTCCAAAAGTTTATTCTCCCAATACTTCTCAGCGCGCAATGCCAATGTGAAAAAGTAGGTAGAACATTGATTATTTGTGTGATTTTTCACCTTTTCACCTACTAGTTGTGCAATCCAGGCCTAGAAAAGTTGTTTCCTGCATTTCTTCATCATTGTGCACCCATTGGTGGTCTTCATTTGACCAAAAGGTGCCTCAAACAAAAACACAGTGCATAGGGTGTTGTGCCCCTAGCATTCTAGCTATCACAAAACTGTCTATGATTGCTGAAAAACACAAAAACTTCAAAATTACCCCAAAACTTTTCAAAATTGGTGAAATGATTGTTGATCTTGTGGTTTATGCATGGAGTGAGGCTTCAGTAAGGATATCAAGTCTTCCTTCTTCTTCTTGCTTGTTTAGGACTTCAATCTTTGCATTATCTCTTCTAGGCTTTGCCCTTGCAATCTTGTTCCTCATGGCATAATGCTTTTCCATCTTTCTTTGAATGTCATTTTCTTTTTTGGCCTTGTCCATGAGCTTCTCCAAATTTTGGTTTACTTTCTCAAGCCAATTCTCCCAGTTCTCATTAATCATGATGGAAAATTGTTCATTCCATGTGAGTTGATTTGCAAGCTCAGACTCCTTTTGTCTCTCTAGTTCTAGAGCTCTTTTCAGCCCTCTAGTCCTAGGTCTGCTTTTTGGTTCTTGATCTTTTTCAGGTTCACCATACCTTTCATACGCCTCATTAAGAAATGCCTTGGCTTTCATTTCTTCTCTTTTTGCCTTGAGGAGCTGAATCTCCATTATATCATGATTGGCTTGAAGCTGCTAGTTTTCTTGCTCTTAATATGAAATAATAAATCTAGACCTCTCTAAGTTGGTATGGTGCTCCCTGATATATGCATCTTTTTCTTTGATGACTATGCTAATGTACATGGTGTCTTGGTGTTTAAAACCCTAGGGAGATGAAATAATAGTCAAATATAGGTATAGGGAGTTGGGAATCATATGAGGAAATTTAGGGAGATGAGGGAAGGCGTTTATGGTTTAAGGGAAGTGATAGAGAGTCGGAACATGATGGGATTTAGGATAGGGAATTTTATTACAGGTTAGGGATTTTGGGAGCCTAGGCAAATGGAACACCTAGGTCTTAGGGTTTTGGAAATAAAGGGCTTTGGGAAGTAGTGATATGATATGGGGGTTGGGAAAGGGTTTAATAGTGATATGGGAAAGGAATAGAAGTACTAAGGAGTGAAATTGGAGGTGTAGTTAGGATTTGATTATGATACTAGGGTTTCTCTCAAGGAAAACATTAAATTTTGCTATGACATTTAAAACACAACAAAATGACTTGAGGAATGCTAGGAGGGTGTACCTTGAATGTTACTTACTTACTGGAGGATGAATACAATCAATATTGAAGTTTGTGAAGCAATGGCACTTTGTTTGGAGCTGGTGAGAAATTTCGGGCAAACGCACAGCGCACAACATAGACGCGCCCTTCTCTTTCCAAACGTGCAGTGTAACACATAGGCGTGCAACACTAACTTAAAATCAACTTTTGATTGCCTTACCGAAGTCCAAATTGAGCTCATGATAGCTCATTGGAAAGATCTCTCTCTTGGCTACATAATGGACCTATAAATAACTAACAATGATCAAGTATATACCCCCCAAAATCCATTCTCCCAATACTGGTCAAAACATGTAGAATGAGGGTGAAAACATGCAGTGTGATCTTGCAGGAAACTTTTGGAGGTCTTCCTAAACTCCAAATGGATCTCATCATAGCTCATTCGAAATATCTCTCAGTCTAGTTATCATTTTACTTATCAAGAAAGTCATGTTGACACTCCATCTAGGAGAAAAAATTATTTTCCCATGGTCCCTCCAGAAGTGCAGAAAACCTCTTGTAGCACCTGTATGTTTTACATTTCTCCAAAACCATAACACATGTGTAAAACATGAAGGATTTTTTTGTTCCTTGGCCTATTATGGACAAAAACCTCTCTCACTTTTGTAAACTTAATCTCTGTTTGGTTGGAAACATACTTTGAAGCAAAACTGACCCTATGTGTGGCAAATGATTTTATCCTTTGGAATGACCTTTTATGAAAAATGATAGAGACGTGATGTTTATTTGTTGGAGTAGCCTCATACTTTCTGATATGACCTCCATTATGCTTCCTCTGCTCATATGTCCCTAATTCCATAACAAACCCTAGCTCAATGGGAGAGGAAATTTGGGTTTAGTGCTTGTAGAAAATGATGATTTAGGCACCCTTAGGAAAAGACAACTCCCTTTGCCATTCACTTAAACTTTTGAAACTTAACCCTTTCCCTTGACTATTTCCTTTGACAAATTGACGTTTTGATGGTCTGGCATCTTTGGAACATTGAGTTAACATCTTGGGAACCTTGTACTTATTACATTTAAATGACATAAAATTACAAAATCAAAATTAAAAATATTACATTTGAACTCAAATTACATGATGAAATAAGCATTTCTCTTTACAAATCATCTTCACATGTTTGCAAATCCTCTTTAAATGAAAAAGAGATATTATTGGTGTTCACTCTCATACTTTTCCTGGCCTTATGCAGTGAAATGGTGTTTTATTGGACCTTGGAATGAAACCTAGAGACCTAATGAAAACCTTGAATGAGCAGACTTCATGGTGACTTGGCTGACATAAAAACATGATGAAATAAACTTTCATAATTGATGTATTCTAAGTAAGACATGAAGGTGGGCCAGAAAGTATAGATTTTTGAGGGAGAGTGAGGTTTTTTACTAGGGCTACCATTAGTGAGTAAATGTTTGAATGAGGACCTAGTTGGAATGACAAAAATTTCTGAGCAAGAACCTAATATGAATATGAAAAGAGGAGTTTTGATCACTGATAACAGTATGAAAATACTAACTCTAACAGAAGCTAAGGTGAATAGTTTAAAGAAAGGTGTGGAAGTTAAGATGGATGGTATAAAAGAAAAACTTAAAGACAACATGGAAGATTTGAAGATAGGCATGGAAGCTAAGATGGGTGGTATAGAAGAAAAACTTAACGGGAACATGGAATATTTGAAGACAGGTGTGGAAGCTAAGATGGATGGTATAGAAGAAAAACTTAAAGTAAACATGGAAGATTTGAAGATAGATTTGAAAAATTTGCTACAAGAGATGCTTACTAATGGCGAAAGGGTAGTAAAGGAAATTCATGAGGAGAACAAAAAAAATGTTAATCATGATTTGATAGACTCTAATGGTGGATTGGAGACCCACCATGTTCCAAAGAT
Organism: Pinus tabuliformis; assembly: GCA_031772625.1. Classification (NCBI taxonomy): domain Eukaryota; kingdom Viridiplantae; phylum Streptophyta; class Pinopsida; order Pinales; family Pinaceae; genus Pinus; species Pinus tabuliformis. The sequence continues at coordinate 1,460,741,136 of CM062817.1, read as the reverse complement.
TGATATGAGGAATATTGATGGCAAGGATCCTATAACATGGATACTACAGATGGAGAAATATTTTGATCTCCATAATGTGCAAAACACTCAAAAGGTACGCATTGCAGCTTTATATTTGGAACCAAATCAATTTGTATGGTATCGATGGTTTTGCTCTCATAAACAAATTGTCACTTGGGAAATTTTTACGGAAGAAATGATAACACATTATGAGGATACAAAAAGAAAAAGTTTTTTTAGGCAATTGATAAATCTCAAACAAAAGGGTTCAATGATGGAGCACATTGAGGACTTCCAAAAATTGAATATAAGGGTAAAATATATTCCAAAGGAGCATAGGATTGATGTGTTCATAGGGACTTTAAAGGATAACATCCAACATGAGGTTCACCTTTGGGAACCTGATTCATTGGAGAAGGAAATCAGGTTGGCAAGAAAAATTGAAAGAAAAATTATGGCAACAAGAAATCCTGCCACTCACAATTATAAAGATGGAAGTGTTGTTGCTCCTAGCCTTCCACAACGTACAAGGTTGACACCACAGCAATTGGAAGAAAAAGGAGAAAATGACCTTTGTTACAGTTGTGATAGAAAATACACTAAAGGTCATAAGTGTGCTGAGAAGAAATAAATTTACATTGATAGTGAAGAGGATGAAGAAAAGGATCAAGAAACGCCAAAAGAATAGGATATACAAGAGGAACCAACCCCAGATAAAGAAGAAACGAATCTGACCATAACTTGTAATGCATTGGCAGGAATTACCACTCCTCAAACTCTCAACATATAAGGACATATCAAGAAGAAAAATGATCACCTCACTTTCGTGCAGAATCGAATGAAACAACAGGCAGATCAACATGACGGTGAAAGAAGTTTTGACATAAGCGATTGGGTATTTTTGCTACTACAACCATAAAAACAAATGTCCCTCAAGAAAGATAAGAAGGATAATAAATTATCACCAAAGTACTATGGTCCTTATAAATTGTTGCAAAATATTGGTACTATAACATACAAATTGGAGCTTCCTGCATCTTCGTGAGTGCCCCCAATTTTCCATGTTTCATGCTTTAAGAAGGTTATAGGGGACAAGGCCACAGTTCAAACAATATTGTTGGAACTTGACGAGGAAGGAAAAATCATATTTGAAATTGAAGTATTCATCGAAACAAGAACCCGATAGCTACAAAATCAATCAATTTCAGAGTTTCTCATCAAGTGGAAGAACTTACCCATTGAAGATTCCACATGGGAGGATGATAATTTTATACAGAAGCATCCATAACTACTCATGCATTGAGGACAACACTTTTTGAAGGAGAGGGACATGTTAGGTCCCTATACTACTAATGTAACCCCTTATTGTTATCAATGCAACCCCCTTATTGTATTATTGTGCCCATATAGTCCCCATGCTGTTATTATTATGCCCCATAGAAGCCCACTATTGTTATTGTTGTGCCCCTACAATATTATCGTATGTAGGCTCTGATTATATTGGGGCCCTTTAGACTCCTATATATATAAAGGAAGTATTTTAGTTTATATCATCCAAGAATTGTTCATTTGTGTAATATAAAGGAGGTTGCTCCCTCGAAGAGGCTGACTTTGAAGTCATTGATGTATCTTTTCTATCTTTTTGTGAGTTGGTTTCATAACACAAACAATCACCCATGGATTTAAACTGAAGCAACACATCCAATTGCTCAATAATACTTGCACAAGAATAAGTGAAACGTTTGTCAACCATATGTACATGTGTGTTTAACCATTCAACCTATTGAAGACAATAAATGACAACATTCAATTCAGGAATTATTTCAGAGGATGCAATAAACGACACCAACCCTTTCAATTCAAGTATTAGATACACCAGCCTTTTCAATTCAGGAATTAAACACAAGAAAGCACAAGGATCAACCATGAAAGATTTTCAACTATTTGATCATGTACAAATCAATATAGACCACACATTTAAATTTGGGAGATGGAAATCCATGCCAATCTTCCCTACCAATTAAATTCTATATCAAAAAACTATAAAACGTCAAATATTACTAATTTTCATTTCAAACATTCATTATACTCATAAATTGTTGGTGACATAGAATCAGAGTGTTCAGACACTGTTACATTCATTCTATTCATAAAACATAAACTCTTATTGATTTTCATTTCAAACATTCATTCTACTCATGAACTGTTGGAGACATACAATCAAAGCGTTCAAACAGTATTACATTAATTCTATTCATAAGTTGTTGGAGACATACAAATGGAGTGTGTGCACACTGTTAAATTCATTCTATTCATCAGTTGCTGGGGACATTCAAACAAAGTGTGTGCACAGTATTACATTCATTCTATTCATCAGTTGTTGGATACATACAGGTTTTTTTTTGTTGAATAATGTTATTTTTGTTGTGAAACAAGGGTAAATGAAATCCATTATAGTCAATATAACTTGTTAAATAGATCACACGATCTGATTAGAGAAGAATTTATATATGAATAACAAAATCACTAATTTAGAAACCAATTGCAATGCCACTGTAACCTCAAATCTGACCCTTGCAATTCAATATCAGACTACTATAATAGCAAATAATATCCTTTCAAAGAGAAAATTATGATGTCAGGTAGATTCATTGTCTGGTTAGAGAAGCATTTCTAAATGAATAACAAGCCAACTGGTTTATAAATTCTCTTTTAGTTATTAGAATATCATATTGTGACACCATCAAATTAAGATGAGATAACTACAAGATTGCAAGAGCATAACTACAAGGAATTAGACAATTGAGATGCAACAGATAATCATTTATTTCGTTATGAGGAATATTATGATAAAGGTGTTTAAGATCCTACAGACCGGCCCATGGACATTAAAATGCTATTTATTCATGATGATAATGTGGAGGTAGCATATGACTTTATTTGCCTTGATTCCACTGCTCTGCTCATGATGGGGTCATGATGAGGGAGGAAGAGGAAGTGTACTTAAATGATGACCATCCCTTAAACATGTCCCCTACCCAACTAAGAATGGTGTCTGATAATATCATGGCGGATGTGAGAAATAAATATGAGCTATGACAAATATTGAATGCACCAGATTTGAGAAGGGAGAAGGTAGCAAGGGGGCCTAGAAATGCATGAAGGGATGCACCTAAGGAGGTAGAAAAAACTTATAGAGGACAGGCAGCACTAAAGGCCTATAATTTGAAAGGACTAGCTGTTCCAACTAGAGAAGAACTAAAATTGGATATGTTGGATAAGTTGGATAATTTCGACCAGAAACTGGCAAATCACAATTTCGTTCAATTCATTTATGGACTATGTTAAGCTTATGAATATAAGGGTGAAACATTGAAGGCATATAGTGCACTATTAGGTGTGGAAAACCCAAACTGTAATAGTTGTGAGAACGTGTTATATTATCTCTATTAAGTTTTGTCAAGGTCCTCCATAACCTTGTCTTTACAATGTCTGGAAATCATATACCATGTCAATTAAATGTAACAAGTTGTATGGGTTCTGAGTTGAGAATGAAAGTGTAGATTATGTTCTTTCATTTTGGCTATTTAACAGATCTGTATAGACAAACATATAAGGCTAAAGGTATTTATGTTGAAAGTTGTGACCTACAATAATTTTATCATTGTAGCATCATAGGGGAGTTACAAGTGATCCATGTGAGATTTTGAAATCCAATCATGGTTTAAACATGAAAATGAAAGTCAAATATAACTGACACCAATTTGTTACTTCCTCTTTATATAAACTCTTGGAGATTTTTAGTTTATAGCGTATGTATTTGTAAGCAAAGATCTTATCCTGAATAAAAAGTAGATGCCTTCTTGTATTTATGTTAGCATTTAGAGGAACTACAATTAAATAGTATGATTTTTATAAGATAAGTGAAAGATGGAATTAGATGTCAAGATATATTTTATATAGTTTAGTTATAATAATTAGGATATAGTAGGAACAAGAACAAAAAGGAAAGAAACATCTTACCTATATTTGACTTAGGCTTTGACTTGCGAGAACAAAAAGAACTATAACTAAGAATTTGAAAGGGAATAACTACATAGGGGAGAGACACCAGTACATGAATGCCTTCACCTTAGACTTTTATAATTTGAAAGGGAATATCTACATAAAGAGACTACAACTAAGAACCCTTACATAAAGAGACTACAACTACGAACCCTTACTAGGAATAAAATGAATGCCAAGAACACTGATTTGAGGACACTGAAAGCTAGTTGGGTTGAAGAAATTGTGTTATTTTAAATTTGTTACAAAAATAAAAGGGAATATATCTTCTTGATAACTCATATTTTTACCAACTAGGAATAAAATGAATGACAAGAACAATCATTTTAGGACACAGAAAAATAGTTGGGTTGAAGAAACTGTGTTAGGTAAAATTTGTTAAAAAAAAAAAAAGGAATAGCTCTTCCTGATAACTCATGAAAATCATCTAAGAATCAATAAAGAAGTTAAAATGAAAGAAAGGGTCAATGCCACTGTAACCTTAAATCTGATCCCTACAATTCAATATCAGACTACTATAATAGCAATGCTTCAAACCTAATATTTTTCGGCACTCTGTAATAGGTCAATATTGAGGAGAAGTAAGCTTACAAGTGATTGAAAAAATACACTCCAATAATCAATAACATGCAACAAACATTAAAAGATCCTCGCAACCTAGACAAATCAATCAAATAAAGCCCACAACCCTGTAAGAGAAATCTAGAAATAATTTTTATATGTGAAATTTTATGTGTGAATCCTCACTGTTTCTTTCTAGATTTTTTGTTTCTTTATGTGAATTTAATTATTCCAAGCCTGTTGTAGTATGAAATTTTATGTATGAAAAGCCTTTCAATTATGAGTTTCAGACCCAAGATGTATTCAGTTGGAATATATAGATAAAACACTATTTTTTGTTTCTCATTGATTGCAAAGGCCAACGAATTACCTTGTCTTCTAATACAGTATTTTAAAATCAGAATTTCATGGTAACTCTGTAGGTTGTTGTAGCCATTTCAAGACTTTCTATTGCATATCATACAAGGAATGAGAGGATGTGATGGGCGAGGGGGGCCCAACTATGATCTAGTTCATCAAATGAGGATAAGGGGGTGATGTGAATGCTCCCAATGCGCCTAGTAATGTCGTTGAAAGGGACATTGTCGTGGCATATCATGTTATCCCACCATCAACCACAGAGCCACCTTCAACCACAGTGTAAGGTGAAAGTTCAACAAACAAAATCTATGCCCTAAGAGGCTAAACAAAGTAGGAAATTCTAGCTGCAATTGATGACATCGAATTTAAGGGACATTCAGTCTATGCCTCTGCAAAAAAACAATGTATTGCTACATCTAACATACATTATTGGATAAATGAGTTGACTAATACAAAGCGTAGAGGGTCTGTTACAGTTATGACTAAAGAGGGTGAGGATGAGGTGGTTGAGTAATGTAAGGAGATGGCCCAATTGGGACATGGGTTAAAGCTTATAAAACTTAAATCCATAGTAGCTCAAATTTTTCAGGGGAGGCCAAACCACTTAAAAGATGGGTTTCTTGGTAAATCATGGTGGAGTGGGTTTAAAAAAGGAATCCAAACCTTGTGCTACATATAGCTCGGGGCCTTCACAGAGATAGGGCTTTAAATCTATGCCCTTCAATTGTATCCAAGTTCTATAACACTCTTTCTGATGCATACGAGCAATAGTCATATGCCCTAGACCATATATGGAACTATGATGAAACAGGCTTATAGGAAGAAAGAAAGTGTGGCATGTGGGTAATTTCCAAGAGAGGGAGAAAAAATGTACTTAAGATTTTGCCTAATAGCATGGAGTGGATCATTATTCTTTGTTGTGTCAATGAAATTGGTTCTTCAATCCCAGGATTTTATCTATTCAAAGGTAAAACATGACTAAAAACCTATATACATAACTGTGAACCAGGTGCATTCATGGTTTCACATCCCCATGCATGGATGACAAAGGAACTATTCCTAAATTGGCTTTGTCACTTTGTTGCATCTGTAACAGGTGAGATAACATACACCTACTGATTTTAGATGGACATGGAAGCCACATGGTTGTGCAGATAATTGAGGAGGCCAACAATTTGGGCATTGACCTGTTAACATTGTCGGCTCATACCACTCACAGATTGCAACCCCTTGATGTCAGTGTGTTTGGGCCTTTCAAGAACTATTTCAGGGTCTAACGAACTTCGTGGACGGAAAAGAATCCAGGGGTGGAAGTAAAGATGTTTGAGCTAGCTAACCTTGAAAGTAAAGTATTTAAAATGGCTCTCACACTTTCTAATATCAAGTTTGGATTTAGGAGGACTAGTATATGGCCACTTAATGTTTATGCTCTTATGCATGATACTAGTTGTAGCCAATCATTTTATTTGGAAGGTAAAGAAGCAGAGAATTTACAACACCATGTTGATGCCCAAGAAGATGTTGTTGCTGAAGGTATAATGTCCCTTTATGAAGGGAACTTATATGGTGATGATGTTGAAAATGTGAGTGAGACACAATGCATTCATGAACCAAGTATCGATATCATGGAGTCTGTTACACCCACTAAACCACCTGCCAATTCTGCATGTGATATTCCATATGAGGCAGTTGATGAAACAAATGAAAATGCAAACTTGATTTCAAATGATAATGCGACGGGATTAAACAATGAGAAATTGAACATGCCAACCCAGGTAAACCCACAATCATGGTTGGAAAAGGCCATGATGAATATCAACACACATAATGTGTCTACCACCAATGAGGAAAACATGGACATGCCTTCACAACCATCAGAGTTGAACATTGAACCTGTTCATTATTTTGTAGACAATTTCTCACCGGAAGAGGAGCCTCTTCAGCATGAAGTACCTAAAGAGGCCAACAATGGAGGCCAATCTATTGTATCGAATGTTGAAATCCAAGTGTCAGGTCTTGGGGAGCATGGGACAACAAATCATAGAATACTTGGTGCACTCCTAAAGCTACCAATAGAGAGAGTGAAGGCCTCATCAAGGAACTCAACATCAGATTGTCTTTGTTTAGGGAGGAGTTCACATTTTCTCACATATGAAGATTATATGAAATTATTGTTTGATATTGAACATAAAACAAATGAAATTCAGGAATATAAAAAGAGAAAGAAGGAATTGGCCAAGGAAAAGAGAGTTGCAAGGATTGTAGCAGCAAAAGCTCGATCAAAGGAAAGGTTGGAAAGACAAAAAGAAAGGTAATATAAGGAACATCAAAAACAATTGGCAACGCAAGAGAGGGAGGAAAGAAAAGTTCAATAAGTGTTGGAAAGAGGAGGAGGGGTGACAAGCAGGGAAGACTATGGCCCAAGCCAATTTGAGGTAAATAGGATGATGTCCAACACGTTGGACCACATTGTAGAGCACACACCATCATACCAAGAGATGATCAATATCCAATTCCCCTACTATCAGCCAAGGGTTGTGCGCACCTCATATACCCCTATCAGTACAGGTTTAAATACTAACTTTGTTTATATGACACCTGCACTCAGTTCTGGGGTTAGTAACACAAGTGGATACTTGGGCTACTCAGCCCCTCCATGGCTACAAGGAGATAATTGGAGTCAAGCATATGGTAACATTCAAGCACATCCTAATCATCCAAACTTGGGTATTCCACTATACTTAGGTCAGATAGGAGACTCAACAATTTTGGGAGATACAAGAAATGGAGGCCATCAAGCATAGGGGTGGCATGCATTAATTTTTGTAACCACATCGCAATGTGAATGTTGTAAGGATGCATTATGTTGATTGGTTTCATAGTAGAAGATAAACTTATACACAGATAAGGATTATCCAGTTCATCAGTTTGAGGATTGCAAATGATAAAAATACCATTCTATTCTACAGAGTTACATCCAATTTTACCTGATTTCAAAATGTTTGTTATGATCTGTAGATAATTGAACTCTATTTGAATAATTTAATCAAGGTTAGATCAACTAAATTGAAGATTATGAACTCTATTGAATTTGAATTGGAATTATCATCTAAAAAATATTTTTGTTTCGATGTGAAGATCCAACTACCAAAAGTATGATGAGGATAATTATTTAATTTGGTGATTACTTGATGAAATACAACATAATAAAGAAGGAAAAGAAGTCAACATAAATCACAAGTAATTATCAATAAAAGAGGAATCAAACGCTAGTAACATGCATTGATTTCTCAACAAGGCTTACTATAGGAAGCCATCGAGTACCCCCAAGTCAGATCACTCTTGGTAATACTTTAGAACTTGTTTTTGTTGATGTTTTAAGGAGGTTTTTTAGTTGTACAATTTAATAATGGGGTTTTGATGAAGATAAGGACGATCTTGGCTTCATTGGGAAGCATGTAGAAGAGGAGGCTTATCTCAATTATAATTCACAAAGTATATATGAAAATGGGATACCCCCAAATCTAGAAGATAATAAGGAGACCAAGAGTACAAGTGGCAAGAATGAAGAAAAAACGGACACCGATAAGAAAGAAGAAGAAGATACTAATAACCAACGAGAAACTAAGCATGAGGGGATTCAGCAAGAGATAAAGAGATCTGTAATATCTAGCAAGTGGAAGAGATTTGTTCCTATTTCAAGAGAGGTTATATATTGAAAATTCCTATTTCAAGATAGGTTATATATTGCACATATAAAGATAAAAAAATATCACACTGTAATTAAGATCATTACAAACATATTCATTGTTGAATAATAGGTAGAAGCTTCATTGTAGCTCTTTCCACCATGGGGACCCTGAGCATTACAGGCAATTTTCATTTTCAAAAGAAGGATCTACCCAGGAGCATGTGGTTGAGAAGTGCAATGGAAACTAGCCCTCTGTCTACTCACAGAGGGAGTAAATAATAGAATCCATTTATTCTCACTAAAGAAAATTCAAGAGAAAATAAGAGAAAGCAAAGATCAATCGAATCCAGTTTGAAACAACATTGCAAAGGAAATAGAGCTAAATGAAGTTTGGACTCGATTGATGCAATCTTTATAAATGGACTCGCTTATCTATCTATAAATATGACAAATGTATAAGAATTGATCAGGTAATGAAGTCAAAAGATATATTTTCATAACATTTGTTCACTTATAAAATGAGAAATTTGACCTGAAGACTAAATTACATGAACTAAAAAAAGAAATCTTAGATTCTCCAAGAACCCAGTTTGGGAATGATATTCCTTTCTCAGAAAGGTGTGGATATGACTTCCTTACCTGATTCCAAGCAAATCAAGAAGTAATTTTTGATTTTAAGGACATCAAGAAGTTGTATTCGAATCTCAAGAAAGAAAATATTGGGGGTGACTGGACATGCGAGCTCCCGGTAAAAGCTTAAAATCTATCTATAATATCTATCCAGCAGAAGAGATCTGTTCCTATTTCAAGAGAGGTTATATATTGGCAGTTCCTATTTCAAGAGAGGATATATATTTCACATATAAAGATAAAAAAGTATCACACTGTACTTAGGATCACTACAAACATATCCATTGTTGAATAATATGTAGAAGCTTCAATGTAACTCTTTCCACCTTGGGTACCCTCAACATTATGGACCATTTTCATTTTCAAATGAAGGATCTACCCAAGAGCATGGGGTTGAGAAGTGCAATGGAAACCAACCCTCTGCCTGCTCGCAGAGGGAGTAAACAAAAGAATCCCTGTGTTCTCATTAATGGAAATCCAAGAGAAGATAATAGAAAGCAAAGATCAATTGAATCTAGTTTGAAACAACATTGCAAAGGAAGTAGAACTAAATGAAGTGTGGACTCGGTAGATGGAGTATTTATAAATGGACTCACGTATCTAACTATAAATCTGACAAATTTATAAGAAATGATCAGTTAATGAAGTGAGAAGATACATTTTCATAACATTTGTTCACTTCTGAAATGATAAGATTGACCTGAAGACGAAATTACATGAAGTATAAAAAAAGAAATCTTAGATTCTCCAAGAACCCAGTTGGGAATGATATTCCTTTTTGAGAAAGGTGTGGATAGAACTTCCTTAATTGATTCGAAGCACATCAATAAATAATTGCTGATTTGAAGGACATCAAGAAGTTGTATTCGAAGCTTAAGAAATAAAACTGGTGGGAACTAGAAATGTGAGGTCCAATGAAAAGCTTAGTATCTATCCAGTGGAACATATCTATTCCTATTCAAGAGAGGTTATATATTAACACTTCCTATTTCAAGAGAGGATATATATTGCACATATAAAGATAAAAAATTATCACATTGCAACTAGGATCATTACAAACATATTCGCTATTGAATAATAGGTAGAAGCTTCACTGTAGCTCTTTTCACCATGGGGACCCTCAACATTATGCACCATTTTCATTTTCAATGGAAGGATCTACCCAAGAGAAGGTGATTGAGAAGTGTTATGGAAACCAGCCCTATGTCTTCTCGCAAAGGGAATAAACAAAATAATCCCTTTGTTCTCACTAAAGGAAATTCAAGAGAAAATAATAGAAAGCAAAGATCAATCAAATCCAGTTTGAAACATCAATAAAGGAAATAGAACTAAATGAAGTTTGTACTAGGTAGATGTAGTCTTTATAAATGGACTAACGTATCTAACTATAAATCTGACATGTGTATAAGAATTGATCAAGTAATGAAGTCAAAATATATACTTTCATAACATTTGTTCACTTCAAAAATGAGAAATTTGACATGAAGGCTAAATTACATTAACTAAAAAAAAGAAATCTTAGATTCTTCAAGAACCCAGTTTGGGAGGATATTCCTTTCCCTTGCCTGATTCAAATTACATCAAGGAGTAATTGTTGATTTGAACAAAATCAAGAAGTTTTATTCAAAGCTCGAGAAAGAAAATGGGGGGGAACTGGAAATGTGAGCTCAAGTAAAAAGCTTTATATATATATGTAATATATATCCGATGGAAGAGATTTGTTCCTATTTCAAGGGAGGTTATATATTTAAAGTTCCAATTTAAAGATGTTAGTGTTAGTATTTGAAGCCTTCCACCAATGCTCAAATATGCTCTTACAAAGTGCTCTTAGAGTGCCAAAGTCAAATTTTGTCATTTCAGTGAGTCTTCAAGTAAAATTTGGTCACTAGGTATTAGGTCTAGGGTTTGTTTTCATTCCTTCCAAATATTTCCAAGTGTCAGTCCATGTCACCATTCAGCTGAGTTTACCATCATTCATAGAGTTTTCATCATCATTTCAGGTTCCAATGGGTCATTTTACACCTTGTTCATGCTCTAGTTGTGCCTAGGTAAGATTCATTTCCTTCTCCTAGGGTTTTGAAGGTAATTTCTCTTGGATGGTCAAATCATCAACAAAAATTGTATCCTGATGTTCATACACCTTCCCCTATCCTCAATATACCTTATTAAACAATTCCCATCACTGATATCCCTCAAATTCCTCATTTTCCCACAAACCCTAGTTTCTTGCTACAATTTGATAATTTTCTAGGCTAGGCTTATTTTTTTCCCTTTTGAACCCCTTCCCCTCACTCAACATTTAAAATTCCACTTTCCCTTGCTTCCTAACATCCCTCCCTACTTCCCAAAGCATTCTCAATAATTTAGAAGCCCCTTCGCTTCATTTCGACAAATCCCCTGTTCCACACATCGAGATAGGTTTTACTCAAATGATGTTTCTGAGCAGGAAAAAGTGAATTTGGAAACAGTGAGAGAGATTTTTGTCCATAATATGCCAAGGAAGAAAATGGTCATTCACTTTTTACACAGGTATCATGGTTTTAGATAAATGTCAAAAATATAGTTGCCTCAGAAGAGTTGCTGCACCTCTAGAAAGACCTTTGGAAAATCAAGACTTCTCCTAGCTTGGTCGGCCAAATGAGTTTCTTGATGAGTGAAATGATAACTAGACACAAGGAAATTTCCAATGAGATATCATGCGCTCAATTTGGAGATGATTAAGACCTTCAAAAGTTGACTGCAACAACACTCTCCACTTAGGCAGCCTCATTTTGCACATTTTGACAAGTCTTGGGAGATTTGACTTTTGATAGGGAAAATAAACTTCAAATTGAAACATTCAATATTTTTGGAAAGTATTCTCAATAAGCTTTCCAACAAGCTATCTTGAACCCAATTTGGACACCGGGAAGGCCTCCAAAACTAGGTTTGAAATCAGCGTTGTGCATTAAATTTTGCAACACAGGAAAACACAATAGGTGTGCAGTGCCACTAGCATTGTGCTTTTGTTGGGGACACTTTCTTGCAAAAAAGTTTATATTTCTAGAATCAACATGGAAAAATATGGAAGCTCAAAATGGCCGAGAAATTTGGACAAGTTCTAGGTCTCCAAAGGGGCAAAAAACACCCAAAACATTCCCTCTCCGCCACTTTTTTTCCACACAGGCAGTAGTATTGGGAGAATCGATTTTTGGAGGGTCAAATGGACTCCCAATTTAGAAATTCAAGTTTTTGCAGAAACTAGACTCATCAAGCTTTCCAATGAGCTATCCTACACCTGATTTGGACTCCAGGAAGCCTTCCAAAATTAGCCTAGAAAAATCACTACGCATAGGATGAATTTTGCCACTTTTGTTCAAAAATCCAAATTTCACCTAGTTTTCTCTACAGTTGACTTTTTCTTGCTATCTTGGTGAAATTAGCATGGTAAATGACGTAAATCGATGTAATTATGGATGTAAAACACTTGATAGGGTAGATACATCAAGTCAAAGGTGGTTTTGACTTGAATGAATTGGTTTCCTTGGTTTTAAAGGCAAGTTGTTCCACTGCCTATATTCCTATTCTTAGTTTAGATATGGTTGAAACCACCCCTTTTCTCATGGATTCGACCCTGATAGTTAGCTTGAGTAGTTTCCTTGCCTATATCATGTACTTTTTTATTCATCTGTAAAGGTTGGACTTTGGCAGAAGTGTTGGACTCACTGAACATTTTGTATCAGCAGTTTGGCAAGGAATAGAACCAGGTTTCACAGATATTTTTGTGGGATTCTTGTGACAGGGAGTTTATGTATTGTTTTTTCTTTGTAATGATTTTTCCCTGATGTTTAATATGTATCCACATCTCTCTCTTTCTTCTAAACTAAATGAATCAAGATGAATAGACAAAACACACTAAGTTACAGTGATTTGTCTTGGGATTGCATTTAGTTTTCAATGTTTTCAACTGTTTGAAGAGGATTCATAGTTTCTTTATGCCCTACTCAACTCCTCATCTATCTAAACTACCATCTTAATCCTTTTCTAGTACATAAACGCTTGTATACCTCGCCCCACAGAACATGATTGTATCCCTGAGTTGATTTCCTAGACCCAATCTGCCTTCTCCAATTGATCTAGCAACCAAACCTTCAAAATCAAACAAAAACCCTAGAGCTACTATACCTAGCCTAAAATGAGCATTCATTTCAGTCATCTCAAGCCCTAATTTCCAATATCCTAATTGAGATTGACAAGGATAGATCTCTCTCCCGACCTGGTAGGGCTATCTACCGGGTTAAGCATGGTTTGATGTTACCCTAGACCTGCCTTCCTTCAACCTGAGGTAGATTTAGGCACTAACATAGTGGCAATCATACTAGGGAACATAGTTTTATGTTCCTCAGCAAAATGTAATCAAGTTCAGATCTAATTGTTGATGGTGAACAATGATCAGACACAGCAAGGCTGAAATCATTCACCTGGCGACTCCAAATCAGTTTCAAGATCAGATCCAAGGACTCCACTGGAGGATGAACCTGACTAGCAGAAACATGAAAGGACAATATGGAAAGATCATGTATTCAAGTTGGAATTTCATCCAAGACATTTTGTTCTTTTTTGTAAATTATTTCTTCTCTTTTCCCGAGAATTTCAAGAAGGATTTGAAAAGTATATTTTATTTGAGAAAAGATCCTCGGCCTGCATTCGATTCCTTCCCTTTGAAGATTGTGAATACCAAATATTTGCATGCCTTTGAGCTTGATCAAGACCCTTTTTTTGAAGCTTGTGATGACCATTTTCAAACTGATGAGCCTCAAGAGACCAAGACGGATTCTACACCTTTTGTACATACCCCTATGCCTTGTAAAATTCCAGATCGATACAAGCCTTTGATTTTACCTCCTATATCCCATGCTTTACCTAAAAATCATGTCCTCTATCTACCTAGATTCGATGGTGAATGCGACAACATCACTGCCGAGAGACATGTACTGAATTTTGAGTCTTTTCTTGACCTTTTTGAAGTTGATGAAAAAGATGTTAGTATTAGGCTTTTTGCTCTTTCTTTGCAAGGCAAAGTCAAGATTTGGTTCAAAACCCTGCCTAATGCGAGCATCTCAGATTTCCAGCAATTCGTCAAAGTTTTCCTTGACAGGTGGGTGGTCATATAGAACCCTTTCTTGATTCTAGAAGAGTATAACCAACTGAAAAGACAACCAAGGGAGATAGTGCAACATTTTTCTGCCAGATTTAACCAAGTTTATTGTTCGATTCCTATGACTATAAGACCTCCTCATGGATCCACTCTTTTGCACTACCCGGAAGCCTTTGATCTAGAAATGGAGTTTCAGCTGAGAGAAAGAAACCTTGCAACACTTGAAGAGATGGAGAACATTGCAGTAGATGTAGAGGCTCATTTGCTGATCAGAAGGGAAAAGTTGAAGGAAGAAGAGATGAAGAACATAGATCCAGAGGAATCGACATCTTTAGAGGTAAAGCTTAACATTTTGATAAGTGCAGTGGAAGAGATGATGCAAAATATCACCACAAGGAATGAGTATGACATTCAAGACCATGGCTCATTGATTGAAAAAGAACAAGCGGCCAATCCAAAACATTTTCTTTCTTATCCCAGTTGTCATAGATCTGATAATGATTGTTTTATAGATCATCTTGGAGAAGAGAGATCTGTTGATATGACATGTATGCTTGATGATGTGTTTTATACTTATGATTTGCCTCAGTTTGATCAGTATGATGATGATTATGTTCTCCAAACATAAGCTAATGTTGCAGACAAATCAACAGATAGTTTATGGGAGGAGGAAGTTCACTTTCAGCAGTTCGAATACAGTTATCAACCATTGCATATCAGCTATGGAAGTGAGGAGGAAAGTGCAGCAAATTTTGAAGTAAGTGAACGATCTTTAACTTTTTGTTTTGCTTCGTTTTAGTTCATCAGAGACAACTTTCATAAAATCAAAAATCAGCTGTCAATGAGTCTTGATTTGGCATCTTGAGGGCAATGAAATCCTTGTTCAAGACTTTTCATATCCAGTGTTGCAGCCTCTGAATGCCATTGATTGTCAAGTTTCAAATGAAGACTTGGAAGCTAGACCATATGATCAAATGATGCCAGATGATTTTGTACCATTCTGTTGTGAATCATTTCAGTTTTTGAAGGGAAATTTGCATAGTACATCTTCAATAAAGGATGAGCAGCCTGCAGAAAATCATGCAATCACATTATAACCAACATAAAATGGGTCGCAGTAGCCTTTTCAAGTTTTTCATGATCCAATAGTTGATGTGTTGGATGATGTCTGCAGTCAAAGTCCTTCTACATTAGCTACCTGTGAGCTTGAAACGTGTACTGATACAAACTTGATCTGGCAGCCGGTTTCTTTGTCATTATCAGCAGGAGTCTCATCACAATGCTCAGATCAAAGTTTGCATTCATGGTACGAGGAGAAGAAAAGTAATCCATTGGATGAGATAAGTCCGAGTGCACATGAATTTCAAGATCCTTATGCAGTGTTTTAGGAGTCAGATAGAGAATCCGTATCATTCAACGGATCTGTTTACAAGTTTTCATGGGAGTTTCCTTTCAGTAGTTCTCTCGTGTTGTTCATAAGCAAGCACTTTTGGAGAATACAAACAGCAGCCAGAATGCTTACCTGGTTGCATTGGTTATTTCACTTCACTTGATCAGATGATGAATGGAACAGCTAGAGTAGGTTTTATTGAATAAGCTCCATTTTGAGCATATTTTCCAATTTGTCAGTTGTGTTTTAGTCTTGAGTTATTTATTGTTTCATTCAGTTTCAAGATAGTTTTGGCTGAGTGTCAAGTGTGAGCTTTGGAGAGTCTTGTTTCAGTTTTGAGTTGTCAGCTTTGGAGAGTCTTATTTTAGTTTTGAGTTAATCAGTTCTTAGACATTTCAGTTATGAGTTTTGAGTCTTGAGTTTTGGGCTTTTGTTACCAAGATATTGATTCCATATTTCCCAATGGATAAGGCACTGGTCTACTCTCCCAAAGATCTGTGGTTCTCGGCACCTCCAAGGAGCTACCATCCCCATTGGAGCCAATGTTAGTGTGAGTCTTTGAAGTTTTCCACCATTGATCAAATATGCTCTTACAAAGTGGTCTTAGGGTGCCAAAGTCAAATTTTGTCATTTCAATGAGACTTCAAGTAAAATTTGGTCACTAGGTATTAAGTCTAGGGTTTGATTTCATTCCTTCCAAAGCTTTCCATGTGTCGGTCCATGTCACCATTCATTTGAGTGTACCATCATTCAGAGATTTGTCAACATCATTTTAGGTTCCAATGGGTCATTTTACACCTTGTCCGTGCTTCAATTGTGCCTAGGTAAGATTCATTTCCCTCTCCTAGGGTTTTGAAGGTAATTTCTCTTAGATGGTCAAATCATCAACAAAACTTGTATCCTGATGTTCATACACCTTCCCCTATCCTTAATATACCTTATTAAACAATTCCCATCACTTATATCCCTCAAATTCCTCATTTTCCAACAAACCCTAGTTTCTTGCTACAATTTGACAATTTTCTAGGCTAGGCCTGTGTTTTTCCCTTTTGAACCCCTTACCTTCACTCAAAATTTGAAATTCCACTTTCCCCTACTTACTAACATCTCTCCCTACTTCCCAAAAATTTCTCAAGAATTTAGAAGCCCCTTCACTTCATTTCGACAAATCCCCTATTCCACACATCAGGATAGGTTTTACTCAAATGATTTTTTTGAGAAAGAACAAATTAATTTGGAGAACGTGAGAGAGGTTTTTGTCCATAATAGGCCAAGGAAGAAAAACCTCCTTCACTTTTTACATAGGTCTCATGGTTTTATAGAAATGTCAAAAATATATTTGCCTTAGGAGAGTTGCTACACCTCTGGAGTGACCTTAGGAAAATCAAGATTTCTTCCTGCCTGGTTAGCCAAATTACTTTCTTGATGAGTAAAATGACAAACACACATAAATATCTTTCCAATGAGCTATCATTAGCTTAATTTGGAGTTGCGGAAGACCTTCAACAGTTGACTGCAATAGCACTCTGCATTTAGGCAGCCTCATTTTGCACATTTTGAACAATCTTGGGAGATTTGACTTTTGACAGGGAAAATGAACTCCAAATTGAAATATTCAAGATATTTTTGAAGTTAGACTCAATAATATTTCCAACTAGCTATCCTGTACCCAATTTGGACACTGGGAAGGCCTCCAAAACAGGGTTTTAAATCGGCGCTGCGCATTAAATTTTGCAACACAGGAAAACCCAATAGGTGCGCAGCGCCACTAGTGTTGCGCTTTTGTTGGGGACACTTTCTCTTAAAAAGGTTTATATTTTTGGAATCAAAATGGAAAAATATGGAAGCTCAAAAATGGCCAAGAAATTTGGATAAGTTCTAGGTCTCCAAAAGGGCAAAAAACACCCAAAAAATGCCCTCTCTACCACTTTTTTGCCACACAGGAAGCAGTCTTGGGAGAATCAATTTTTGAAGGGGCAAATAAACTCCAAATTTAGAAATTCAAGTTGTTACAGAAATTAGACTCATCAAGATTTCCAATGAGCTATCCTATACCTAATGTGGACTCCATGAAGCCCTCCAAAATTGGCCTAGAAAAAGCATTGCGCATAGAATCAGTGGCACTGCGCATAGGATGAATTTTGCCAGTTTTGTTCAAAAATCCAAATTTCGCCTAGTTTTCTCTACAGTTGACTTTTTCTTGCTCTCCTGGTGAAATTATCATGGTAAATGATGTAACTTGATGTAATTATGGATGTAAAACACTTGATAGGGTAGATACATCAAGTCAAAGGTGGTTTTGAGCTGAATGAATTGGTTTCCTTGGTTTTAGAGACAAGCTGTTCCACTGCCTATATTCCTGTTCTTAGTTTAGATATGGTTGAGACCACCCCTTTTCTCGTGGATTCAACCCTGATAGCTAGCTTGAGTAGTTTCCTTGCCTATATCATGTACTTTTTGATTCATTTGTAAAGGTTGGACTTTGGCAGAAGTGTTGGACTCACTAAAAATTTTGTATCAGTAGTTTGGCAAGGAATAAAACCAGGTTTCGCAGCTATTTTTGTGGGATTCTTGTGACAGTGAGTTTATGTATTGTTTTTCTTTGTAATGATTTTTTCCTGATGTTTTATACTTATCCACATCTCTCTCTTTCTTCTAAACTAATTGAATCAAGGTGAATAGACAAAATACACTAAGTTACAATGCTTTGTCTTGGGATTGCATTTAGTTTTCAATGTTTTCAACTGTTTGAAGAGGATTCATAGTTTCTTTATGCCCTCCTCAACTCCTCAGCTGTCTAAACTACCATCTTAATCCTTTTCTAGTACATAAATGCTTGTCTACCTCACCCTATATAACATGACTATATCCCTGAGTTGATTTCCCAGACCCAATCTGCCTTCTCCAATTGATCCAACAACCAAACCTTCAAAATCAAACAAAAACCCTAGAGCTACTGTTACACAAAATATTTTCACCATGACAATCTGCAGTGAGTGTGAGTCTATCACCACTCATACTTACCTCCTATGCAAGTCTTAAATCTCAGCTCTTCATGTCAAGCCTTGAAAACTGAGAGAAAACCCTTAAAAATCTCTAAAACTCTGGTACCGCACTTTCTCTTAGCATTACCTGCGGTCCCGCACCCACTGGTCATGTCCCCTGCAAACCTGCCCGCTCTATTTCCGTGTAATGTGTGCGGACCCCTGTAAAAGTCAAAAAGGTGCAAGTATATTCTTAAAAACTCACTTTGGGTTATTTCTGGAAGCTTCTAGAGGGAATCTTGAGGTGGCAAGTTCACTCCTTTGAGGTTCATGCATCCCATACCTAAAGGAGCTAACCCCTTGATGTGAGGAGCTTATCCCTTTGAAGGAGGATTCTATCCCTTCATAGGTGGACCTATAACTTCCTTCCTCTACACTATAAAATGAGGCATTGGGCTGGTTATTAGGGAGGTTGAAAGCTGAATATTTTTTAGGGTAAATGCTGTTGGAATTTAGACTTCCTAATTGAGCTTGAGAGGAGATATTACATACCTTTTGATCTCATTGGGAAGAGTGTGAAGCTTGTCAAAGTAGAGGAGATTCTTGCTTGGACCCTAGGAGGAGCTTGTACAACATCAAGTCACCAAAGGTTGTAAAGTTCTTCTTTGTTCAAAGTTAATACAATCAAATTTATTTTTCTCAATAAGATGTCTTTTATGGTTTATTTCATGGATTCCTTGATCACCATGATGAATATGATTTATTATATTAGCTATGCAGGTGTTATTTGATGTGTGCTTGTTTGTGATTGCATGTTCTTAAAAGGAAACTCATTCGGATGGTCGAAGCGTGGCTACCACAAACTAGCATTAGACTTAAGGTAGGGTCTAAAACACCTCTTGGTTTTTATCAATAAATCGCAATATATTTAGAGAAAGGTAGATTTGCTTGTCCTGCTTGTTACTAGATATCTGTTAATACTAGGGAGATCGATCTTGTCTGCAAGAACGATTTATCCGGCCGACAGCTACTATATCTAGCCTAAAATCAGCATTCGTTTCAGTCATCTCAAACCCTAATTACTAATATCTTAATTGAGATTGGCAAGGAGAGAGCCCTCTACTGACCTGGTAGGGCTAGCTACCAGGTTAAGCATGGTTTGATGTTACCCTAGACCTGCCTTCCTTCAGCCTGAGGTAGATTTAGACACTAACACAAGAGAGGATATATATTGCAAATATCAAGATAAAAAATTATCACACTGTAATTAGGATCATTACAAACATATTCACTGTTGAATAATAGGTAGAAGCTTCATTGTATCTCTTTCCACCATGGGGAAACTCAACATTATGGACCATTTTCATTTTCAAAGGAAGGATCTTCTCAGGAGAATGTGGTTGAGAAGTGCAATGGAAACTAGCCCACTGTCTACTTACAGTGGGATTAAACAAAACAATCCCTTTATTCTCACTAAAGGAAATTCAAGAGAAAATACAACTTCTTGATGTCTACTGCAACGACCTGCAAGACAGCATCAAACATTGTTAGATATCCCCAAAGCTATAGAAAACTTGTGCAATTCAACCAAAAAGCTCATCAATTTACATAAAAACCTAAAAAAATAAACCTTCAGAGCACGAAACAACCATATCCAACACCGAGCCAAGCTAAGTCTACCACACGGAAGAATGCAAATGAATATTGAGCCCAATACACCAGACGGGGAAGCAAAACCAACACAATAAACATGACAAAATAGATTATAACAACCGAAGAACCTCCAACACAACCATCAAAACTGCTCCATAACACATTATCCATAGCACTGAGGATAATTATGGTAGTGACCGCCATTGGAGCAACAACACACAAGTACTGAGCAACGTAAATGAATAATAGCCAGACCCAAATATAAATGCACAGTGTCAAACACAACCTTCAAAGACTATGCCCTAACCTATAACAAACACAACATTAACCGAATGAACCAGTGAGTATTTATGAGGAACAGGTGGATGCATGCAGCCACCATGTGTCATAAGACAACAAGGCACAATATTGTGGCATTGGTGTGGTCTGACACGGAGGCATTCGTGTACTTGTGGCTCTCCCCTACAAACCAGATATGAACAATGGAGTTATTTTCGCCTGAACAACAACCTAAAATAATTGTGTGTGTAATAAACAAGTATAATTTGCAAACCCCTACTGCAATGACATATAAAGACAATGAGGACGGACTTTCACATAGTTTCCACCTGTCACAATTTCCAATCGTCGTAGTCTAAACGAACTGCTTTTTTTCCCTGAAAATCATAAAAAATTCGATAAGATTTTGATAAAATCAGGGAGGGATATTTGTAAATCCAGGTTACAAACTTCAAGATTTTAGGTGCCCCAAAGGTTTTTGATGGTTTTGAGTCTATTTCCACCATCAAAAACATGATTGAAACACTTCTATTATGATATTTTTTTATTTTTTTTTCCCTGGATTCCAGCCACTTTTGACCATCCGAACGATTCCTCCACCTCGGTATCCTTCTTAATTTCAATATCCGACAAAATCAATAGTCATTGATCTTCCTGTATAAAAACCAATATTTCCAATGTTATAGCTTATTTAATAAACACTAAGTACCTATGATAGTACACCCCTGCATCCAAAAGCATGCTACGTATCCATGAGTCCCATACATATCCATGGACCTCAACTCGATCACACTACTTCCGAGAAGATCCACTCTTCAATGTAATTAATGTAGATATTGGACAGTCTGATATGACATCTAGACAAACATGGATTATACATTCACTTAATGTAGTCAATGCCACATCTGCCTCTAAGAAGTTCAAATTAAATATTCACGCTCCAAATTTAAATTTATAAAACTGCTCAGTGAATGTTTTTCACACCTTTGGCGATCAAGGGGAATATATGTGTGAGGTGAGCTAAACTGTTGTTTTTAGTGACAAACAAGAGTTTCTAGATAGGCACCAACTTTTAGATCATCATTTTAGAAAAAACTATTTGTACTTTTATAGGTCAAAGGAATCTATTCTGGTCCGCTACAGATTATATGGTTGTTCTTTGGTTTGCCTTTTACATAGAAATTTGAATCAAGAGCTTTAATTTGGGGAGAAATGAAATCCAATTTTCGAGCACTTATCTTCACTTTGTCCGAAGAGGATCTCAGGCGTGGTAGTAGCACACACCCATCTGCTAGGCAGGTGTTGGTGCAGATCATCAACCTTCCTAAAAATGTTAGATTGGGAGGTTCCTTGGGCTCGACGTTTTCTTTCTATTTAGTTTTGTCTTCAGCGGAAATACTTCGTAGGCTAAACAGGTGGTCTTGGCAAACATATGACTGAGTTGTTTAGAGGTTTAGTCGCTTGTACATTGAAATTTTTAGACTCGGTCTCATATTCGTAACCCTGAATGCAAGACACATGATAATCTGTGTATTGCTGCAGCCGAAATACCTTGGTTTCGACTCCATTAATCTCTTGGAGATTGGTAAAAATTAATCAAGGAGTGTCACACATGTTTATTTTTGTATTGCTACAACCAAACTACATTGGTTATAACTCCATTAATCTCTTAGAGATTGTTAAAAATTAATCAAGGAACGTCACACACGTTTTCCATTTTAATTAGTTCAAAATCTCTTGGAGATAAGTAAAACTTAGTCAGAGCATAAAATGCGTTTTCCATTTTAAGCCTTTTTTTTTTAATTTGCGCAAAGATATTTTAAGGAAAAAAAGCCATATTTATGCTGATAGGCGTCCTCTCATCGGAATTGGCCACTTTAATCTTTTTGCTAATTAATTTTGTTGATTAGATGGTCTAAATTGAAGGCGCGAGTATAATCTCTCCATTGCACTCTATCAATGAATGAAATTGAAATTGATAACTTGTTTGCATATCTAAATTGTCTGTTTAAACCTTGTTTAATTTTTCTTTCACCAAATCATGATTAAAAATTTATTGTTCCTCTTGTTTATCTCCATGTATTAGGATTAGAGAAATTGAAATTAAAAATTTAGTTTCAAATATCATTATGAAACAAATGTATGTTTACATTTTGAAACATTTGCATGCTAAAACGTGGAGGAATATATGGAAATGTGGAGGAATAAGGGCAAGGTTTCTTAGGTAATATTTATTGTACCTATTGTTCATCACCATGTTGTTGTCAAATTGTGATTAAAAGTTAAAAAAATTTCACATTCTCTAATGGTTTTGTCCAGTTCATTATGTAAGTCATTTGTAATCACTTTGGCTTCCAACGTATGCCCACTTGGCAAAACATTTAAGTAAAATGAATTGAAAGTCTGTTGTTGCTGGTAGGAACATATGTTAATTAATGAGAAAAAATAAAAATAAAATTAAAAATAAAATTAAGCAGTATGGATTGCAACACCCTCCACTCCATCTAATGGATTGTAACGTGCATTGTCATTGAAGCCACTCCATATATTGTTAAATTAATTAGCTATAATGAAATATGGATTGTAACACCCACCACTCTATTTAATGGATTGTAATGGCATTGTAACCGATGCCACTTCTAATATTGTTAAATTTATTAGCTATAACGAAGTTGTAGTGGAAATGCATTTGTTATTAGGGCTATTATGTTTTATTAGTTGGATTGTAACCTAATGGATTGATGGATTATGTTTTATTAGTTGAATTGTATCCTTATTGGGGATATTATTTTTTATTTTTTATTAGTTTGATTATAACGTGGATTCGGCCACTCCATCTAGGATTGTAACAGTCACCACTCCATCTAGGATTGTAACAACCACCACTCCATCTATTATAAGCAAAGAAGTGTGCATTTCTCCGTGGATGCATGCATTTATTAGTGGGTGCGTTGTTGGAATTGTTGAAGCCAAGCCATATGCAATTAAGTTAGGTAAAATTCCTCTAACGATTTGTTGGAATGATTACTGGAACGATTTGAGGGGTTTCTGTCGACTTCTATCTGCTAAGAAAGGTGCACAATTGCTTCTTCTACATTTTTTTTTAACCCTACCCTACTAGTCAACATTCTTCACTACACTCACTTCTACCTGAAGTTGATATGGTTCCAACTTGTGGATTGACTATGACAATTTACGCCTTAGTCGAAGCTATTTTGTTTCTTGATTTCAAACCCTAGATGGGTATACATGTATCTTATTTCTAAGCCTTGGGCCATAAAAATATCTAAACTCATAAACTTTTTTTTGGGTGATCTGCCTCTATGAATCGTAGTGAAGAATTTGTAATACTCTATTCATTTCCAATTTATGATATATATATATATATATATATATATATATATAAAGCTTCAAACTTGAATGTGAGCAGATAAATATTTCTCTTTGTTATTTTTCCCTAGAATGATATCACTTTCAATTTTTGGTTTCATTTTAAGTTCCCGTCATACTTACTTTTAGGTTTCACTTAAACTCGACTCATAGTTTGATGCAATTTTATCTTCTTTATATCTATATCTATCACCGAATGTATATGTCTTGCATGTGTAATTTCCTTCTATATTACAATAGTCCCTCACGACTCTTTATTTTAAATTATCTCAAAGATTGGTTTCTTAGATCAGTATAGGATTGGTGTACTTATATATTCTTCTTAGTCATGTATACCTTAACAATCTTCTTTGATTTATTTTTACTCAGTTATTTTGACTTAGTAGACTGATCAACTCTAGCATAGCATAATATCCACGACTCATTTCAGAGTATTTCTCTGTTTCTTATTTTCTTATCATAATTACTAGAATTTCTTAAGGAATCAATTTTTTTCTTCAGAAACTTTTTATAAGAATTTCATTACCAAAATCCAATTATTCGTCTTATGTAACACTTAAATTAATATTCTATATGTTATGTTATACAAGTCAAGTAATACAACAAGAGACATACCAACAAATTAATTGTTAAACCTAAAGAGATTGTTACTACTATGATGAGTCCATCCCTGGTACTATACTCACAAGCATGAGACTTTTATTAGTTCAATGAGATATTTGGATAGCCCACGTTTACTTATCCAAAAAGATATTTAAGCTCCCATTATTTGAAACTTCTTTCCAAAAAGATATTTAAGCTCCCATTATTTGAAACTTCTTTTCATTCATGACATTACTCTCACTAGAAAGTTACCCCAGTAAGTTATAGAGATATAACCAAAAGATCTTAAATTTTTAACTGCATAATATTAAATTTAATATAATCTTTTAAGATATCTTAGATAAAAAAAAATTCTACTATACATGTATCTACATTCTTTGATAATATACTCTTTTAAGATATCTTAGATTAAAAAAAATCTATTTTGTTGGTCTTATTTAAGAAGAGACATTTCCTCCTTGCATTATCCTAGCCTGCTTTCATTAAAGAAACTTAATTTCATTTTTGTTGCTTAAATTAAATAATTTTTTTTTTTAACTTTACAATTTTAAATTGTCTCATAATCTTTAAATACATAGAAAAAATAACAAAACCAATAATGTTAAATATACTGATACAAAAGTTAAATAAATCATGTTGAATTGTATCACTCATTTTTAAAAATATGCTTACCGTTTACATGAATTAGAAAAAATAGTTGTTTAATATTAATATTTATGATTAAAAGATAGGAATATATAATTGTATTAATATTTGCGTAAATAAGATGTGGTTAGAAGATTTATAAAATCTTTCATAGATTAATAAAATATAATTAAAGATTTTATAAAATTAGTTGTAAAGTTGTAAAGAATTTAAGTAAAGTAGTTAACAAAAGTCTCATCTATTCTTTGCTTGTAATGTCTTGCAATTAGCATTTGTTGCTCACTAATTAAATGAAATTGTTTTAATTTTATGAAAATATGTTATTAATTTTATCAAAATATAGTTATTTTTTAATATATATATATATAAAACAAATAAAGTTGCCATCACATTTTTAACATACTAAATTGTGAAAATACCTTGAAATTTAGAGATCTTAATTATATTAATCATCTATGAAAACAAAATTTATACATATATTTTTTAAAATAAAACTAAAATACAACTTAAAAATAAAATTTAAAACTAAGTTAAAAATTTAAAACTAAGTTAATATTTAAATTTAATAAGCATAAAATATAATTAAAAAATAAAATAAATTTATTATTAAATAAATAATAAGAATTAATATTATTATTATATAATAATAAGATAATTATTGTTATTATATCTACAAGGTTTTGGATAATGAGATGTGAAGTCATACTTTCAATTCTCATTTTGATCATTCTCATATATTGGATATAATAAAAATATAGTCATGCCTAAGTTAAAATATATATATATATATATATATATATATATATATATATATATATATTATTATTATTATTATTATAACAGATATTACAAAATTGTAATTATATATTAATTAATATTAATATTAAATTGTTGGGGTATTATTAAGGTGGTTGATGTATATTTATATATTTATATCAACCAAATATATTTATTAACATTAATCAATATAATCTAATATTATATTTATTAAATCAAATTATATAAAATAAAAATAGAAAATAGAAAATAATAATTATTACTCAGATTTCAATGAGAAAGATGGATATGCCGAGAATTCCATTATAATCATATAAAACCTATAAATAGTTGAACGGAACTACTTAGCACGTGCAAACAAAATTTGTAAAGATGTTTGATGTAGAGAAACTACCCATGAGAATTTTGAACAACTTGACAGATTCCTTTAACACCGATTGGGAACGAATCAGAGTCACAATGGTTCCTTTAAAGCAACATCTTGCTTTCTAGGATAAAGATGCTTGATTTTTTAACTGATTTATTGGAATTTTTACAAATTTGAAGAATTAGGATAAAGATGTTTGATGTAGAGAAACTGACCGGATTATTGATTAGGAAATTAGAGTCTTTGTAAAGAATGAGAGTCACAATGGTTCGTTTAACACCGATAGTAAATATCTATTTGTAATTTTAATTTTAAAATGAAAATATTTTAAAGTAATTGAAGGTGTAAAAAGTTTGAAATTAGTTTATTTATTTATATTTAAAGTATTTTTTTAATTATTAAGCGATTTGATAATTTTGAATTGGTTAAAAAAATATTTAAAATATATTATTTTTTATTTGCATACAAGTTTTTTTTATATGGATATTTATACACTATAATGGGGTGCACTTTATATAAATGTCCATTCCATATTTAATAATGGTGTAGTCTAATTTTAATCAAAATTTTCCAAATATTTTTAATATTTATAAAATTTGAATGCCATTTTATAGGGTGCTCAATCCAAGTGTGTATTCAAAAATGTATTTTAAATTAAAAGACTCACATTATTGCTTGAAATTGAAATTTTATTGTTTGATTCCTATTAAAGTTTAATATTAATTGTTTTTTTGGCCAAATGTTAATAGGGGATTGAAATTATGGATTCAAACTTTTTTGTTTCGAAGGAAAAATATGTTGAAAATAGCAACAAGAAATGTTAAAAATAGAAATTCTATAAATAGCATTGCTATAAATAGCATTTCAGGTACCCGTGTGGAAAATAGCAACAAGGAATGCTAAAAATAGCATTTCACGATATATTCCAATTTTAATTAGTCCCTGGATTAAAATTAAGAATTAAAATTCCAATTTAGTCTTAGCAGATGTTTGAAAAATAATTAATTAATTCATCTTGAGTTAATTAGTTGGAGAAAATTATACATGAAGTCTTTGTGAAAACATGCAACAGTTATCTCCTTGATTGAGGAAGTTATCCCTTAATTAAGGAGATAAGGATGAGTTGTATTTGAGTTGTAAGTAGTTAGCTCAGTTAACTGAGTTAAGTCCAGTTAGATTAGTTTCAAACAGTTTGTGGAACTAATTGTGAGTTCAGTCAGTTAAAGCATGCATGCATGCAACTAGTGTTGTCCAGATAACTGAATATTATCTCATAAATAACTCATGCATGTCAGTTTAGAGAAAAAGCCAATTGAGATTAAAGGAAAGGACAATGTACTATCAGTTA
Source organism: Pinus tabuliformis (assembly GCA_031772625.1). NCBI lineage: Eukaryota > Viridiplantae > Streptophyta > Pinopsida > Pinales > Pinaceae > Pinus > Pinus tabuliformis. Next base: position 1,460,713,256 of record CM062817.1, on the reverse strand, counting down.
GAGGAATTTTCCTATAAAGGAAACTCATCCATGTAGAAGGAATTATCTCCTTCAGGATTATGCAGATATTTCAGATGTCAGAGCAATGTGTGAGGTGAGAATCACATAGGATACAGCTAGAGGACCCAGGAGAAACTACACAAGGAAATAGGAGGCTTGGAGGACTGAAGGAAGGCATATGTGTTGTCTATTTTGTCTATGAGCAGCAGTGAAGGATTGTACTGAGAGCTGGATAGTTTGCGAGCTAAAGCTTTATGTAATCCTGAGATATTTCCACTTGTATGATAATACAGATTGCGGGGTTTTTAGCTGAGGCTTTTCCCTGAGTATTCTTTTGTGTTTCATGTGTATGATTTCTTCTTCTCTGTTATATGTGTTCTGATTGATCTTACTCAAATTGATTAAGCTTCCGTAAAGTTTGATAGTAGAAGTAGATCAATTATTTTGCTTTAGAATATTGCATTATCAAGTGACCTATGGTGAAATTTCTACATGGTATCGAAGCAAAGGTGATCGAAGCAATGAACAATATACAAAGAAGAAAATTCGAAGTGAAAAAAAAGGGCTGCGAGTTTTCATAGCAGATCTGAAAATTTTTGTGCAAAATTTTCAGAAACAAATATCAGATCTAGATTCCTTTTGGAAAAAAACCCAAATTCAAAAAAAAAATTGGTTGAATCGAAGTTCGGATGAGGGAGATATCACTGATTTAAAATCACCTCTTTTTCCAAAAAATCTGAGAGCGGGAAAGATGAAACAAATTGGTGTGCTAGCCAAGAACCTATATGCACTTGAGGTACAGGATGCATGCAAAGCCTTTGAAGAGCGAGGAAAAAGTTAGAGACTTGGTGGTTGAGAGGGAAAGTACATTACCTCTCAACATGCAGTGCCAAAAGAAGTCTCAGAAAATTGTGGAGGAGCCACAATTGGTGAAGCAGTGGCAAGAGGTTGTGGAGTAGCCACAATTGGAAAAGCCGAGAGGAGACCGAGTAGAGGCATCCACTCATGTAGAGACCTCGAGTAGGGGGAAATTTCGAGTCAAGTGGGCAGAGGAATCACATGCATCCATACCTCCAAGTGTGAGGGTAGGGCGATGTGGAGTGATAGTCCCAAGAAGGTTGAAATAGGAGTAGGATCCTTGAGGTACTCAACCTCTTTCATTAGACCTTGCTACGGGAGCCCTGACGAGGAGTAGTAGGACTCACTGAGTGGGTAGAGACGGATGCAGATGGAGCGGCAGAGAGAGCTACAGTGCAGGAGTCCCAAGATAGTGTAGAGCTAGCAGGCTGCAACAATGCGAGAGGCACAGGACTGTTGCACTAGTGTAGGATGGCACAGAGAGGTGTGCAATGGTGCGAGATGCAGGGAGTTGTTCCAGCAGCGCAGAGGTCAAAGAGGGAGCACTTGTCAGTGGCAGAAGGAGCTTCAGCATCAGAGGGTGTTTCTAGCCCAACAGAGAGGTCAGATGGGAGATTAGATATTTACTTCTTAGTAACTGAGCCGTAGTGCAGCAGTGGGGAGCACGATGCAACATGATGAGAGGAGGTGCAGTGCGAATGCAGTGCTAGGAGAAAGGACCAGTAGCAGCACGGATCCAGTGGGAGGAATCAGTGTGATTGATGCAATTAGAGATCAAAGTGACAGAGGCTAGACCAGTCAAATATTGAAGGGTACAGAGGTGTGGAGTTTTCAATTGACAGAGGCAATAACAGTTAGAGACTTTGATGATAGAGGCATCATTCTAATTCAGGTTAGATATTTTTTGTTTCTAGAGTTGCTGGAGCAGCAACACTTGATGCATGCAGAACATTCCAAAGGTTCGGGATCGAGTTCGAGTTGAATGTCTTTCTTGTTGAGAGGGAGTGTTGAAAATAGCAACAAGAAATGTTATAAATAGCATTGCTATAGATAGCATTTTAGGTACCAGTGTGGAAAATAGCAACAAGGAATGCTAAAAATAGCATTGCTATAAATGGCATTTCAGGATATATTCCAATTTTAATTAGTCACTGAATTAAAATTGAAAATTAAAATTCGAATTTAGTCTTAGCAGTCATTTGAAAAATAATTAATTAATTCATCTTGAGTTAATTAGTTGGAGAAAATCAAAGATAAAGTCTTTGTGAAGTCATGCAACAGTTATCCCTTTGATTGAGGAAGTTATCCCTTAATTAAGGAGATGATGATGAGTTGTATTTGAGTTGTAATCAATTAGCTCAGTTAACTAAGTTAAGTCCAGTTAAATTAGTTCCAAACAGTTCTTGGAACTAATTGCGAGTTCAGTCAGTTAATGCATGCATGCATGCAATTAGTGTTCTCTAGATAACTAAATATTCTCTCATAAATAACTCATGCATGTCAGTTGAGAGAAAGACTTAGTTGAGATTAAAGGAAGGGGCAGTGTACTATGAGTTGGAGGAATTTTCCTATAAGGCAAACTCATCCATGTAGAATGAATTATCTCCTTTAGGATTGTGCAGTTATTTCAGAGGTCAGAGTAATGTGTGAGGTGAGAATCACACAGGATACAATTAGAGGACCTAGGAGAAACTGCGCAAGGAAATAGGAGGCTTAGAGGAGTGAAGGAAGGCATATGTGTTGTCTATTCTGTTTTGAGCAGTAGTGAGGAATTGTACTGAGAGCTAGATAGCTTGTGAGCTAAAGCTTTGTGTAATCTTGAGATATTTCCACTTGTATGATAATACAGATAGCGAGGTTTTTTGCTGAGGCTTTCCCGTGAGTATTTTTCTGTGTCTCATGTGTATGATTTCTTCTTCTCTGTTATATGTGTTCCGATTGATCTTGCTCAAATTGTTTAAGCTTCCGCAAAGTTTGATATTAGAAGTAGATCAAGTATTTTGCTTTAGTATATTGCATTATTAGGTGATCTATGGTGAAATTTCTACAAAATATTCCTCAAATCGTAAATTGCTTAAAAAAATATTTAAACAAACTCTTTTTAATGTGCATATCATTTCTTCTTATATAGATATTCATGTACTATAATGGAGTACACTTTATATAAATGTAATATGAATTTGTATAACTCTATCGATTTCCAATATATATATAAAGCTTGAAACTTGAATGTGAAATGTTTTAGCAGAGAAATCTTTCCAATTTATCACTTTCCAATTTTGGTTTCATTTTAAGTTACTATCATACTTACTTTTAGGTTTCACTTAAACTGGACTCATAGTTTGACGAATTGTACTTATATTGAGAAGATTTTTCGGAAATTGTACTTATCTTATCTATATCTATATCTATCACGCAATATATGTCTTGCATGTTTAATTTCCTTCTATATTACAATAGTCCTTCGCAATTCTTTATTTTAAATTATCTCAAAATTGGTTTCTTAAATCAGCGTAGCATTAATGTACTTATATATTTTTCTTAGTCATATATACCTTAACAATCTTCTTTGATTTATTTTTACTGGATTATTTTGACGAAATAAACTACTCAACTCTAACCTAACATAATATTCAAAACTCACTCCACAATATTTATATGTTTCTTATTTTCTTATTATAATTACTACAATTTCCTAAGAAATATTTTTTTTAAGAAAATCTTTATACAAATTTCATAACCACCACCTAATTACAACACTAAAATTAATCTTCTTAATGTTATATTATATAATTCTAATAATAAAATGAAAAATACCAACAAATTAATGGTTAAACCTAAAAAAATTGTTTGTTCCCAATATGATCCGTCCATCCTTTTACTATTCTCACAAGCATGAGTCTTTTATTAGTTCACACGATACTTGGATAGCCCACGTTTACTTATCCAAGAAGATATTTAAACTTCCATTATTTGAAACTTCTGTTCATTTATGACATAGCTCTCACTATAAAGTTACTCTGGTAAAGTATAGAGATATAACCAAAAGTCTTATACCTTTGACTCCATAATATTAAATTTAATATACTCGTTTAAGATATCTTATATTAAAAATATTCTACTATACATGTATATACCTTCTACAATTTATCTCTTCAATATTAAAGAGAACTACGATATCCACACTCTCCTCGTCCAAAACATTTATTAAACCAATTGATTATACTTGGTTTATAGTTGCAAGTAGACCTCATATAATCCAAACAGCTCGAGCAACTTCGTGTTACTTCTCAATTTCATTTTTATTACTTAAATTAAAGAATTATTCGTCTTAACTTTACAATTTTAAATTGTCTTATAATATTTAAATTTGTAAATAAAAGATAAGAAAACAATAATGTTAATTATACTCGTACAAAAATTAAATAAATCTTGTTGGATTGTGTCACTCATCTTTAAAAATATGCTTACGATCTAAAAGAATCAGAAAAAATAACTTTTTAATATTAATTACAATTTTATAAAAATTTACTATACATGTGTCTATCTTCTACGATATATGCTTTAATATTAAAATCAACCATGTTCCAATGACGCATTGTGATAAAGATTGTTTCAATATGAAAATCAGTCATGGTCAACCATGTTCCAACGTCACATTGTGACAAAGATTGTCTCAATATGAAAATCAACCATGGCTAACAATTGTAAACCATGTTTATTTTAGGGTTTATAATATTTGTCCTAGGGTTTATATTCCTTGTGTTTATAATATTAATCCCTTGGGTTTATAACCATGATCAACCATGGTCCAACATCAAATTGTGACAAATATTTTCTCAATATGAAAATCAACCATGGTCCAATGTCACATTATGACAAAGATTGTCTCTATATGAAAATCAATGATGGTCAACCATGGTTCAACGTCACATTGTGGCAAAGATTGACTCAATGTAAAAATCAACCATAGTTAACCATGCTTATTTTAGGGTTTATAATATTTATCATGGGGTTTATATACCTTGGGTTTATAATATTAATCCCTTGGATTTATAATCCCTTCGGGTTTTAGAGTTAATCCCTTGGGTTTATAATATCAATCCCTTGGGTTTATTCATCTAAGGTTCTTAATCCTTGTGCTTAATCATGGTCAACCATGGTCCAACGTCGCATTGTGACATAGATTGTCTCAATATGAAAATCAACGATGATCAATCATGGTCAACCAAGTTTATTTTAAGGGTTATAATATTTATCTTAGGGTTTATATACCTTGAATTATAATATTAATCCTAGGGCATAATATAAATCTCTTGGGTTCTCAGTATTAATCCTTTGAGTTTTTAATATTCAATCCTTGAGTTTTCTCAATATTTATTATATTATTCATAATATCAATAATATTATATTCATAATAATAATATTATTATTATTATATTATTATAATACTGGTTGGTTTGAAACGGGTAAGCATTATTTTACTTGATGTGATTATTTCTGAATTTTTTTCTTATAATGAAATATTATAATATAATGTATAAATTTAGGCATGGCCCATTTTTTTTAATATTGAGAAGATATTTATATGATTATTGGCAAAAAAAAAATCAATAATATAATAATAATTATTACAAATATAATAATTAACTAGTTTAGGCTTCTGTGATCCATATTGCATTATAAGAAAAAAAGTTTCATATTGGTTCATCTTGTGGTGACAATGACCACGAAACAAGTGAGCATAATTCTACTTGATGTGATTATTTCCAAAAAATTCTTATAATGAAAAAATATTTATATAATTATTACCAAAAAACCAATAATATAATATAATAATAACTATTACAAATATAATAATAATAATAATAATAATAATTTATTAATATGGTTGTATTAGTTAATTTATAATCTTATCTTTTGCACAAGCCATTATTTCTGGGTATTTCTAAGAGCATGATTTAAGATGTAGGTAGTGCTACTTTATTTATAATATTATCTTTTTTAATGTTATTATTTTATTTTTTAAGCATAAAGCCAAATTATTTATGGCTAAGGGCATGATTCAAGATCTTGGTAAAAGACGGACGGCTAGCCTTTGATTTGAGATTATTCCAACACCACCGCATATAGCCAAGCAAGAAAACGATTGAGCTCACCATAGTTCTTTTGGATTCCATTACATAGATTTTATTAGAATTCAATAATTAGAATAACACGCTAGTTAGAATACTTCAAACTTCCGTTTGGGTCAGCGGTTAGAATATCAAGCTAATGGGATTAACAATCTTTACTAATATTCCATAGTCCTTATGGATTCCATTACATAGATTTTATTAGAATAACAAGCTAGTTGGAATACTTCAAACTTCCCTTTGGGTCAGCAGTCCGAATATCAAGCTAATGGGATTAACAATCTTTACTAATATTCCATAGTTCTTTTGGATTCCATTAAATAGATTTTATTAGAATTCAATAATTAGAATAACAAGCTAGTTGGAATACTTCAAACTTCTCTTTGATTTTAATATATGCTTTTATGATTTTAATATTAAAGAGAACTACGATATCCACGTTCTCCTCGTCCAAAACATTTATTAAAGCAATTGATTATACTTGGTTTATAGCTGCAAGTAGACCTGATATGATCCAAGAGCTCGAGCAACTTCGTATTACTTTTTAATTTCATTTTTATTACTTAAATTAAAGAATTATTCGTCTTAACTTTACAATTTTAAATTGTCTTATAATCTTTAGATTTGTAAAACCAATAATGTTAATTATACTCGTATAAAAATTAAATAAATCTTATTGGATTGTGTCACTCATCTTTCCAAATATGCTTACTATCTAAAAAAATTAGAAAAAATAAGTTTTTAATATTAACTTTACAATTTTAAATTGTTTCATGATCTTTAAATTTGTATATAAAAGGTAATAGAACAAATAATGTTAATTATACTCGTACAAAAAATTACTTTTTAATATTAATATTTTTGACCCGGATGATATTTATAATTAAAAAAAGGGAATATTCCTTCAATATGATGTCGCAATTGCGAAGCTTACGTCTCTTCGATGTCCATGAAAGCAATCAGATTTTTAGGTTGCACTGAGCCTCCAAGAAGCCGAGTTGCCGAGATGCTGAGTTTCCGAGACCTCCACTCCAGTGCCTCGATTTCTTGTTCATGCAGAGTGCGTGGACCGCATTAAGAGCCAATCCCTCTGATATCATGTAGGGGCATCTGCAATGGACACGTTCTCACTTCTTTCCGATGTAGTCTCATTATGACCTTTTCATATAGTGTTTTTCTATCCCTCTTTCTCACTTTTTCCTGATTTGGTGAGCCCTGGTTGGGCCTTTGCGGAGACCAATCATTTTTCGCGGAAGGGGCGCATGTTCCATGGTCATGTTTTCGCTGTTTTGACCAAATTTTTATTTCTCTACCAGCGTCCTCTGGGTGACACCTAGCTTATCTATGTGTTGGCATACCTTTGTCTACGCTGAATATAAGGTGGCATTGTGTTTGCGTTGGGAAGGTTTTCTCCTTTTTCTTTCTTCCCTACATGCTTCTACGCAGGGTCGAGGTCTCTTGCTACTATATGACCCCTTTTTACCATTCGTTCCTAGTATTTTTTGGCTCTTTGGAGGTTTCGGATCATGGCGTCTCGGGTCAAACGGCATTACTTCTCAGTAGTTATTTGCGTCTATGTTTCCTCATAATATTTCTAGGTTAGATTTTCCCTACCAAAACTATTGTTTGGATACCGGGGGTTCGGGTAGCCAAAGGATACTTGAGAATTTATTTGACCACCTACTTTTCGTCGCCACTGCCTTTCAAGATTATTCCTCATATTTGTATGTTTGTCAGCCTAGTGAATAGTCAGTCGTTGAACATTCCAAGATGTTCTTTTTCGTGCAGATAGATGGGGAATAATCTTTCCCATTCTCCCTGTCAGTGCTTTTATTTTTGGGTATGAATGTTTTGTCAGAAAGTCATACATCCTTTTGATAGACGGTTTTCCCTAGGCCCATCATAGGATTTGACCTCTTTCAGGTCTTATATTTTGGTTTTATCTTGTTGTCAGATCTTGATTTTGGGGATGACCATTTGTTAGATTTACCTTTAAATATTGTCAGGATTTAGTAATCACGGGGTGCTTTCACTAGCTGTCGATAGATTTGAATATCTTTTTCCCATCCTATTGTCTTGTCGTCCTTTCATGTGGTGTGTTCTTCGTTCATCCGGATGACATGGAGATTTTCCCAGTTGACTCTGACACGTCAGCCATGGTGTGAGCTACCATGGAGGCAGAGGCTCTCCATTATGGCACTATCAAACCATCTTGTTGGAGGTCCTCGTTGGCTGAACATCTGATCCCTCAGCCTCATCTACCGGTCCATGAGGATGGTGGACATGTTCGTCCGTGGCATAAACACAATCACCATCCTGCTAAGATCGTTCCTCCCCCGTCGGCTATTAACCTGGACAGTGTCTCTCTGGCGGACAGAATTGCTAGCCTTCAATCCCGTGTTTTGATAGGCAAATGACATTTTCCTGATATGAAAGACACCTAGATGAGGACTTGGCTTGGATCCAAATGGCATTCTTTGCTAAGATATATTCTTACTATTGTTATAATTATGAAGGACTGATACAGTTTTCACTTCTTGAATGTAAACGATCTGGACACTATATGGGCTCTCCCTTGGGTTCATGGGAAAAGTTTTCTGGCCCTTCACAAATGGTATATAGGCTTCAACCCATTGCGGAACACTCCACAAAACAATCTTATATGGGTCAAGCTGCCTACCCTCCCTATTGAACTATGAACAAAGGAATCGCTTTCTCATATAGGGAGCGCCATTGAAAAATTTGTAGTTGTGGATTTCAAGTGTTTAGGTGCCGAGGATAAGCAGGTGGCATGGATCCTGATCGAGAAAGAATATAGAGGTGGTTTTCCTAATCACATTGACTTATTTTGGGGAGAATTATTTATTCATCAAAGACTTGATTACTGGGGTGTTCCATTCCGATCCTCTCTTTGTCACAAAACTAGTCACTTGAAATGGCACCGTCCTTGTCATCCTTGCGCTAAGGCAAAAAGGAAGAATTTCCATATGAAATCTCAATCTTCCTTTATAGACAAGGTGTTCTATGATGCAGGTGGGGAAAGGAATAATTCAAAAGGTACATCTTCTTTTGCTGATAAATCATCTCTAGTTCTGTCTAATAGTTATTCGAGGCTGTGAGCCCCGTCATATGACACATCTCGTCGGCTATCCATATCTCCTAGATATGCAAAGGTTTCTCCCCAATTCTTTTGGAGATCTCGGTCCGCGGATAATATAGATCCCTCTTTTCATATGACATTGGCATCTCACCCGCTTTCGGGTGCTGAGGAATTATTTTTCTCTCATCCCTACCCTCGGAACCTTCACCGGAGTTGGCCATAAAGTCTTCTCTTCCTATGCCTCATCCGAATTGTATCCTCAATTTGTCCCCCGTTATTACTTTCATTCCATCCTCTTCTCAATCACCTGACAAAGTCGGATCTGTTTCTATAAATAAATCCCCCTCTTCGATTAATCGACATGTCACCACTCAACGTGACAAGACTATTTTAAAAGGTAAGGCTCTGGTGATTTCTGTCACTCCCCCTAACTCGCCTATATCATCCCCTATGAATTCAATAGGCAGTGATCTTGATTTGCTATTGCGAAGAGAATCTCTTCATCTTCATCCTCTTATCATCCATAAACCGAGGAAATCTTCCTCTCCTGTCATCAGTCCTACTTCGGCGGGGAATATCATGGTTAGAAGGAAACAAAATGGAGGTAGTAGGCATTTCCATGGAAGGAGGGATAAGTCAAAAAATGATCTCCAGGAAACTTCCCTTATTGATATTCCTATTATTGATCTTGCAGCAAGTGGGCCTCTTAGAGCAAGTATGCCTGGGGAAGGGACCTCATGATTAAAATTCTCTCTATGAACATAAGGGGTCTTGGTGCGGACCCGAAATTTTTGGCACTTAAAAATTTATTTCTCACTTCCTCCTCAAAAATTACACTGATTCAAGAAAATATGCATGGCTGCCTGAAAAATATTGCCTATTTTAGGCGCATGTTCCCATCGTGGCATATTTCGGCAATGGGGGCCTTCGGTATTAATGGGGGTTTGGCTGTTCTATGGGACCTAATTTGGATTTCAGCGAGGACATTCAGATGTTTGGATGGTATACTGATTCTTGAAAAATTCCAGGGTATGGCTACCCCTATTCATATCCTGAATGTATATGCCCCATATAAGGATCACATATCATACTGGAATCGGTTCTTGTCCTCGGAGATCATGGAGATTGACTCCTTATTAATTGCAGGGGATTTAAATTGTTCTTTGAGCTCTGACGAAGTGTGGGGCAGAGGCAGGAAAATTGATCCTGTGGGAGGTTCCATCAGGGAGGCTCTCCTCCAATATAATTTTGTAGATATTAGCCCTTCAATATTAGCTCCTACATGGGATAATGGGAGGACAGGGAATGCATACATTGCTAAAAGACTAGACCGATTCATTATTCATGACAGGCTGGTGGAGCGTCTTGGGTTTCCCTCTTCTAGTATTTTACCATGTTTTATTTCTAATCATAGGCCTATCTCCCTGCAATGGATGGCCCTGAATCACAGGAAGGATTATCCTTTCAAGTTTAACAGGATATGGTTAGAGGATGTTGTGTTCAACAATATTGTTCAGGAATCTTGGCTATCATATGCTCCACAAGATTCATCTTCTCAGACTGAATCCTTGTTATGTCGCATGGCACATCTCAGGAAAAAGGTAAAGGAATGGCAAGGCTATAAGAAACGTTCTAACATATTAGAACTGCTTGATATTAACAAGGAACTTGACAGAATCGCCAGGTGTATGTCTGATCACAAAATTTCGTGGGATGTGCGTGCTCGGATATGGGAGTTGGAAAAAAAGAAACACAGTCTCCTGGCCATTGAAGAAGCGACCTGGAGACTAAAAAGTTGGGCCATTTGGTTAAAGCAGGGTGACAAGAACACTAAATTCTTCCACCGATTCACAAATAAGAGACGAAAAACTAATTCCATATGGGAAATTAAAAAAGATGAGGGCTATATGTTGCATTCTCATGAAGAGATTTCTAAAGAAGCTGTATTTTTTTTTTCAGAATTCATACAGAAGGGACCAAGACATTGAGATGGATGATATCATATGGGGTATTGAGCCGTTCCCAACCATTTTCGACGTTGAACAAAATGATCGTTTATTTGTTGTTGTCACGAAGAAAGAGCTATTGTCTGTTATGAAATCATTTAAGAAAGATAAATGTTCTGGTCCAGATGGTTGGACTATAGACATTTTCATTCATTTCTTCGATCTGATGAAAAATGATATCTTAGGTATGATTGAGGAGTCCAGATTAAAGAGCAACATAAATCATGTCATCTCTTCTACTTACATAGCCTTAAACCCAGACAAAAGGTTGCCCTTACATTTTCAAACTATAGACCCATATCTCTATGCAACACCATATATAAAATAATTTCGAAAATCATGTCAGGAAGGATTCGGGGCATCTTGTCAAGCTATCTTTCCCAAGAGCAACACGGTTTCTTAATAGGCAGGAATATCTTGGAAGTTGTGGCTATTACTCAAGAATGTCTCCATTCTATGCACACCAAAAAAATTGAAGCAGTCATCCTGAAAATAGACCTAAAAAAGGCTTATGATTGTCTTGACTAGGGCTTTTTGCGGTGTCTCCTTATAAAAATTGGGCTTAATAATCAATGTACTAACTGGATTATGGCTTGTGTGGAAAATGTCAATTATGCCATTCTCATAAATGGTATTCCAACTTCTTTCTTCTCTACTGCTAGAGGCCTTCATCAGGGATGTTCCCTTTCTCTTCTCTTGTTCATCCTTGTTATGGACTCTCTTAGCCTTCATATAAAAAGCATTATTAATGAGGGTAAATGCCGTCCACTTACTATAAACAAGGGAAACAATTTTTCCCATAATTTTTTTGTGGACGATATATTGATTTTTGCCATGCTCTATAGACAGACCTAGATAAATCTGCATGAAATATTGATACACTTTCAAAGGGTCATTGGTCTTTTTACTAATGAAGCTAAATCATCTTTTCATCATGGGGATGTCAATATGGAAGGAATTGAATACGTGTCCTTTCTCTTCAACATTCAAGCTAAATCTATTAAAGAGGGTATGAAATATTTAGGTTATCATTTGAAACCAATAGGTGATTCTATATCAAATTGGACATGGATCCTTAACAGGTTCTATAAAAGAATTGCTAGCTGGGAGTATAAATGCCTCTCAATAGAAGGAAGGATGATTCTAACGCAATCTGTACTGGCCGAGCTCATAGTTTATTGAGCCCACCTATTTTATATTCTGGCCAGTATCATTCATAAGCTGAATAAATTAACGACATTTTTCATATTGTGGGGGAAGTAAGGAAAAAATGAAATTTCACCTGTCCAAGCTTTCAAACCTTACCATCCCAAAAAATATGGGAGGTTGGGGTATCATGGACCTTCGTAAATTTGGTTTGGCCTTGCTGTGTAAATCATTATGGAAAGTTGTAATAGAGAATAGTATATGGAGTAATGCCATCAGAATAAAATACATGGGGAACAGAGATATATCTTTTTGGTTCAGGTATAGATCATTTGGGCCTGCTCGAGGATCTGCTATATGGAGGAGTTTTCACAAGATTCAACAGTTCTTTTTCAAAAATCTTGTGTGGAATTTCCAGTCTAGGAATAGCATTTTAATTGGTCTTGATCCTATTATGGAAGGAGAAGAAGTTTCTCCTATTCTTCCTCAACTTTTACATATTCTCCATCAAAAATGCATTTTCTACTGGGCACAGGCTATTGACGAGTGGCAGGGTGTTATTCCCAGCTGCAAATCTGCTAACGCTTTGGGCCTTAATGGTTTATTAGCATCACAATGGAATAAGATCATCTGGGAAATGAAGAGCAGAGGTATATTCACATCTGAAGAAGAGGATGGAATTGTCTGGAGGAGTAAGGGTGTTAAGATAAATGTTTTTGTAAAAGATATATATCTTTCCATAATAGAGGATCAATATACACTTGCAGATAACATATTTCCATATTCATTCTGGAAGTCTGGATGCCCATACAAGATTATTTTATTCTTATGGCTTGTGTATCACAACAAAAATCTCACCTGGGACAACCTGCAAAATAGGCATTAGCACGGTCCTGCCATCTGCTCTATATGCCTATCTTAGGCAGAATTCAATCTGCACATCTTTTTAAATTGCTATCACTCCTTGGTTTCTTTGGAAGAAACTGGGTTCATATATCGGTTTCAAATACACCGTTCACTCTTCCATTAAAGATGCATTTGCATGGTGGAGTATACAGAAAGTAATATGGAGGCCAGTCCTTCTTATTGTGCTTTGGTCTATTTGGAAATGGAGGAATAAGGTTATTTTTCAAGATTGTAAGGAGAGTTTCAAAAATGTTTTTGATCATATCATCTCTTTATATCTCACTCTCCTACCCTCCATTCCTTAGCAAGTGAATGTAAAATCAAAAGATAATTTACCTTCTCAAGTGTTATATTCAAGGGCACATTTTGATGGGGCAGCAAAAGATGGAATATGTGCGTGTCGAGTTTCCATTAATATTCTGGAGGACCAGCACTATGCAATATATTGGAATGGGGGTGCAGGGACAAACAATAAAGCAGAAGCCATGGCTCTATATGGACTTCTTTTATTCTGTTCTTTCCTGAATATTGAAGCCCTTTGGACTATGGAGACTAAAATAATTATAGATCATGTTATCGGTAAACACTCCATAAAAAATATCAATCTAGCAGGATGGATGAATAGAATCCCCTCTATCTAGGAATCTGCAAAGGATTTCTCCATCGCCCATGTCAACCGATCCCAGAATATGATCACAGATGAACTATCAAAGAAATGACTGCTCTCTCAGTGCGGAATATGGAATCTCAACATCACAGTGGGGACCATCACGCACTAAATTCAGCAATTCTCAATGCTGGGTATATAGGAAATATCAAATGTCCTCGTATGTCTCATGAACCTGATTAACAATCATTTGTATTTTGCTCAAGTATCTCTGTTTTTTTTATTTATAGCCGATTGTGGGTATATATTACCTTCTGGTATCTCTAAATAGCTCCCATATTTTGCGGTCTTGCATATATTGTTTTATTGCGGGAAACACTTATAGGTTTTTTCTCTATTACATATATTTGTAACAGGAACTTTTATATATAATACTATTTAGCTTTTTTTCCTACTAAAAAAAGGAATATATAGTTGCATTAATATTTGTATAAATAAGAGACAGTTAGAAGATTTATAAAATCTTTCATAAATTAATAAAATATAATTAAATAATTTGTAAAATTAATTTTAAATTCGTAAAGAATTTAAGTAAAATAAGTAGTTAATTAAATTTTTTCCTTTTTTTGCTGGTAATGTCTTGTAAATGGTATTTGTGGTGATTTTTTGCGAGTGGCATTTGTTGTTCACTAATTAAATGAAATTTTGTTTTAATTTTATCAAAATATAATTATTTTTTTAATTTATATCTATATATAATTAAAAAATAACAATACCATCACTTTTTTACCATACTAAATTGTGGAAATATTTTAAAATTTAGAGATCTTAATTATATTAATCATGTATCAAAACAAAATTTATACATATATTTTTTTAAATTAAAATTAAAATACAATTTAAAAATAAAATTAAGAACACTATTAATATTTAAATTTAATAAGCATAAAATATAATGAAAAAAATAAAATACATTTATTATTAAATAGATAATAAGTATTAATATTATTATTATATAATAATAAGGTAATCATTGTTATTATGTCCACGCAGTTTTGGATACACTATGATGGGATGTGAAGTCACTCTTTCAATTACCCTGAGTGATATATTGGACATAATGAAAATATAATCCTTACTAAATTACAAAAAAATAAATATAATTATTATTATTATAAGTTTTACAAAATTGTAATTATAAATTAATTAATATTAATATTAAATTGCTACCATATACTTTAAGTCTATTATTAATGTGACTGATGTATATTTATATACTTATGTCAGCCAAATTTATTTATTAAAATAATTACGTTAATCAATATGATATAATATTATATTTATTAAATCAATTTATATAAAATAAAAATGAAAAAATAATAATTATTACTTAGATTTCAATGAAAGATGTTATGCCTAGAATTCCGTCTGTATAATCATATAAAACTGCAAGGATTAGGATCAATATGCTTCGATGTAGACAAATGATCCAACGACAATTTTGACGAACTTCATGGATCCCCTTAACACTGATTGGTAACGAAGTAGAGAGTCACAATGGCTCCTTTAACCCGGATAGTAATATCTCAATTTCTGGGATAAAGATGCTTGAATTTTTAACGGGTCCCACCGGAATTTTTACAAATTTGAATAATTAGGATAAAGATATTTGATGTAGAGAAACTGACCAGATTATTATTAATTAGGGAATGAGAGTCTTTGTAAAGAACCAGAGTCAGAATGGTTCTTTTAACATGGATGGTAAATATTTTAATTTATGTTCTGTAATTTCAATTTTAAAATGGAAAACATTTTAAAGTAGAAAAAGTGTGAAAACAATCAATTTATGTATGCTCTAAATAATTTTTTAATTATTGTTTTATTTGATAATTTTAAATTGGTTAAAAAAATATTTAAAATATTTCTTTTTAATGTGTATATTATTTATTTTTATATAAATATTCATACACTATAATGAATTGTATTTTATATAAATGTCTATTTCATATTTAATAATATTGTAGTCTAATTTTAATTAAAATTTTCCAAATATTTTTAAAATCTATAAAATTTAAATGTCATTTTTTAGGGTGTTCAATGCATTTGTGTATTCAAAAATGTATTTTAAATTAAAAAACTCACAATATTGCTTGAAATTGAAATTTTATTGTTTGATTTCCATTAAAGTTTAATTAAAAAAAAATGGCCAAATGTTAATAGGGGATTGAGATGATGGATTCAAACTTTTCTAGTTCCAACAAATCCTATGGAAAAATTTTACTCAAACCTTAAATTGGTTAAAAGTATATTTTAACAAACCCTTCTTAATGTGCATATTATTTATCCTTGTATGGATATTTGGTACACTATAATGGAGTACACTTTATATAAATGTCCATTCCATATTTAATAATCTTGTAGTCTAATTTTAATAAAATATTTTTTAAATATATAAAATTTGAATGCCTTTTTTTAGGGAGCTGAATCCATTTGTGTATTCAAAAATGCATTTTAAGTTAAAACACTCACAATATTGCTTGCAATTGAAATTTTATTATTTGATTCCCATTAAAGTTTAATACTAATTATTTTCGGCCAAATGTTAATAGGGGATTGGGATTATGGATTTAAATTAAAAAATGTAAATTATATATTTAAATAGTATAATAATATCATTTTTACAATATACTCTATTTAACGTTTATATGTATATATATAATGGACTGCATTTAATATATTCGTTTTACTTAAAATCTAATCACCAACTGAAGCCTAGACCATTCTTTTAATGTAATCTATTTAATGTGCATATGCATATGTCTAACTTGAATAGATTTTTTTTGTGTAAGCTTGGTAGATCCTTTTTCTATTAATATTTTCTGAACATAAATTTGTCTTTAACAAAAATTGCATGTGGCCTCAACATGCTCGCAGGAAACCAGGTCTGTTGGCCATGCTCGCAGGAAACCAGGTCTGTTGGCCACTTGTCTACATCGAATGTTGTCCAAAATTTAAAGAGAGTTTTCATGACCATCGAGGCTACATTGGCAGTTTTATCTACCATAAACTTCAAATTAAAACAGTAAAAGCTAGCCGACATAAACAAAATTCTATTTAAAGATGTGCTTCACTCATCTAATGAGTCCACTGGGGCTAGGGCTTTCGCATTGGACCCCAGGATTCCGCTCCTTTTCATGTCCTGTATACTTTGCTCAATCCTTTTTACCATGAGATTGTTTCGGTACAATTGCATTTGGACAGCAACAATTTCTTTGTGAAAATCCTTCATGCTAGGCTCTGTTGGTCTAGCCTCCTCTGGTTCCTCTTGCTCCTTATATAATGTCATTACTTGGGCCAGGATATTCTTCATGACCCAGTACTGTTGAATTGTTTGTTGGAATAGCATGTGATGGCCTCTGGTGTTCCTCATATATTTAACCATGGTTTCCCATTCTTTCGCCTCAATTTCTTGATTAGCAATACTATTGTTGAGCTCCCTCTCCCACTCGAATAATTGAGCATTCACCTCCAATAGTGTGCCAACCATGTACGCATTTATCAGGGTCTGCATATTTTCTTTCCCGATATTCCTACCTCTTTTACTTGGACCCTGCTGGAGCTTTCTTCCAACCCTTTTGTCTCTTTTCCTCCCTTACCCATTCCTCTATCTCCTCTCTTATCCACTACTTTTCCTTCCTTTTCCATCACATTCTCCTTCCAGCTTAATATATCTTTTCCCAGGCGGCTCACATGTTCCAGGTTGCTCGCTTGTTCCTGGGCTGGAGCACGATATGGGTTTCGAAACACCGGGCGTAGCTGCACTCTGCTAGTTATATTACCTAGAACATAAACCAATGAAATGTTTTTATAAGTCAGAATTATTTTGAACAGAGAAAACTTAGGATTCTTCGGCCCGAGTTTATCCAGATGCTCCTGGCTTGGAGAATTGTGGTTACCCCCTTTAACCCCAAAATTTCCCCCTCCCTCCTCAGAGAAGAAGAGGCTTCTACCCTTCTCTTCGTGACAATGATTCTTTGTATAGTTTTGTAGAACCCAGTTTCCTAATTCCCATGGGGTCTCTCTACTTCCCTTTCCTACTGCAATTTCCTCACCCCTTGCTTATCCCCATCACAACGGACGGGATAATGCATTTCATAATTAACAGTTATGCAAGCGTCCCTATTCTGGGTCGCGTCCCTATTCTAGATCTCATTAGAGGGGTAGGAACAAGATTTTCTCCTTGTTGTTTCCCTATCCGAGTTGCTACCCCTGATTTTACATTTGGACCCTCAGATTTTAGCTAGGTCTGGGCTTGAATCGAGTTAGACAAAATGCAACCTTGCTGCATGGTCTATGACAGTTACAGTCCCCCCACCCATGAAAATAACTTCTTCCCTCGCATGCCACAGACTCCACCATACCGGTGCGACAAGTTTCTTACTATCTCCATTGTAGAGACCCTAATGGCGTCCCAGCAGGCCACATTCCCTCGAGCCCCATCTACCCAGAGATGCATTACATTGTTATCAAACCCCCTCACCCCAATGGCATTCCAGGTGAAAACACTCCAGGCTAACGGGCTAGAGCCCAGGACAAAATTGGTCTCTACTCGTTCTGAGGCTTGAGTTCCCATAGCCATTAACCAGTAATTCTAACTTGAATAGATTGAATAAGATGTATTGAACTTATTTAATAACCCTTCAAAAATATATGCAGAAAAAACACATGTTCAGTTTATTTATTTATATTCAAAGTATTTATTTAATTATTGAGTGATCTGATAATTTTAAATTGGTTAAAAGAATATTTAAAACAAACCCTTTTTAATGTGCATATCATTTCTCCTTATATGGATATTCATACACTTTAATGGAGTACACTTTATATAAATGTCCATTCCATATTTAATAATCTTGTAGTCTAATTTTAATCAAAATTTTCCAAATATTTTTAAAATCTATAAAATTTGAATGCCAATTTTTTTGGGTAATCAATCCATTTGTGTATTAAAAAATGTATTTTAAATTAAAAAACTCACAATATTGCTTCAAATTGAAATTTTATTTTTTGATTCCCATTAAAGTTTAATATTATTTTTTTTTAGCCAAATGTTAATAGGGGATTGAGATTATGGATTCAAATCTTTTATGGTTCCAAGAAATCCTATGGAAAAATATTCCTCAAAGCCTAAATTGGTTAAAAATATATTTAAAACAAACCCTTTTTAATGTGCATATAATTTCTCCTTATATAGATATTCATACACTATAATGGAGTACACTTTATATAAATGTCCATTCCATATTTAATAATCTTGTACTCTAATTTTAATCAAAATTTTCCAAATATTTTTAAAATCTATAAAATTTGAATGCCATATTTTAGGGTGCCCAATCCATTTGTGCATTCAAAAATGTATTTTAAATTAAAAAATTCACCATATTGCTTGAAATTATAATTTTATTGTTTGATTCTCATTAAAGTTTAATACTTTTTTTTTTGCCAAATGTTAATAGGGGATTGAGATTATAGATTCAAACTTTTCTAGTTCCAAGAAATTCTATGGAAAAATATTCCTCAAATCCTCCTATAGATAAACTATAGCTTATTAAAAAATGTAAATTATATATTTAAATATTATAATGATATCATTTTTACAATATACTCTATTTAACATTTATATGTATATATATAATGGACTGCATTTAGAAATGATGTTTTCAGAAAGCATGGCAGAGCACTCGTTTAGATGGCCTAACAGAGGGTTAGGGTAAAGCCCTCAAATTTACTGCAGCACCGACCGTTTCTACCGTAGGCACCCAAACGACTGACTGTTACGTTCTTTGCAGTTGTCTCCATCTGCGGGCGGTTACCTATTTCCAGAATGGGCGAGGTTATGGATATTGAGGAGCTCTATTACTCCCAGGACGCTTTTCCTCACCAAGTCATATTTGGAAACCCTAACCCTACTCACCCGGTTTTAGGTTCACCACATCCTTTTGTTTCAGCGTTGTCTTATTCTGTCTTGATGGTCACCTTCCCTGGGCATAGTGCTTCATCGCTTGTCTTCAGTTCCTTATCTATTGATTCACCTATACTTGACTGCCCTCTGCTATCCCTAGGTACTTTACATCTCCACACTGCGATCTCACTGCCATCGCCCACCTTCGAACCTCCCTTCAAGTCTAATCATGTTTGGCTTCAGGATCCTAGATACATCAATCTGGTCTCTGAATTATAGAAGGCTAATCCTATCTCGAGGCACAGTTCCCTTGCTGAGGGATTTTGTCACAATCTGACCTGGCTTAAGCACCTCTCCATCACATGGGCCAAGGAGAAAAATCAGTGGGATGACTTCACATTATCTCATATCGAGATTGAATTGAGTGCCTTATCAGATGATTGCAACCTAGGATTTTCATTTTCTAGTGAAAAATCTCACCTGATAGAGCTAGAGAAACAAAAGGAAAGGATATTGAAGGAGAGAGAGGCAACTTGGCTACTCAAGAGCAGGACCATCTGGTTACAAGTTGGAGATGATAATACAAAATTTTTCCAGAGTTATGCCAAAGGAAGAAAAGTATCTAATACTATTTGTAATCTACCCCTCCCTGATGGGGGAGTGGTAGATACTTTTAACAAACTCTCTCACCTAGATACTTCTCCTTTCAGCATCTCACAAATCCCCTCAAGGGACTAATCTACCATACATCATCAATGTAGTTGGTCATTTCCCTCGCTTTATGAATGAAGATGAGGTAGAAGAGCTAAACTCTCTTGTAAAATCTGGAAAGCTTGAAGGGAATCTGAAATGGTTTAAAAAGGACAAACGTCTTGGACCGAATGGATGGTCAATCAAATTTTATCTCGATTTTTATGAACTCTTGGGGGAAGATCTATTAAATGTGGTGGAAGACTACAGAACCTATGGTAAGCTATACAATGCCGTCAATTCTATCTTCATGAATCTCATTCCAAAGTCCGACTCCCCTTCATCCTTCAACGATTTTCGGCCCATCTCCCTCTGCAACTATCTTTACAAGATCATAACAAAGATTATTGCAAACCGTATGAAACATATTCTCTCTCATCATATCTCACCTAAATAATTTGCCTTCCTTGAGCATCGACAAATTCATGAAGCCATAGGTACAGCCCAGGAGGCCATACACATGATCCGATCTAAAAAGTTAAAAGGAATCATCCTAAAGATCGACATAGTGAAAGCTTTTGATCGAGTTAGTTGGCTCTATACCAAGATGCTAGTCATACACCTTGGCTTCCCCCACGCTTTCATCACCTGGATCATGTCATGCATCACCACCCCAACATTCATTGTTCTCATCAATGGATCAGCCTCACATTTTTTTCATGTTGAAAGAGGACTCAGACAGGGTTGCCCCCTCTCTACCTTACTCTTTCTAATAGTCATGGAAGGACTCAGTAGACTCCTAGCTCAGGCAAAAATATTATGGCAGACTTTGTGGTCTCAAAATAAAAGATTTTTTTTACCTCACTCACCTCCTTTTTGTGGATGATGTCCTCATTTTCCTTGATGGCAGTATTAGAGACTTAGTCTCTTTCTCAAATGTACTTTCCCTTTTCTCTAAGGCTATTGGCATGCAGGCTAATCATGGGAAATACACTATCACTTTAGCCCTCACTTCCATCCATGAGTCTCATTTGCTTAGCAACACTTTCCATATTGTATCCTTCCACTTGATTGTGGTTTTAAATATTTGGGATTTTGGATCAAACCCCTCAGTCAAAAAATAGCGAATTGAATATGGTTGGTTATCAAGCTAGAAAAACAGCTCACAAATTGGTGCCATAGATTCTTATCCAAAGCAAGCAAACTTGTTCTTATCAAATCTGTTTTGGAGGCCACACCTGTTTTCTCGATGGCATGGGCATGGATCCCCAGGAATATCCTTTCCCGTCTTCAATAGATTTGTAGCAGATAACTTTGGAATGGACAACGAGATAAGAAGATATTTGCTTGGGTCAGCTGGTCTAAGATCGCCCTGCCAAAAAAATGGGGAGGATGGGGATTAAAAGACCTAGCTTTAATTTCTCAATCTATGGCTGCAAAAATGAGCTAGACTTTGCTTTCTGGGCAAAATCTCTAGACCTCAGTTACTTATTATAAGTATATTTCGCCTCTCCCAATCATGGATTGGGTTTGATTGCTGAGCTGGCTAAGGACCGGTATATCATCTGTCTAGAAGGCTCTCCTACACTCCCTACCTATCATTCGCAAAAATTTGGCCTGGAGAATCATTGATGGAACAAAAGCCCACATAGGACTGGATCCTTGGACTGGGGGGAGGAAGATTCCATCTATCGAGAGAGCTAATTCAACACCTCAATCTGCAAGATATAAGGGTCATAGCTCACATAGTAGATAAGACGAACACTACCATTTTTGCGTAGGGTTGGAAATCTGTCCAACAACTCAACATACCTCCTCAATGACACCAAGCATGGCAAGACTATACAACTACTCTGAGTGAACCCCACATCAAGATTAAGGAGGGACCTAATGAACTTGTCTAGTGTCTAGCTGAGAATGGTGTATATACACCAAAGGCAGGCTATCTTGGACTCATATCTCATAGACAACCTGAGCAGGCTCATGAATGGTGGAAGAGCATCTGGAAGCTTGGCTCCCCCCCAAGAACTAAACTATTTTTTTGGTGTGTGCTCAGCAACAAGGTTCCCACGGGGGAATCCCTATCACATGGTGCTTTCCAAGGACCACACTGGTGCATCTTATGTAAAATTCATCAAAATCGATAGAGCATCTCTTTCTTCACTATGAATTACTAAACAACCTTTCGCAGACCGTCTCCTCCTCGATTCAATTGTCTAGTAGATGGGAGGGTGAAAACATTTGCTGATCCTGGGAAAGTTTGTGTAATTCACATCATGGAACAAAGCAGTTATGCCTCCCTCTCCTCATATGCTGGCATATCTGGCTGACTCGAAATCGAATTATATTTGAAGACATTGCAGCTAGATGGCCGCATATCTTGGCCCAGATCATATCTGCTTTTCACGAACTGCCTGACCCCATCAGACCTCAGCCTAGGAGACCACATGCTCCCCCCCCCCCATAGACAAAAATACACCCTAGGCCTATTTTGATGGAGCTACACAGAAACATGGATGTGGGGGAGGTTTTATACTGTACCTTACTGAACAACACTTTTTTAAGGTTAAGATGGGGCTTGGGGATTGGACAAATAATTATGTAGAACTTATCACACTTCGCCATTTACTGCATTTTTCACTTGGTCATGATTTCATCAATCTACATATTTATGGAGACTCAAAAATTATTGTAAATAGGTTCAATAATATTACTATTTTTCATGCACACACTCTCAGTAATATTTTGGATGAAGTGAACATGTTCAAAGCACAGTTTAATTCTATCTCTTGTCAACATCTTTACAGGGAACATAACTGCAGTGCTGATGGGCTTTCCAAGGAGGCCATGCTACTTCCTAGAGGACAGTGGTTGATACAGGAACAAAGGGGTATAAATGAGTACCGATATTATCACAGGCCATATACTGATCAGGCGTATCATAGGGCAGAGAGTCCTTAATTTTGTTTTTTTATGAATATGCACAGACTATACATATGTATATATTTTCAGTATGTTATTATTCTCTCCTTCAGACTTTATAGCATGAACATTGCCCTGTGTGGTGAATGATTTCATTGTAGATATCAGATATGATATAACTTATTAGAATTTTTATGAACACCCTGCGTGGTGAAAGCAAGATAGATATGCACCATTTTTGGTAAAACAGAGCTCCATCTTTTACTGACACTCATAGAGATGGCCAAGGGCCTAATGATGCATATGTTGAAAAGCATCTACTACATGTAATTTTTCAAAAATAATGAAAGATTACAGTTTATCCAGGGGAAAATAAATGGACTCCATTTAATATCTTCATTTTTACTTAAAAATCTAATGACCAAATGAAGCCTAGATCATTCTTTTAATCTAATCTATTCAATGTGCATATGCATATGTCTAACTTGAATAGATTGAATAAAATGTATTGAACTTACTTAATAACCGTTGAAAATATATATGCAGAAAAAACACATGTTCAGATTGAATAATGAATAATTAACTTGAATTTGAATAATAAACTTGAATAGATTATGTTTAAAATATATATTTTATGGTTTTAAAAGCATGGGATGGTTATATATATATCATGTAACATTAGGTTATTTTATAACAAGGGGTTTTGAAGTTTATGTTTTTTAACATTAAAAATATTGGTTTAATGTTAATAGTTATATTGAAAATAAAAATTTGATATTGATATTAAAAATATATTAATAAAAACATTATAACAACAATATTAAACATAGACATTAATATAAACATAATAATAGGTTTATTAACATTAATAGTATTGGATTATAGAGATGAGTTTATGAAATTGTGGAAATTTTTTCACTATTGTAATAATGTTCTAATCGCTCATTTGATTTTATACAATGTGTATATGTGATTTTTTTTTGTATGTGTAGATGGTAAATTATGTATGTATGTTAATTTTAATTTTATTCAACATTAAATTGTTTTGTTGATATCAAATGGGGTTTTTTTTTTTTTAATGTTAGGTGATTTTATTGTTTGATCATGGATCCAGCTATTTGGAGTTGTCTTCCTTTTGAAATTCTTGAAATTGTCTTCCTCCCGCTCCCTTTATCGGTTGTGATAATGTTTAGCATTGTTTGTAAGCAATGGAAGAATGTTTTTAAAAACCCTTCTTTCTTATTGCGTTACAAGCATGTCCCTACAAACAAATTTGGATTTATGGTTCCTTTCCTCAATAATGAAGACAAATATTTGGTTGTTGAACACCTTAATTAGAATGGGCACATATCTCATTTTCATTTGTGATTCATATATTCAAGATATAGAGTAGAGTCTACTATTGGACCAATGGTGGTTTTATCCTTACCAATAGAATGCTCCCATACACACAACTATTTTGTAATGAATCCATTTACAAAGGCCTTTAAAAACATAGGGCCAATATGAATTGGAGACTGGGGATTCTTTTCATTGTTGGAAAATGTAAGTAGCAAAAAATATGACTGGGTTGTTCTAAAACATATGTATGATAGAATGCAGTCTAAATTTTATGTTTGTAGTAGTCTTGATAGGGTTTGGTGAAGGGTTGATCTTCCATTTGGTGGCACTTCACCCCCTAAGAATGGAGTGTTTTATAAAAGTAAATTGTTTTGGATCTATATAGACAAGGAGTATGAATATTATCCTCGGTATGGGTATACAATCTACTGGTTTGATGTAATAAAAAATGAATGGGGTTTTTCATTTGTTCCAATCACTGACATAGAAATATACATGAATGAGTTGACATGCCTTGTCAATGATGGCTCCACTTCTGTCAGGTCAATTGAAGAATTAGATTATTTCCAATTTGGTCAATCGTGAGTTGAACGAAGAATTGACTACTTTGAAGATGATTGGGGCTTCCAATGGAAGTTGTTGGAAGAAATTTCTACATTATAGAAAATGTCCTAGTTATCTTCCATTTTGAACAATCCCTGTGTGGTTGTTATGTGAAAATGTAATGAAGTTCCTTTCCTATTATATGACATGATTATTCACATTTGTTTTCCAACATATATTGATAATTCAACTAATCAACAGATGTCTAGGTTTTGGTATACGACATTGGAGGATTGCAATGATTTGATTGAGTATTGAAATGTTTTTGCAATTGCTCCTGTATGGACTCTGTTGATGAGATTCCACCATTGGAAATGGATATGGATTCTTAGGCTATTATTTGTGTTAGGAGGACTTACAAATATTTTCATTTTACATACTCTCTATGGTTGTAGAAAATATTTCCATTGTTGGCTCTATACATACTTTGGGTCTTTATCCTAATACTTTAAAATTTTGCTTGTATCAATATTTATATGGCTCCCACTAAAATTTCAAGAATATGTGTATGTATCAGATGTTGGATATTTAATCCCATTGCAATTTGCTGGAAAATATTTCATATTGTTTCCCCTTAAGTTTTCTTAATTACATGTAAATGTGTTTGGATGTTATTCAACATTTCTTTGTTTGTATAATTATAATTTCTATGGGTTATGTTATACATGGCACTTGTATTGGTTTTTCTCATTCATTCATAAACAATGCTATATCTTTATGTACATTTTAATATTTGCATTTATATTTTGATAGTATATAGTTCTAAATTCTTAGATATACTTTCAAGTCATATAATTCTAATAGTATTGTGTCCCAATTGTATGGGTTTTGTTTTGATTCTAATATGATACATGAAAATTTAGACTTTTTTTTTTAAGCTATTTGGAAAAAATATTTTTTTGTTTTTAGGCATTTGGAAAAGCCTTATACACTTTGGTAAGTTTATATGGTTGGAAAAAATAAAATATACACTTTTTATGTTCTTCTATGATTGCCAAAAAAAAACCTGTACCTTTTTCATTCTTTTGTGTTTGTTTATATTAGATATATGCGATGTTCCATGTTTATAGTTCCATAATGAATATGTTATTATTCATTATAGACATGTCATCTAAAGGCACAAGCAAGCGTACAAGAAAATGAAATCTATCAGTAGCATCACGTGACAGGTCTAATGAAAGTCATCGTTTACGTTATCAACAAAATAAGGATGCAATAAATGAGCGTAAGAGAGATACATATCATAGAAGAACGAGTGAATCCACTCTTCAAAATGATTTTATACTTCCTTGTAAATATCATACTATGGATGATATAATGGAAAGAACATTTCCTATTGATAGTTCACTATCAAAATATGCTCCTCGTCTACATAGCTTTTTTGTTCAACTCTCTCCTAATTTTTTTTATAATATTGGGGAAATATATTGCAATCAGGAAGAACATCATATCGATAACATGGATGCAAATGTCCACCCTAACCCTTCTGTGTCTGCTACTGCATGTTTCAACCAAGGCAAAAGGTTGCAAAACACCCATGGTGGAGGTAATGATGACATTGCATGCGATGATTTGGATGACAATTTAATTGGCCATTTTTTTGATAATTTCGATTTAGTTGCTCAAAAAAATGGATCTTCCAATCCCCCTTCTCAAAGTAATGTGGTCCCACCAAGAGAATCTATCATCCGTGATAGCATTTCGCGTGGAACAATGGAGGTAACACAATAATATTTTGTTTTTTACTACAATAGTGGTTGTTTTATTACATTCCTCTGTTTACAATTTTTTTTTTTACTAAACTTACAAGTTATTTTCTTCTCTTGGAATAGGATACAACTCGTTTTAATAGAGGTCTAGAAATTAATTCCGAAAGTGCTCCATCTACTAATCTGAGAAGTGAAGATGAAGCATGTCATAACCTTCCTATGAATTCTCCTTGACGATCTAATTTCCAAACTAATGTAAATGTTCAATGTATTTGATTTTCTTTTCATTTTTTGAATTTCTAGTTGGTTGGACATTGAATTTTATGGCATATTGTATTTTCTTCAAACAAGACACAACTCATTTCAATAGAGGCATACAAATCAATACCGTAGATGTTCCATCTACTGATGTTAGAAGTGAAGAGGAACCATCTCATAGCGTTCATCCACATCACCAAATAAATTTAAATGTTGAGTGCATGTGATATTTTTATCATTTTTTCATTTAGAGTTAGTCTGACAATGTATTTTATAACCTTTTATGGAAAAAACATTATTTCATTTGATCAGGATGGAGAATTGGAATCCAAAACATCAAATTGTAAAACTAATGTAAATGTTCAATGTATTTGATTTGTTTTCCATTTTTGAACCTTTATTTGTTGGACATTTAGCTTTATAATGTATTTTATTTTGTTGAAACAAGAAACAACTCATTTGAATAGAGGCATAGAAACTAACTCCCCAAATGTTCCATCCATTGATGTTAGAAGCGAAGAGAAACCATGTCTTAACCCTCATCCACATCAAGAAACAAATGTAAATTTTAAATGTATTTGATTCTTTTTTCATTTTTTTCATTTATAATTAGATAGAAATTAAATTTTAAAATATTTTATGACAAAGACACCTATACATCCTCTCAGGTTTGATCCATTCCACATGCTTCAAAATTGGGAAGGGAATCTCATGTTCCTGACGATGAAGTACATTTTGGAAGAAATTTTACTCTTCGAAATGGTTCTCAACATGGTCCGACCAATAGAGCTCATATTCATTTTGATGAAAATGTGATTGAAGTGCATAAAATATTTCAAGAAAATATAGACAACTTCTCAGTTGTCCAAATGTGCCACATTTTCCAAGAATCATATGATCCTGAAATCCAGGTTTTGAGAGATTCTAAAGGAACTATTTGCTAATGATGTAAAAGTGAAAGAGGTTCCCATCATTTTTGTCAATATAATAAAATGGATCCTAGTGAGCAACTTCATATTTTAAGAGTTCTTACTCAAGTTGAGGAAATGCTAATAGCACATGTGAATCTTATTTTACAAGTGACACATGCCCGAGGTGGGAAATATAAATATAACGGTCATACAATTAGCTTTCCTCAAGATATTTGTACAATTGTACAAAGTATGCCCTAACATGTTGAAGATATTGACTTTCTAATTGTGAGGAGACATGTCGCTCAGTCTAAATATTATGGATGTCATGTCAAAATATCTCAAGTGATGGCTGCATTGTTTTTCAAAATCCAACGTGATCAATATTATTGAGATGTTGTAAGAGAATATGATTCAACGAATGCTCTACCTGAAATATCAACAGATTTCTCATCCAAGATTAAATTTTTTTATTGTGATATTGAAGAATCTAATATCAATGCAACTAATAATGAAGGGTTGTATGTTGATCGTTTTCCCTCTCATCCTTCTTCTTTTGTTGCTTTCCTATCAAATGAACGAAGATAAGTGGATGAAATTAGAGCATTTCTTGATAATGTTGATTCTTCACATGTTCAAGACATGGATTGGCCCAATATTGGAACCCCTCCGGTGAATGAATATAGTATAGAGGGGTTATTAGATATGGAATTCCCAACATTGTTCCTCACTGGTGATGACGGTTGGCTGCAACCATGTATTTGTAGTGTTAAACTTCATGAGTATGCATTGCATCTTCTTAGGTACTATGATTAGATATTTGGAATCCATCCTTGCTTTTGATATTACCTATTGAACATGATAATGCGGCATCAGAGCCAAGAAACTCCTGCAGCTTTTGTAAAGAAACCTTTACATGATAACTCACCTACAACAACTGACGAGTTCTGTCACCAACTTTTTGATTTACCAGATAATAAGTTGGTTGAGCATCTTATGCCGTTTGGTCCTTCTCTGAGAGGTACAAGGGAATATTGGATTAAGTGTTGGTTTAAATTAACTGACATAATTACTCAGTTGGAATTTCCATATTTATTTTTCACTTTGAGTGTGGCTGACACAAAGTGACCAAAGTTGCATAACCTCATCCCCATACATTCATATTCTCATTCTTTAAATGAGAATCGTATGTAAATTGAGAATGTTATCCAGTACCCTCATATTGTTTCAACATTTACACACCATAGATTTAATACTTTTCGAGAGGAAGTAATACAAAAATATCTTAAAGCTAAAGACTTTTGGTACATGTTTGTGTTGTTAAATTTATTTTTTATACTTTGTCAATTGTTTATTATGATTCTATTTATATTGTTCCTAGTAACTATATCTTCATTTTCTTAAGATATGAGTGGCAGCATAGAGGTTCAGCACATATCCATGGTTTCCTAATGTTGCAAGGCGCTCCTAACATGGAAAGACTGGATTGGTCAAATGGTTCTAATGTACAACTTGCAAAGAGATTCTTTGACAAGTATGTAACTGCATGGAATCCACGTGACATGCATCGTCACAGCATAATGGTTCCAAGGAGCCTCAATGATGACTCTTTACTATTGAATATTGCTCATATTTTCTCTTGCAATCCTCATTATGATTATGAAGAATTGTTAAACTGTGTCCAAAGGCACACAAATTGTAGTGTAGATTCTTGTTTGCACAAAAAGGGCACTATTCTTACATGTCGGTAAAATGCTCCCTGGGATCTTTGTGATGAATCAAGATTATTCATAGATGATCAACGAAGAAAAAAATATGAGCCAATAACAAATGGTGGCAAACTCAATGTACATATCATTGACCTTCTAACAATGTGGCGTGCAAATGTTGATTTCCAACCAGTGCTTTCTCATTATGCTGTATTGAAATATATTGCTAAGTATGCATCAAAAGCATAAAAAGGGTCTAAAAGGTATCATCATATGCTAACTAGAATTTCAAATTCTATTGGCTCCGAGGATCTTGATTTGTGTGCATACAAAAGGTTTCTTGTAGAAACGATTGTTGACTGTGACATTAGAGCACAAGAAACTTGTCATATATTGCTTAAGCTACCTCTTGTTGTTTCTAGTAAAAAATTTGTTTCCTTAATGTTGGAAGAAAGGTTTTAAGGAAAATCTCAAGGGATGGCTTGCAATGTTCATCTGAGAATATTTTTGTTCAACATTATCAGAAGAGACGTTTTTTCCTTCAACATCTTTCTTTGATAGAAACACCAATATCTTGGACATTTGATAGAAGCATAAACAAGATCCATGGAAGCCTAGAAATGTTCATGCTATTATTCAGGTTTGGCCACAATTTTATTCTATTCTTGGTGAGGCTTCAGATGAATTTGAAACCTTTTGCTGGAAATAATTTCTCTTGTACAAACCATTTCGTGACATTCCTACATAAATTGGCCTTTCAACTGAAATTATTATTTAAAATTGGAGGATTTTTCGATATCGAGCATGGCATGTTGATCAAAATCCATCAATTGTTGACAATATTGAAGATGAAGAAGATAGTGGTTTTTCTAACCAGGAAATGAATCTTGAGGATGATTTTAAAGAATGGAAAATTTTCTCTCACTTGGCTCCACCAAATGATGTGAATGTTTTTGATCTTCACAACCTTGATCGAAGGGACTTTAATATATCCTTTGACTAGGAAAGTATAACTATTTCTGATGATGTTGCAGAAGAAACTATTAATTTTATAAGGAATGTAAAATCAAGGGGTGATATTGTTGACCTTTCAAATAGAACATTTGTATCTCAAGACCCATGTCAGAAAAATAATGACTTTCCTTCGAAATTGTTTTAAGCCACTTTGTTGAATATGAGACTCATCAAGATATTCTTATGATTATTTAGGGCACCAAAAGCACTGGGAAGTATTTCCTTATCCATTATATTTTTGAAGCTCTTTCTAATTTGTTAAGTAATGGAAGAATCCCTTTGCTTCTTCTTGCCCCAGCAGGAATAGTTTCTTTTAATATACATACAAAAACAATACACTCGGCTCTAAACATTCTGATTAAAGATATGCAACCACTATGGGGACACTCACTAGCAGTATTCCAAGAAGAAATGAGACATATTAGATATATATTGATTGGTGAAATGAGCTTTCTAGGATCAAGGTTGTTTATGAAAATATATGCTCGATTACGAGAAGCATTGTCCAGAGAAAAAGAATTGCCACATGTTTCCAACAAATAATTTGGTCTCCTTCCATAACAGGCATATGTTAAAATCATTAAATTCCCCAATTTCATGATGTATTGTTGAGCATTCAAGGCGTTTAGAAATCATTGGTGTTGATGATGATCAATTGGACCATGAAGTTTTGTTGTGTCGTGGTCAGGGTGTTATGTTGACATGTAATTTTTCGGTCAAAGTTGGATTGGTGAATGGTGAAGTTGGTTATGTTAAGGATATATTTTATATGCCTACCTCTAAGCCACCTCAGCTTCCAATGTTCACAACTATTGTTTTTAATAAGTATGTTGGTGTTCCATTTGATGCAAGCAACCAAAACATTGTGCCTATCACACCAATGATAAGAGGAAATCAAAAACAAATTCCTTTGAAGATGGCATGGGCACTTACATTCTACAAGTCACAAGGATTCTCTTTATAATGACATTAGTTGATATTGGGAATAAAGAGCAGTAAGGCCTAACCTTCACAGTCATATCAAGAGTGAAATCAATAGATGGTTTATGCATTGCACCACCTTTCTCTCTTCAGTGTTATGCCAAGATCAAATATAGTGCATATGTTACAATTAGGAAGAAAGAAGAGGAGTGATTGAATTCCATATCACTATGACATACAACTAATAACATTGTGACTTTTTTATAGATTTTTTTTTTTAATTTCTTTTATTTCCCTCTTGATTTAATTTTATTATAATAATCATTTCTACGTCGTAAGGCATTCCCTATTAGAAAGACATCCCTAAAATGTGACGTGTGCAATCCTGAGCCATTGATTCTGTGTGTTAGACGATTGGGGTGTTTTCTACCATTGATTTAATCTATTTTTTTTCATAGAAAAATATTATTTTTTCCACTAGCTGGAAGACAGAGAGGGAGGATATGTGTTGGGTCCCTATAATACTAGTGATTACCCCATTACTATTATAGTTATACCCCTTATTTATATTGTTGTGCCCCTATTACCCCCATATTGTTATTTCTGTGCCCCATAAAATCCCTCTATTGTTATTTTTGTGGCTTTATATTATTATTGTTAGGTCGGCTGGATTATATTGTGACTCCTTAGACTCCTATATATAGAAAGGAGGTTTTGTCATTTGTATCATCCAAGAATTGTTCATTTATGTAATGTAAAGGAGGTTTCCCCCTCGAAGAGGCTGAATTCTAAGGCGTTGATCTATCTTCTCTATCTTTTCTTGAGCTGGTTTCATAACATTTGGTATCAGAGCTTTGGATTCTAGGGTTTCGCTGCTCCAAACAGGTCATCGTGGCATTTTCGCTATAACTATTTTTCTGTGACGTTTCAGAAGTCACAAAAAAAACCCATTTGAGAATAAATCGCGCTAAACCTTGGGTCTGAATTTCAGAGCTTTTTGCATGATATTTACGGAGATATGATCTGAGGAAGTTGGTCTTTTTGCAGACTCCTGAATTACATTCAAAACAAGTGACCTGGGGAAAATCGTCATAACTTTCTCTCTAAGGATCGGATTGAAATTTCGTAAGAAGGTACAGAAAGAGGACGGACTGTAGTTTCTTTTGCGTGTGTTTCAGATTCAAAGGTTGAAACAGTGACTCGTGGGACGTCGTACAAGTTCGCTCTACTGAACCAGTCTAAAAGCAAGTCACTGTGGGAGATTTCACATAACTCTTCCTTGGAGAATCCTAATTGGCTCAGAATTGTGGCATTGGAAAGAGGACGCAGAAGGCTACTACAGGTAGCAATTTCAGAACTGGATGATCCAAAATTACAGAGATACATCAGATTCAATATCAGGCTTCTATAAAGCAAAAAAAGGTGTGTAGTTTTTTTTTTAAATTTTTGTGTAAGCTTGGTTTAACGAAATTCAAAGGGCATAGTAAAGAATTATTATCGGTAACTGATGCCCCGAGGAAAGAAAATGCAAACACCTAGTAAGGAACCTGAAAGCTCTAGCATGACTCATGAAGAAGAGGAAGAAATGCTACATGATATATCAAAATTACAAGAACAAGTGCAACAAATGTCGCACTCACAAAAGCTAACAGAAGCTAAGATAAGTGGCGTGGAATCTAAGATAAATGGCATGGAATCTAAGATAAAAGGCATGGAAGCTAAGATGGAGGATTCGATGGAAGAATTGAAGAAGTTGCTACAAGAAAGGGTCACTAATGGTGAAAAGGTAGTAAAGGAAACTCATGATGAGAACAAAAGAAATGTTAATCATGATTTCATAGACGCTAATGTTGGATCGAAGAATCACCATATTCCAAAAATCGATATGAGGAAGTTTGATGGCAAGGATCCTGCCACATGGATATTACAGATGGAGCAATTCTTCGATCTCAATAATGTGCAAAACACACAAAAGGTACGTATGGCAACTTTATATTTGGAACCAAATCAGTTTGTATGGTATCAATGGCTTTGTTCTCGTAAACAATTTATCACTTGGGCAATTTTACGGAAGAATTGATAGCACATTATGAGGATACAAAAAGCAACACTTTTTTTAGCCAATTGATAAGTCTCAAACAAAAGGGTTCAATAATGGAGCACATTGAGGAGTTCCAAAAATTGAACATAAGGGTAAAAGATATTCCAGAGGAGCATAGGATTGATGTGTTCATAGGGTTTTAAAGGATAATATCCAACATGATGTGTGCCTTTGGGAACCTGATTCATTAGAGAAGGCATTCAGGTTAGCAAGAAAAATGGAAAGCAAAATTATGGCAACTAGGAAGCATACCATTCACAACTATAAAGACGGAAGTGTTGTTGCCCATAGTCTTCCACAACCTACAAGGTTGACACCACAACAATTGGAAGAAAAAAGAGCAAAAGGGCTTTGTTACAATTGTGATAGCAAATACACAAAAGGTCATAAGTGTGCTGAGAAGAAATTATTCTACATAGATTGTGAAGAGGAAGAAGAAAAGGAGCAAGAAAGGTCAAAAGAAGAGGATATATTCCAGGAACAAAGCCTAGATGAAGAACAAATAAATCCGACCATATCTTGTAATGCATTGGCGGGAATTACCACTCCTCAAACCATCAAGATAGAAGGACAAATCAAGAAGAAAAAGGTAATAGTGTTGATTGATTCAGGAAGCACCCACAATTTTATTCATTGTAGGGTAGCAAAAGAATTGAATTGCTTCCTATATCCAGCACCAGAGTGTCAAGTGATGATTGCAAATGGAGGAACAATAAATTGTTCTGGAAAGTGCCATAATATCAAGCTATCCATGGGAGAATATGTATTGACTAGCCCAATGCTTTCCATTCCAATGGGAGGTGCTGATGTTGTACTAGGAGTCCAATGGCTACAATCCTTGGGTACAATAGCTT
Organism: Pinus tabuliformis; assembly: GCA_031772625.1. Lineage (NCBI taxonomy): Eukaryota > Viridiplantae > Streptophyta > Pinopsida > Pinales > Pinaceae > Pinus > Pinus tabuliformis. Next base: position 1,460,678,503 of record CM062817.1, on the reverse strand, counting down.
TTAATTTTCAAGAACTTTTCATGAAATTTTCTGTGGAAGGAAAGGAAGTTGAATTAAGGGGTATTGCAGGGAAACCAGGAAAGATAATCAGCTCTAATGGCATGACAAAGCTTCTAAAAAAGGAGCAAAGAGGTGTAATTGCACAATTATGTTCGCTAGATGTTTCCACATTGGAATCATCTATTTCTCCAGATCTCCAAAAAGTCCTGGACAATCATTCCAAGGTATTTGAGACTCCCAAAGGTCTCCCACCTATGCGTGATCATGATCATGCTATTCATCTGATTCCAGGAAGTGTTCCTCCAAACATCAGGCCGTACAGATATCCATATGTCCAAAAAAGTGAAATTGAACGTATGGTTGCAGAAATGCTAGAGGCTGGTATAATTCAACCAAGTCAAAGTTCTTTCTCAGCTCCAGTAGTATTGGTGCACAAGAAGGATGGATCATGGCGCATGTGTCCAGATTATAGGGAGCTCAACAAGCTCACTATTAAAGATAAGTTCCCCATTCCTGTCATTGATGAATTACTGGATGAATTGCATGGATCAATTTACTTCACCAAGTTGGATCTTCGTTCGGGATATCATCAAATCAGAATGAAGATTGAAGACATTCCGAAAACGACATTTAGAACTCATGAGGGTCATTATGAATTTTTGGTCATGCCTTTTGGCCTTACCAATGCACCTTCAACATTTCAAGGTTTGATGAATTCAATTTTCAAACCATTCCTTAGAAAATTTGTGTTAGTATTTTTTGATGATATACTAATCTACAGCAAGTCTTGGAAGGATCATGTTGAACATGTTGACAAGGTGCTACAACTATTGGAGGAGAAACAATTATATGCAAAAAGATCCAAATGTTTCTTTGGAGTCCAGGAGGTGGAATATTTGGGTCATATTGTATCTCATGAAGGAGTTAAGGTAGACCCTAGCAAAATTAAAGCCATTAAGGAATGGAAAATCCCCACATCCATAAAGCATCTGCGAGGATTTCTTGGGTTGACAGGGTATTATCGCAAGTTTGTTAAGAATTATGGGAGAATAGCAGCACCTCTAACAACATTATTGAAGAAAGATTCATTTTCATGGACTCCGGAAGCAACAAAGGCCTTTAAACATCTTAAAGAGGCAATGTGCCAAGCACCGGTCTTAGCTACAATGGACTTCACAAAAACCTTTATTGTGGAATGTGATGCTTCAGGAAATGGAATTGGTGTTGTTCTAATGCAAGATGAAAGACCCATTGCTTTTGAAAGTCGTCCAATCAAGGGAAAGTTTTTAAGCAAAGCTATTTATGAGAAGGAAATGTTGGCAATACTCCATGCACTTAAGAAATGGCGACCCTACCTAATGGGAAGACACTTCAAGGTAAAAACGGATCATGATAGCCTTAAATACTTTTTAGAACAAAGATTATCCTCTGAAGAGCAACAAAAGTGGGTCACAAAGATGTTGGGTTATGACTTTGAAATCATCTACAAAAAAGGGAAGCAAAATGTGGTGGCAGATGCACTCTCAAGAAAGGATGAGGATGTGGAAGCATTGTTGTGTGCCATTTCTATTATCCAACCAGATTGGATAAACGAAGCAAAGGAGGAATGGAAGAATGACGAAGAAGTGTGGGCACTTATTCGAAAGCTACAACAAGATTCCAGTACTTCTGATACATTTAGCTGGAAAAATGATTCGTTATGGTACAAAGATCGCTTATACCTCTGTAAGAATTCCCAGCTAAAACAAAAGATTCTTATGGAATTGCACACTTCTCCCTTAGGAGGGCACTCAGGATTTTTAAAAACTTACCACAGGGTTAAGAAGGAATTTTTTTGGGATGGCCTTAAATCAGATATTCAAAAGTTTGTGGCGGAATGTTTGGTTTGCCAACAAAATAAAGTTGAAACAATTAAGACACCGGGTCTATTACAACCTTTATCCATTCCAAGCCAACGTTGGGAGGAGGTTTCAATGGATTTTATCACAGGTTTACCCAAGTCTGAGGGAAAGAGTGTCATCATGGTGGTAGTTGACAGACTTACCAAGTATGCACACTTTTGTGCATTATCACATCCATTTAAAGCCAGTACAGTTTCTACTGCATTTATGGAAACAGTTCAAAAGCTACATGGAAACCCAAAGATTATTGTAAGTGACAGAGATCCCATTTTCACTGGAAATTTTTGGACAGAATTATTTTCTTGTCTTGGTACTCAGTTAGCTCATAGCTCATCTTATCATCCTCAATCTGATGGGAAAACTGAGATAGTAAACAAATGTTTGGAAGGATATCTTCGTTGCTTTGTATCTGATAAACAGACACAATGGGTCAAATGGTTGCCTCTGGCTGAATGGTGGTATAACACTTCCTTCCATACAGCAACAAAAATGACCCCATTTATGGCACTTTATGGGTACCAACCACCATCAATCACATCATATTTAAGAGAAAATTCTAAGGTTCAGCCAGTGGAACATCACATCGAACATCAACAACAAGTCCTCCAACTCTTAAAGGATAACCTCGTGTTGGCACAAAATAGAATGAAACAACAGGCAAATCAACATCGCAGTGAAAGAAGTTTTGATGTAGGTGATTGGGTATTCCTACGGCTACAACCATATAAGCAAATGTCCCTAAAGCAAGCTAAGAAGGATAATAAATTATCACCAAAGTATTATGGTCCGTACAAGGTGTTGGAAAAGATTGGTACTATGGCATACAAATTGGAGCTTCCTGCAGCTTCTCGATTGCACCCAGTTTTCCATGTTTCATGTTTAAAGAAGGTTATAAGCGACAAGCTCCCAGTTCAAACAATATTGCCAGAACTTGACGAGGAAGGAAAAATTATATTGGAACCAAAAGCAATCACAGAAACAAGAACTCGACAGCTACGAAATCGATCAATTTCAGAGTATCTTATCAAGTGGAAGAACTTATCCGCTGAAGATTCCACATGGGAGGATGAGAATTTTATGCAGAAGTATCCAGAACTGCTAAAGCGTTGAGGACAACACTTTTTTGAAGGAGAGGGGCATGTTGGGTCCCTATAATACTAGTGATTACCCCATTACTATTGTAGTTATACCCCTTATTTATATTGTTGTGCCCCTATTACCCCCATATTGTTATTTCTGTGCCCCATAGAATCCCTCTATTGTTATTTTTGTGGCTTTATATTATTATTGTTAGGTCGGCTGGATTATATTGTGACTCCTTAGACTCCTATATATAGAAAGGGGGTTTTGTCATTTGTATCATCGGAGAATTGTTCATTTATGTAATGTAAAGGAGGTTGCCCCCTCGAAGAGGCTGAATTCTAAGGCGTTGATCTATCTTTTCTATCTTTTCTTGAGCTGGTTTCATAACAATATGGCAATGGGCCATGAAAGGCCAGGCCTCCTGGCGATGAGACTCTTCGCAGTGACTGAACCGAAACGTGTCTTCGCAGTGACAAAACGTGTCTTTCTTCTTGGTTTCGTGTCTTTCTTCCTGCCTGAGGGCCGCGTAGCCAGCGCAGCCTTGTGCTGTTATATCACTATTTGTACTGTCTGCTTCACACATGAAACGTACAAACGCATACAGAAATTGGGTGTTGAGCCAGATTCCTTTTTATCAGGCTGTATGCTTGACCTTTATGCTCGCACTGATATGGTGACTGAAGCACAAGAAGTATTCAAAGTCTTGAAGGAAAAGTAGCAGGCAAATGAATTTTCTTTTTCCATGATGTTGTCCTTATACAAAAAGAATGGAAGGCTTAATGAAGCCACTGAAATTGCAAAGGAAATGTTAGAATCGGGATTTCTTACTAATGTTCTTTCTTTTAATAGTGTCATTAGCCTGTTCATTGCAGATGGAAGATTGAGAGAGGCTGCTGAAGTTTTTCATCAAATGTTAAAACTAAAGGCTTCACCCAATGAGAATACATACAAAACACTGGGCATTCTTCTGAAGAGAGGAGGATTCCCCTTGTCCGTGGACGCCATGAATTATTAATTAACCAACCTCTAACAAAATAATTTCAATCTCCTAACCCGCCCGTGTACCTTACATATTTTTATTTACAATCAACCCTTAAGGGACCTATCTAGCTTCTAATTCAGTAATGACGTTACTCTCACTATTTTTAAGAAATGCTGGCTGTGTTGGATTTAGTAATGTTACAGGAGAGCTTGAGATCATTAATATAACATTAGACATGGTTGGACGGAGGCCTGAATCAGCTTGCGTGCATAGAAGAGCAACCTCAATGCATCTTACGACTTCCTCCTGCTGCCATGTTTCCATTACTGTGGAATCAATCATATTCAGAAGACACCCTTGCTTCTATAATCTCCATGCCTGCATCCCATCCAAGGTAAATCATCATTATTCTGATTTATCGCAATCCATTGTTATTCATACAAAAAAAAAATCATGAATTGAAGTCTTACCCATTCTGATAGGCTTTGCATTTCTGGGGGAAAATTTATATCACTGTTTTTTATTCCCGTCACAATCTCAAGGATTAACACTCCAAAGCTATACACATCAGCTTTCAGGGATAGTTTCCCCTGCATTGCATACTATGGAGCCATGTAACCGCTACATACTCCAATAAAAAACTCTTCAAATAAGTTGGGGGTGATTGTGGCACATGATTGCATAAATGTTAAGCTGTTTAACAAATTGATTAATTTCAAATAAATTGCATAGAGAAGAGAAGGGTAGAGTGAAATATTCTCACTATGTCCCTGCAACTCTTGTTTGGATGTGAGTCTCATCTTCAAGAAAGTGTCTTGCTAGCCCAAAGTCTGCTATTTTAGGATTCAGCCTTTCATCAAGCAAAATGTTGTTTGCTTTAATGTCTCTATGAATTATTCGCAACTGTGAATCCTCATGAAGATAAAGAATACCACGAGCTATTCCCATTATGATGTTATAGCGTTTTTGCCAATCAAGATGTCTCTTCTTCTCTGGATCTATATTTGTATTCAAAGAATAGTAATTTTCAAAACCTTTTACATAATCAATCTCATTAATTTATGAAAAAATGATCATCTTTCCCTCATATAGGAAACAAAATTCAAAATGACATACCAAACAGGAAGGTGTCAAGACTCTTGTTTCGCAAATACTCATAAACAAGCAACCTTTCGGGACCCTCGGCACAACAACCAAGCGACTTTACCAGATTTCGATGTTGAACATGGGTAACAAGTTTCACTTCATTCATAAACTCTCATTTTCCCTGTCCAGACCTTACATACAACTTCTTCACTGCTATTTCTTTTCCGTCTCTCGTTATTCCCTGGAAGAATCAATCCATCAACAAACCATGGAAAAATCCCTATTCCTATTCCTCTATCTGGAAGATGATGTAAAGTGATAGCGTTGAACTTGCAAACAATAGTGGGTAGGTAAATACCTTGTATACAGTGCCAAGGCCTCCCTCTCCAAGCTTCATGTTTTCATGAAAATTATCCGTTGCTTCTGTGAGTGCTTCTAAGGTGAAAATAATTTGCTCATGTTCGATTAGTGTCAATTCTGGATCAATAACATGTTTTTCTACATAGAAAAAGAAGAGGCAAATAAGAATCTAATTTCATTAGATAACATCAATATGAATGGGTTGTGTTAAAGAGATGCCTGGTTATAGATTCAATTTTATTTCTAGATGGTAGATTTAGAATATTTTGAAAATTATTCTTAAAATTTGCCATCAAGATAAGTTCAGAATAAGATAAACAAGAATAAGGTCAATTATTCTTAAAATCTGAGATAAATTCCGCTGATTCTACCTCCATTATGCTGACATGTTACTGGGTTCCGTGAAAAGAAAGATTTTAGTCTGTTCCTCAGGGCAAACAAACAGACCATTAACTCTACTAAGACGCTTGCCACAATCCCCAGAGAATTTTCTGTAGAGCAAATCATGTAATGCATTGTACTGTTATTTACAGACATTTAAGTTACAATCAATTTCTATAATCCCCAAAAGCAAGGAAATCATAAAATTAGATGTGGCCATGAGGGATTACTTGACGTGGTGTGTGAAGCTCCATTCGCCTGAGTCACCTGAGTCATATGGGCAGAAGGGTTTGGCCGGGAGGAGTTAGAGAATGAAAGTGGACTAGCACTATTCCCAACAGTACTAGTGTTAAAAGAAGGGTATATTTCATATCGAACCCTGCAGCTTCCCGATAGTGCCTGGGCTCCTCCATTCAGAGAACGACATCGGTGGAGGTTATTCGTTGGTAGTTGAAAGCAAGATCTGCAGTCCTTTCTGGATAAATCTCTCCAACATTGAACTAAACTGTAAATGGTACCATTGGCAAAACATGTAGCTGAGCCTTGAGTGAATCCCTTATTTGCAGAATTGCAGGCCTCATCAGACACGTTGAAAAGCAAATTTGAAGTAGTGGTCTTGAAATTGTATAGATTACTTGTACTAATTTCAATTACCATAACCAGATAAGTCCCATTGCTGTCTAGCTTTGAAAAAAGGCCAAAGCTCTCGTATCGCAGGAAGCAACTTTCTAACCATACTCGAGCGCCGACGTCTTTTCCACAAAGTTGTATAACACTATCGTTTGCTTCTTGTGAACAAATTGAACAGTCTTGGCTAGATATGTTACCTTGACACTGGAGGAGGCCATATATTCTGTTAGGACTTTTGCCATAGAAAGAAGTGTTGAACCTTGTTTGAGGTGCGTTCTTCATTAGATCACCCATTAACCTATTCAAATCGCTCGAAAAAGTACTTCCATTGGCATAAGTAGAGGCATTACCGCAGGCGTGTGAGCTAATCTGTGATGTAACAGAAGGAAAATTGGTGATGAATAGTAAACCGATGAAATGAAATAGAATAGCTGCCTGTTTGCTAGAATTAGCCAAGTTTAACAACATATACATATTGAACAAGAAGTTCGAACCAGTAGTTTTTTGTTGCAGTTGATGGGTCAAAATTCACTGTTTTTTCTAGGTTTTCAAGTCAGATATTAATGAATACTGGCCAGGGAAGAGTCATCAATGAAGATTTCGGAAATGTAAGAGTTACCTAAATATGCGTTGAGAAAAATGGTCTATGTGAAGCCCAATTGGTGTAGAATTTATGCCAATATTAAGCACGTACAAATCTTGTAGGTTGCATGGGCATAGATTCTCACTGATTTCAAAGATTATTCTTTTCCTTTTGGCATTATTTTCCATTCACATAGTTTGCTTTGCTTTGTTTGGTTGTGTGTTGTTCATGAAATTGTGTTTTGCAGTCAGCAAAAGTCTTGAAAGTTGTCTATCAACTGGAAAAAATATCAGAAGCAAACTGTGACAGCATTCACAGAAATAAATAGCGAACAGATCATATATCCGACATTAACTTATCAAGAAATAAGATTCAGAACATATACAGTTTCCACAGAAATGGCAGTACTCTTCTATTACTTTGCTTCAAGGATAGGGCATTGTTTCAGAGAATATCCCTAATGAAATCCATTGAATTAATATATGAATTTAGGGTATCATGGTTCAGAACAACATAATGTTCAAATGTGAAGCCAATGAAATTATATAAGATTACCCTGCTCCTTTCTTCCTTATTTTCCACCATTCCTTTTAATTTTTCAGTGGCATGTTTATTTCCCAAGTTAATGAAGCTGCCATATTACTCTGCAAATTGTTTTAGCAGATATGGATAATTTAGGCCTTATGATTTGTAAGTCAAAGTTATTTTCACATAAAGAAATCGTTGTTGATATGGCACTGGTTGTCTTCCTTCCCTTTTGTTCTAATGTCTTCTCTCTCAATTTAACAGTCTTCCTTGATTGAAAGAGTTGTGGGTACATATGATCCCTGACGATCATTCAGTTCAATATTTGATGGCCTTGAAGCTCCTAAACCCAATTTCATGTTGTTCTTGCCTGTACAATAAAAATGGTCCCATACCAGTCACTATTTCTTTGACAACGACAGTGTAAACACAAGAAGTAGCATAGAGAAAATGTCTTAAATTCAAGATATTAAAAGGAATGAATGCAAGGTTTTAGAGACAATTCAGATCGATCCAAAGAAAGATGCAGGAAAATGTAATATTTTCAAAGGAAAATGGATCATGGCCCAAAAGGGCCTCTATACAGAGGCAAGACCTATCATATATTCAATGGATAGCTGCTCTGACATGGAATACTTGTAACAGAGATGGAAACCAAATGGTTGCACCCTGCCTTGTTTCAATTTTAACATCATTCTTAGAATTCGTAAGAATTTGTGCACTTTTGTGCACAATTCTGCAGCACAACAATTATTCGATAGAATGCCTGAAAGAGATGTGGTGTCATGGACTAATCTTGTAAAGGGATATGGTCAGACTGAGTTGGAAAAGGTTATAAGATATTTTACAATCTTAAGCCCAATGCATGCCTTCTCATATAACAATCACATTGTCTAAGATAATTCAATTTGTCAGATAAATTTTGTATCTTTTGGGTGAATTATGTTAGGGCAGGTAGAATCTGCCATGCATAGCTTCTCTTGAAATCTTATACACGCAGCCTTAAATAACTATGCTCTTCTGACACTGTTTTTGTGAATATCCTAGCAGAGGAACATTTGCACATCTTATCTTGATATAGATAGAGTTCCAGTGTTAAATATCTGCTAATTGATCTGATTGCAGGTTGCAGAGATTAAGGATCAAGATATAGTGTGTCGTGTCAAAAACAGTGCAACTCTTGTTGGTCCATTGTTTAGAATGCGTGCCACTCAAGTTCATGTTGATCTTCTGACACTGAGTGATACAGATAAACACGTAAGTAATTGCAATCATGGATATTACTGTGTTAGTTGCCAATATAGCTATAATTTTTTAGACAGAGGGTCCATGGTCATGACTGATTGGAATTGTTTTAATGCTGCAATTTCATTTTTAGCACATAGAACTACAATTGGGTAATGTTGAATGGTTTAGTTTTTTGTTGCAATTGATGGGTCAAAATTCACTGTTTTTTCTAGGTTTTCAAGTAAGATATTAATGAATACTGGCCAGGGAAGAGTCATCAATGAATATTTCTGAATGTTGAATGGTTTAGTTTTTTGTTGCAATTGATGGGTCAAAATTCACTGTTTTTTCTAGGTTTTCAAGTCAGATATTAATGAATACTGGCCAGGGAAGAGTCATCAATGAATATTTCGGAAATGTGAGAGTTACCTAAATATGGGTTGAGAAAAATGTCTGTGTGAAGCCCAATTGGTGTAGAATTTATGCCAATATTAAGAACGTACAAATTTTGTAGGTTGCATAGGCATAGATTCTCACTGATTTCAGAGATTATTCTTTTCCCTTCGGCATTATTTGCCTTTCACACAGTTTTCTTTGCTTTGTTTAGTTGTGTGTTGGTCATGAAATTGTGTTTTGTAGTCAGCGAAAGTCTTGAAAGTTGTCTATCAACTGGAAAAAATATCAGAAGCAAACTGTGACAGCATTCACAGAAACAAATAGCCATCAGATCATATATCCGATATCAACTTATCAAGAAAGAAGGTTTAGAACATATACAGTTTCCACAGAAATGGCAGTACTCTTCTATTACTTTGCTTCAAGGATAGGGCATTGTTTAATGAAATCCATTGAATTAATATATGAATTTAGGGTATCATGGTTCAGAACAACATAATGTTCAAATGTGAAGCCAATGAAATTATATAAGATTACCCTGCTCCTTTCTTACTAATTTTCTCTTTATAAACTAGCCATTTGGAACTTTGATGTTACACATTCAAATTCTAGTATCATCCACTTGTTTAATTATCACCTTGGGGCATCTGCAATATTTGACGACATAATGCCTTTAGAAGCACATAGTTTGTTTGACTACCTATCCACTAGTTAGTTTGTCTATGCTCATTATGGTAAATTCGATCTTACACCTTGAACAGGATTTACTTGTAGTTTACTAAATCCAATGGCTGATTTTTTGGGTATCCGACACTTGATTAATTCTCACCTCGGGCAATCTTTGACAACATAATGCCCTCTAGAAGCTTACAGAATCCAATTTTTAACATATTTTCACTCTTTTTATCACTAGGATTGCTTAATTCAAACAATGGTGAGACCATTTGGATGTTAGAAACCTAATGCTAATTTTCTATTTGTCCCTAACCTAATGAATATTAATATTGGTGATAGCATATCTTTAAAATGAACATATTGAGTTAATTTCCCTTATATAAAGGTCTTCCTTATTTATTCATAATCTTTGAATTTCAATTACATCATTGTTCTCATCCTTTGTCAAATGTTCATCAAGCAATGTCAGAAGATAGTTGCTTTGTTGGTCAATGTAGAGTAGACCATTTCACCTATTTGTTTATGTAGCTCTATTTGATCAATTGGTTGAATATCTTTTGCTAAAACTTCAAAATCAGTTTTCAAATAGTCAGCCATAGACTTTGGTTGTTGCACAGTTGACTTAAGGAAGCTCATCTGCATTTTTCCCTCCTTTATGTCAAAGGTTGACGTCAACCTTGATTGCTTCGTTGGAGCCATTCTGAGATAATGAGCATAGGTTTGAGCCTTTAGTTTTTCATTCCTTGCCTTGATTTCTTTGTATTTTTCTTTGATATCCTGGCTCTGACCAGAAGGAGCCCTGAAGGAAGATACCTATGTGCTCTGTTGCCTTTGTAATACCTAGAACTGTGAGGTAGATGGTGTACCTCCTGAAGGGATAGTATGCACACTATCAGTTCTTTCTGCCACTGTGTTGCCTGCTATTTCCTCAGTGTATTCTTGTTCAGAAAATGGATTTAACCTTTCCCTCTTAGCATAGGTTTGATTAATAGGTATGGTGGAAGGAGTGGCCTCCTCTCTGTTTCTTTTTGGATTTTTCTCCTCATTTACAGGAGTCTGCAAAATGGGGGGATTGCTCATATTTTGTTCTGTTTGATTCAACTCCTCTGAAATCTCAGGTAGTTCTAACTCTTCTGCCTGCTCTGATGATCCCGGTTGGCCTGATGGCTCTACTTTCTCTGATGATCCTGGTTGAACTAATGGCTTTGCCTGCTATGATGATCTTGGTTGGCCTGATGGTCCTGCTTTCTCTAAAGTCTATTCATTGTGTTCCCATGAATGCCTTTGAGATGAAGTTTCTCCAGGCACTTGTACAAATTAATATTCATCAAGCCTCCTATCTAAATCCATAAATACATTGTCAACAACAACCTCTGTACTATCTTGATCTAGTAATGTGTTTTCCACCCGTTCAGATTTATTGGCATACTTTTGAATTTCTGGGATCCTATTGTGGATGTAAGGAGATAGCTTATTTTTTCTTTCTCCTATTACAAATAAAGTTGTGGGGATCATAGCTCCACATGAAACTCTGTTTTAATTTCACCCTTTGGAGGATTTCATTTTCCCCTTTTCCTGCTTCTCTATTGTTACAAATGAAAGGGCCAAGATGATCTTTTATTCTTAGTTGGGCCTTTCTCTTGGTTCTAACAAAATGCACCTCATCTGAATTTATTATTTCTCTGTAGTACTCTAGAGCAAATAATATCATGGGGACATACTTTTTCATTTTGTAAGGTGGTAGCTCACATCCATAGATTCTGATTTCTATATGGTTTTGGTACAAGTACCAATCCCCTACTTTGTATTGCTTTGACAATTGTAGGATCCCCCTGATGTCTGCACTGATTTTGGGAGGAGGGCTTCCTAGCAACATGGTAGCTACTGGATGTACAAATTATAGATCTATGAAATCTATCTATGGGTAGGGAGAATTAGACCTATGGAACAGAGGGTTCCAGAAGATGACAGATTTAGGATTCCCTTTGGTATCAAGTTTTTGGACAGAGAAGGGAAACTTATCAATCTGATAGTAAAGAAATAAATGATACAGGACTGATGAATATTTGAATACTCTCTCATTTTCCAATCTCAAAAACTGCTCGTGCATCTTATCTGAGATGAATTTTGCATAATCAAATTTGACTGTAGGAGGCTAGCCAGGGTTAAAAATAGATATGTAGGCAAAAATAATATCATCTACATATTCACTAGTGGTAAAACCTAAAATGCATGATATCATTGATGTGATATCTTTGCCTAGACCAGAAAAGAAGGACGACATGTAAGGAGGGGGGTCTTTTTGCATGTATTTTCCTTCAACAATGAAAGTTTGGAGGATTTGAGTACTTCTGGAACTAGATAGCTTGGAGAATCTGTCAAGCAAATTAGAAATGGTAAGGGGCGTTAGTTTTTCACCAGGATGCAATCGTAACATCTCATTTATGGATTCTTTAGTGATAGTGAATAGTATTTTTTGATCTGGGGTCATTATAGCTCTCATGACTGGGTCATATTTTGCATGACAGTAGTGAATAATCTCGGGGAACACATGAACACTGGGGAATTGATATTTGGGCAGGTTTGATTCCCAGAGGCCTACCTTATTTGCATGTGTTAAGTAGTTATGATGGTGTCTGCAATGCAATTTCAAAGGGGATTCTTTAAAGATGAGGTCTTTAATTTAAAAAACTTTGTCAGTCAGGGGAAGATGGTCCAAATATTTGTGGGGAGTAGTAATTGGCATGACGTTCAAAGCAATTGGGGTGTCCATCCTTGGTTCTTGTGGATTCAAGGATGGGGGCAAAGGATTTCAGGGAAATATGGAGAAATTGGCTTATCACAAAGTATCTCAGGACTATCAGACAGCTTAACTTACCAAATTACTTAATTTTTAAAGCAATTTAGCTCATGTTTGGCACGAAACAGGTTTTCTCAATCGAAAATAGGGTAAATAATTGGTTTCAGGTTTCTGAATGGATTAATGGTACTGGTGCACTGTTCACAGGGAGCGCACGGGTCTGCGATGGTAATCTAGAGTTCAGCAGCTTTAGGAGGTTGACGGTTTGTAGCGGGTTGACAGTTTGAACGTACTCTATGTTTGAATGGAGAAGAGAAGGTTTTTTCTTTTGATAAAAAACAAAAATAATGAGTATTTTTGGTTTATCTGCAATGCCAATGATTTTTGGCAGGTATCATGGAAAAGCGACAATTGGCGCCAACTAACGAAGGTGATGCTTTGTCATGTAGTGAAGGTGGTAAGCAGAGGCAGTAAGCAGAATATATCGCACTACTTTTTGGGACTTGGCGGTATTGAGAGAGGTCCACCGGATTCCATTCATCAGGAGACACCTAGCGGCAGGGTGAATAGTAAAACCTCTCACATTGGGCAGGTAAGGTTCGGCATTGAAGGCCGCCCGATATAAGCGACAACCGTTAGATCTAAAGGGGTTAGATCTTATAGTGATCGGGATGTGATTTGGTCGGGGAGTTAATGGGGGGGCCCGACGAGATTTTAATTGCGGTTTAGGGCGGATTAATGACATTGGGGGTTAGTTGATTGGTGGAAGGTTATTAATTAATCACAGTTTGATCAATTAATCCCTTTTTGTAATGGTGGAGGGTTATGGCTCTTAATTAGTCACAAATTGACTAATTAATCCATCTAATTTATTTACTTAATATGGTTTATATTCCAACCATCGAGGCGGGATATTTATATAGGGGTTTTATTTATAATTATATATGGGAAAGGGGTTTATTTTTCAGGAGTTAAATATAATAAGAGTTAAAGTTAATATGAAATGGAAATGGGAACAAATTGTGCTAAGTATAATGTCTTGACACATTTGTTCATGCATTTAAATTTACACATTATAACTTAGGCTTAATGCTTTTTGTGGATTTTTATGTAAACAAAGGTGGTTTTAGGTAAGGTTTATTACTTTCCCTAGGTAAATGGTAATTTCACCTTAGGAAAAGGGATTTTTAGTTGAGATGAATGTTTATGGAGGGAGTAAATGTTTGTAAGAGGGTTGTAGTACTTAAACTTTATAAGTTATTGGGCCGAGGGTCCGGTCCCTCCAGAAGTCAGAGAAATACTCTGAGCCCCTTTAACTTCAAGTTTTAGGAACTTTGATTTTTGCTCGTGGGAAATTATTGAAAAGGTAAAACGAATGGGGAAATTAATCAATTGACTTTGTAATTGTCCCATTTTCATCCATGCTTTAAGCAATTTGATGATGTAAGCAAATGACATGATTTTCAACTAACCATTCATCATAATTCTGCAACCATTCAACTACTTACCCATCTACACATCCTACCATTTTTTCTACTCTTTATTAGGGTGCACTTAAACTGGCAAACCCTCATCAAACTTTTCTTTTTTTACCATAGAAATCTGTCTAAGTATATCCTTATTAAATCCAAGGGCTCAGATTAAACTGTTGAGCTCCTTTTTTTATTTACTCTACCTATCTACTTATCTACCAAGATTAAAGAGTTTGGTGAGATTTTATTCTCTATCTCTAAGCATGAAATTGAAAACATGGAATAAACAAGGTTAAACTGTTTGGTTACCATGGATTGTAGCATAAATAACAAGTTGCTCACAATAATTATTGTACAAAAAATAAAATAGTAGTGGCATTTGGACTTGCACACTTTCATGGTCTTTTTCCTTTTCTTTGGGGTTCATTTTTCCATCCTTTTTGACCTTTTTTCATTCTTTTTGTCCTTTGATTTTTCTTTTAGGACATACCCTCTTTACATTTTTTAATTTTTTTGATTTTTTACAAATATGGAAAATATTTGCAGAAAGCAAAGGTATGTACATATTACAGTTTTGACCTCATCCATTCAAAAATTATGACACCTATTGGTATAGGAACATAATGGTGGCTCCACTTGGGGATGGCATTTCTTGGTGAAATGTCAAGAACTAGTAGATCAATGGCCTTTTGAATTTTTGAGGTTTTACTATGCAACTTTCCTTTTTTACTTTGTTGATTTATTGATATTTATTGAAAGTAAAACTTTAAAGCTTAGGGCATTCTCTTTGGGCTTCAACTCCAAAGTTTACCTTCCAATCCATACTGAACTTTATGAAGGATGTAATATGTACAAGTGATTAGTGGAATCAATAACTGGGATCTATGTAGTGCTTTAGCATTCGACCATTAACTGGTCCTCCTTTTACTTATGCACCATCAAATTCTTTGAGAAAATAAACATTATTACCCCTAAAAGCATAAATAATGTAAGGACCTTTCCATAGGAAGTCAAACTTCCCATGTTTCCCTCTATCTTCCCTTCTTTAGTCCCATTTCAGTACTTTGTCTCGTAGATAGAAATATTCTGCCTTGGTTCTTTTGTCAAATGCTTTCTTAATTTTTTCCTGCACCACTTGGGATCTGATGTAGACTTGTTCTCTGGTTTGCTGCAAATGAATAGTCTAGTTGATCCTTCTCTAAATATCATTGGGCTCAACTTGTGCTTCTTGGAGTAATTTCATCACTGGAGTTGCCAAAGAAGATGGGAAGACAACCTCCATTCCATAGACTAGCTGATAGGGATTGGTGCCAATAGATTTCTTTGTGGTCAATCTATCTGCCCACAACGCATTCACTAGTTTTTTATTACAGGTCTTCTTATTGTCTTCCAATAGTTTTTTGATGATGTTTACTAAGCTTTTATTGGAAGATTCTGCAAGTCCATTTCCCTGGGGATAGTAGGTTGTGGAATGGACAAGGGTTATGTGATACTTGTTACAAAAATCAAACATCCTTTTTTATTTGAAACCTTCAGCATTGTCTGTGATGATTTTGGTGGGACAACCGAAACTGGACAAAATGTTGGCCTCAAGAAAACCTATTATGACAGTATCAGTGGCTTGTCTTGAGGGTAGGGCTTCTATCCACTTTGTAAAATAATCTATGGCAGTTAAGATCCATCTATGCTGGGCAGAGGAGGGAGGATGAAATTCACCAATGAAATCAAGACCTCATTGTTGAAAATGTGTTTCAGTTGATATAGGTTTCAAAAGTAATGGCAGTAATTTTCTTTTCCCTTCAAAAATTTGGCATTTGTGGCATGAGGTTACAAATTTTTTCACATCAGTGAACAAAGTGGGCCAGTAAAGACCAGCCCTCAAGATCTTGTCAGTTGTTTTTTTCCAATAGAGATGTCCCCCACAATCACATGTATGAAATTCTTGCAAAATTTTATCAAATTCCTCCTTTAATAAACAATTCAATAATATGCCTTCATGATTTTTCCAAAATAAGACATTATCAATTATGCAAAACTTTAAAGATTTCATTTTTAAGAACCTACTTTTAGTCCTGGATAGCTCTGGAGGAGCTTGAAGGTTTTGTAGAACATATATTATGTCAGCATACCATGATGAGTCTGTAAAGGCTTGGATGATCTATGAAGTCGCCATCTCCTCTTCGTTGTCCAGTTCTGCAATGAAGTTTATGTCTAGGGCCTAACAGTTTGTTTCAGCCATGAGCTTAGCCAAACCTTGGCCTTTGATCAGTTTTGTAGGTTTTATTTTTAAATCATACTCTAATATGGTAGCTATCCATTTTCCCCTTTTTCCATCATGTCCATTCTGAGTTAAAATGTCTTTAACCACAACATTCGGAACATATGCTACTATATGAGAGTACAAAATATAAACTTTGAAATTTTTAATTACTTTAACTAAAGCAAAAGCTTTCTTCTCCATTATGTTATAATTTAAAGGTGCATCTCTCAGGGCTTTACTAAAGAAGGCTATTGGTTGTTCAAAACCCTGATTATTTTTCTACAAAAAGACTGCAGCAATGGTGTGTTGGAAGCAAAAGAAAATATGATAAATTGCCTATCAAACATTGGACTGATGAGGACTTGAGTTTGTGTTAAGGCTCTATTTATATCTTCAAATGATTTTTTTGCCTCTATATTCCATTTAATAGTCGAATCCTTCTTTAACATGTTATTCAATAATCTAATTAATTTAGCTCAGAAGCAAAAGAAAATATGATAAATTCCCTATCAAACATTGGACTGATGAGAACTGGAGTTTGTGTTAAGGCTCTCTTTATATCTTCAAATGATTTTTTTGCCTCTATAGTCCATTTAATAGTCGAATCCTTCTTTAACATGTTATTCAATGATCTAATTAATTCAGCTAAATTAGAGATAAATCTCCTCAAAAAGTTTATTTTAACTAAAAATGTTTGAAGTTCTTTGATGTTCCCGGGATCTGTTATCTGAAAAATAGCTTCAATTCTTGTTGGGACAATCTTGATGCCATCTTTGGAGATAATGTGGCCTAAAAATTTTCCTTCTTCCAACCCGAACAAATATTTTTTAGGATTCAGAGAAATTCCATATTTTCTGCATTTAAGAAAGACCTGCCTAAGATTATCCATGTGTTTTTTATCAGATTTGGAGAATACTGTGAGGTCATTAAGGTAGATTACCAGGAAATGGATTTATTTGGCAAAGGCTATGTCCATTGCTCTTTGAAAGGTGGCCCCTGCATTTCTAATCCAAATGGAATTTTCACATACATGAAAGTGCCCCATGGAGTTGTGAATGCAGTCTTTGCCTGATCATCTAGGTTGACTAGGATTTGGTTATACCCAGAGAACCCATCTAGTAGTGAGATTTTGGAGGAACCCACTACCCTCTGTAATATGTGATCCATTTTTGGAAGAGGATAGTTATCCTTAAGTGAAACTTTATTCAAATTCCTAAGGTCAATACACAACCTAATTTCGCCAGTTTTCTTTCTAGTGGGTACTAAATTGGAAACCCAGTCTAAGAACTTGATAGCTGAAATAATTCCAGCTTCATACATTCTTTTGATCTCCTTTTCAATAGAAGGCAGAATAACAAGGTTGATTCTTCTAAGTTTCTGTCTAAAGGGATTTTGATCTTCTTTTAATGGAATATTGTGTCGTATTATGCTAGTATCATAGGATTTCAGGTCCTCATAACTCCAGGCAAAATTATCATGGAATTCTTTTAGCAGTTTCATATATTTCAATTTTTCATTGGGAGGTAATGATTTTGACAGTTTTATCAATTTGGGATTTTCTTCAGATCCTATATTTCATTTCTCAATGTTTGATTTCAAGGGTTCCATTTTAGGATTTTTGGGAATATCATTTGAATCAAATAAGTCCTCCAAAGGAGTTAATCCTTTGGGTAGAAAATTATCTTTAAGGTTTGTGACATCAGTTTCTTCATCAATGACTTCGTCAACTTCCATTTGTTTTAGGTTTCGAATATCAAATTTTGTAAGCTTTGTGGGATGCAATCTATCTATCTGATCATCTTCTAGTTTGTTAATTTCTACTTTATCATAGAAATCAAAATCTTTTGCTATGTCTATGTCTATGTTACTATTTACAAATTCCTCCTCTAAAGTTAGAAAATGGTTAATTTGATGATCATTATCAAACAATTGCTAGTTCTTTAAATTGTCAGGAATTGCAGGTCTATGCCTAACCTCAGCAGTGTCCTCATGGTTGGGCTCAAAGGACAAGTTACAAGTACTAGAAAACATGGCTAAGCTGTGAGCTTGCATGTTGTGTTTTCTTGGAAAAACAACAAGTTTTGTTTCTAAAAAGTTATTTAGTATTTCTATTATCGTTCCTCTATAAAATCCTAGCCTATGATCCTTAGTCATATAAACAACTTTAATTTGTTGATTTTCAACTCAAAATCTCGCATGAAGAGATCCCTGGAGTTTGGCTCCCCAAGATCAAGACAACAGCATGCCATACTTGGATGGTATGTCAGCAACAACAATGTCCATAAGTATGGTCTTGGCAGGGTATTGAACTAGGGAGACACACAAATCTTTTATAAGACCTAAGAATTTAACTTGGCTTGAATCAAAGGAAAAGAGATCCTTATAAGGCCTAGTGATATCCAAGTTAAGCTTTTTCATTACAAATTTGTGCATGAGATTACGTGAGGCCCCAGAGTCAAGCATGGCATTATGTAAAAATGTGGATGTTAAGATTGATGTAGAAGGGTGGTATCCCTCCTTCAACTGGCTTTCCATTAACATCTGGTCCGAAAATCAACTCAGGTTGGTCATCAAATAGATTCACAGCGTCTTCATTCTCATAGAAGTTTAAAGATTTGCGAATTTGGGATTTGTAAGTTTCATGTTTAACCAATTCTGTTTGAGGGATTGAGATTTTGACTTTGGCTACCTCTATTGCCAAATTGAAAGGCAGAGGGAATTTATCTGTTTGAACATTTGAAATTTTAGAGCCAAAATTCTGAGTAGTCTTTTCTTCTTCATTGTTAGGAGTGTTCTTATTCGGATTTCCTAATATGATTTCTGGGGGTTGTTCCACTATTCCTTTGAGGGGGACTAAAGTGGAAAGATGCTCATTACAAGGTTGGTTATCTGTTACATCTTCAATGCTGGTACTAGGAGGATTTTGATGTGGTCTAGAAAGGATTTGTAAGGTTTTTGTAACTTGAGGATTCTGATTTGTAGCTTTTACTTTCTTACATTGGTTAGGTACTGCTTTTTTATTCTGATCAGGAACATCAATGTTCTTTTTGCTTCTTAAGTTGTACTGTTTATGAACTTCGAAAATAGCAGAGTCATACCCTTGCTTATAGTCGAAAGATTCTCTTGTTTGAGTTTGTAACTAATGAAGCATGTATAATTCTTGATCATCCTGAGTTAGGAAAACAGTTTCTTCATTATCAAAACCCATAAGGTTGATCTGAGTTTCTATCTCAGGGTCTTCTTGGTGGGAAGTCTCAGCATAATTTTCTTGGAAAGGTGGCCTAATGTTTTTATCAGGTCCATTTTTACCAGTGTTTTGGTTCTGGTTTTTCCGAAAGTTTGGGTTCCTTAGTGGATTAACCTGTCGGTTATCCCAGTGAGGTTTCCTTTCAATGACTTCTATTCTATCCATCAGTGTTTCCATTCCTTTAGCTAAATCATCCATTTTCTGATCAAAGGGCGAAGATTCATCTTTCAAAGGTGTTCTTTTCTCATTTCTAACTCTAGCCCTTTTGGATAGCAGATTAGCTTCTATGCTAACAGCTACACTTTGCATATCTTCAAGTGTGGTGGGATTCCTTTGTCTAAGCTAAAAAGCCATATCCGTGTCAAATCCATCTGGAAATTTAATCAAGGCTAAACTAGGTGGAGGTCTAAGGTCAAGTGGGATTGCTTTATACACATTGTTAAACCTAGTACAATAGTACTGAACAGTTCCATTTGGTCCCCTTTTAAGGTTTTCATATTCAGATAGAATTTGAAGGGGATTCTTCTTTTTATTCCACCTATTTAAGAACTCTTGGTAAAGGAATTTTAAACTATCTATGCTCTGAGGGGGAAAAGATATCAACCATGTTCTCACTTCCCAACTAAACTTTGGACAAAGATTCTCATTTGGACATCTCCTATGTCGATCTCATGCAGTTCAAAATAATCTGTCATTTTCTTAGTGTGTTGTTGTGCTGCGTATGTTCAAGTGCCATCAAATGAGGTGATTTTACTCTGATAATCTGCTGGTAAGGCACCTTGAGGGGTAGGCATCACAAAGGGGACATATCTAAGTGCCATAGCTCTAAGTTGTACAAGATTAAGAACAGGTGTTGGGGTAACTGGGGGATTTGGGACAACAAAGGAGTTTTGGTGTAATAGGAGTAATAGGTGTTTGAGGGGCTGTGATAGGCTGATGAGGGAGTGAAGGTATGAATGGAGATGAGGGATGATCTTCAGAGGTGCGGGGAAATGATAGTGAACTAAAAGATGTTGAAGCTATTTCAGAAAGTTCAGGGAGTCTATCAGTGGTGAGGGATGACTGAGGGGAGTTCAGTAGATTTCAATCAATTAACAAGTTGGCTCGTTGGATTTCAAGTTCTCTGATGAATTCTGGATCTGGGACTAGGTCTAGCAATTCACTATCAAATGTGGTTCTAAATAGAGAGAGACCAAAATACTCGTCAAAAGGGATGTCTTCAAGGAATAACCACTCAACAAGGCATGAATTAGATCTAAAAACAGGTCTACGACTTACCGAACTTTCTTGTCTTCTAATTATTCTCATAATAAGGTTGGGATTTTCAAATATAGGGGGAGGATTTGGATCAGGGTTGGCCCAGATATAATGAGTTCTCCGTGAAGCCAGATTTCGAGCTTTTTGTGATTGTTTTAAATTTTTATGAACTTCTAGAAATAAATTCTAATAACCCTTTCAGATGCTTCTAAATAAAAATTTGAATTCCTCAAACGTTTATTAAAGTTGAGGGTTTTGAATCCCCAGTATAGTCGCCACTAGATTATCACTCAGGTTTTTTCCTTAGAAGTTATCAAAGAAGGAATAGCCGGAGGTAACAACAAACCAATCTTTTAGACCTAGGTTCTAGCCAACCTAAGTCTAGAGAGGGCTCTCTCTTTAAGATTTAACCTTGTTTAAATAACATTTTAGGCTACATGTTAATGTTCAAAGTTGTTTGTTTTAATTGAGGTGGTGGAATTAAGAAGTCAGATGGGCAAAGCAAATATTTAGGCCATTGGGGTATGGAGTCAATCAAGAAAGGCTTAACTGGATTTGATTTATCACTGAGTTAAGAGTTCACAGGGCAGGCTAACACAACAAGAACAAATCTGAAGGTTTCAATGAATGGAAAGTACTAACCAGGACCAATGGCAGTGAAGAATCCTTAACTGAGATTGGGATGAAGAAAGGAAGGATGGCCAGTAGCAAAGGGAAATGAAGAATCATGTACTATGGCCCAAAGGGGAAATGAACTACGGAAGTAAGGGGCAATTAAGAATCGCCAAAGCAAGACAATTTAGCAGAAAACATAAATAAAGCAAACAGCTAAAACAGAGAGCACTTAAGCTAATTCTGATGATATCATTCCTTGTTTGCTTTTAAGATTTTATAAGAAACACATATGAATAATTCATGACATAAAGAGAAAACAATATTTAAACATGAGAAAATGATACTTATTTGTTCCAGTTGTGCACAAGAATCGAGTGAAATGTCCTCAGCTTTATTTCATAATCTAGTAAACCAGTCCAGTCTTGAGTACAATAGCTCCTTAGCTTAAAACAAAATGTCTCCAAAAATGATTTTTAATCCACCCTAATTACTTCAACTTGTGAAGTATTTATACAAAATTTAATACAAAATATCTCATAACCATATGAGATTTATTCTAGGAAACAAAAATTATCTTCCACACGAAGATAGAGACAGATGGAAAATTGATTGCTTGTTGTCCCTTTATTTGTGAAATGTGATGGCTGCTGGAATTCGAATTTGGCTCTTGCAGTTGCCTTGGTAGTTATGTACTGGATTTCACTTTTATCTTTGACCTAATTATACTCTTTACCTGTGCTAATTAATCATGTGTTACCTGATTTTACCTCACATACATATTTTACCCCACAGATTTACTATAGTAACTTTATAGTAAATCTGTCAAACTAGTCCACCAATCATTATCTAGTAATTTATTCTGATCATTTTCGTGTATACTTCATCAGCTTCTGTATATTTGGAAAAATTGGGTTTGTTGGTAAACAAATGCTTCACTTCATGTTCTATATAGAATAGATTCTACAGGCCATCATAAAGTACTTTTCCTGTAGGCAATGCTTTTACTCCTGAAGAACTAGCTTGGCTCCTGGATTGTTTACTCAATTTTTCAATGTAGTCTTCTTGTGTCATTAATTTGTCATGTATGACCAGAGGACTAGGAAGTCCTTCTTCTTTCAAAATGTCATATTTTAACATGAAGCTGTCAATGTCTGCTTGAATGCTTTAACATCTTTTCTCCAAGTTAAGCATCAAGTTCCTTTTGGTAAGAACCTTCTTTATCTCAATAACAGTTGTTGTTCTATCCTAAATATCTAGTTCATCTAGCTGGTACTTGTTTCTACTATTCAAAAAATCTATCAACTGATTTGCTTCCTCAGGCTTGTCTCCCAGTTTTTCCTTTGTCTTTTGCATGGCTTCCATGGCTATTTTGACTAATTCAATTTTCTCAAAAATAAATTGAATGGAAGACCAAATATCATTGATGGAATCAATGATATTGTTCCATAATATATCCTTGATGTCTCTCAATGGCCTTTCTAGAGTCAAATCATTTTCAAGGGTCCTTTTTCTTTCTACCATCCTTTGGTTTTTCCGAGTTTCTTATTTGTGTTGTATTTCTACAGGTGAACAACTAGTTTCTAGGTTTGTGACTTGCTCTCTGAGTTTCTTGAGTTCTATGGCCTGGATGCTCATTTGTTCCATAGCCTTAACCAATTCATCTACCTTTTCTGTTGTTATCCCTGTACTGGTTGATGTACCTGTGGCTGAAGTAGTACCTGCTACTGGCAATGTTGTTACTGTTGGAATCATTGGTGCCAAGGGAGCTATTAGGGTGTAGGGTACTGCACTGGAAATTGTAGGTATTACAGTCTGAGGAGCGGTGGCTAGCTCACTCTGCTTGGACTGTATTAAATTCTCCAATTCTTTCTCAGTTTCCTTTAATTGATCATTCAACTTAAGGACTAGGTCCATAAGTTCTTCCTCCTTTTGTTTTTCTAAAACTTCAGCAGTTTGAGGATGGTGAAGAGGAGGAATCTTGAGCTTCTTCTTTAGTGCAGCTATGTCATCATTTTCCTTCGTTATTAATTTCTCTTCTGCTTGAAATCCTTGGGATCATGTCCCAGCTCTATGACCAAGTCTTCTAAAGTCTTTACTTTGGTGTCTTTGGCCTGAGAAGAGGGCTTTTCCAATTGAAGCTATGCAAATGTGTTATTTACTGAGTTTTGTAGTTGATGAGCTGTGATTGCTTTGTTGGTCATTGTAGAGTAGACCATTTCACCTATTTGTTTATGTAGCTCTATGTGATCAATTGGTTGAATATCTTTGGCTAAAACTTCAAAATTAGTTTTCAAATAGTCAGCCATAGACTTTGGTTGTTGCATAATTGGATAAAGGAATCTCATCTACGTTTTTCCCTCCTTTATGTCAATGTCTGACATCAGCCTTGTTTGGTTCATTGGAGCCTTTCTAGGATAATGAGCATAGGTTTGAGCCTTTAATTTTTCGTTCCTTGACTTGATTTCTTTGTATTTTTCTTTGATATCCTGGCTCTGACCAGAAGGAGCCCTAAAGGAGATACCTCTGTGCTCTGTTGCCTTGTTAATACTTGGAACTGTGAGGTAGATGGTGTACCTCCTGAAGGGATAGTATGCACACTATCAGCTCTTTTTGCCACTGTGTTTCCTGGTTTTTCCTCAATGTATTCCTGTTCAAAAAATGGATTTAACCTTTGCCTCTTAGCATAGGTTTGATTAACAGGTATGGTGGAAGTAGTGGCCTCCTCTCTGTTTCTTTTTGGATTTTTCTCCTCATTTACATGAGACTGTGAAATGGGGGAATTTGTCATATTTTGTTCTGTTTGATTGAGCTCCTTTGAAATCTCAGGTAGTTTTGACATTATCAATTATGCAAAATTTTAAAGATTTCATTTTTAAGAACCTACTCTTAGTCCTGGATAGCTCTGGAGGAGCTTGAAGGTTTTGTAGAACATATATTATGTCAGCATACCATGATGAGTCTGTAAAGGCTTGGTTGATCTGTGGAGTCGCCATCTCCTCTTCGTTATCCAGTTCTGCAATGAAGTTTATGTCTGGGGCCTAACAGTTTGTTTCAGCCATGAGCTTAGCCAAACCTTGGCCTTTGATCAGTTTTGTAGGTTTTATTTCTAAATCATACTCTAATATGATAGCTATCCATTTTCCCCTTTTTCCATCACGTCCATTCTGAGTTAAAATGTCTTTAACCACAACATTGGGAACATATGCTACTATATGAGAGTAGAAAATATAAACTTTGAAAATTTTAATTACTTTAACTAAAGCAAAAACCTGCTTCTCCATTATGTTATAATTTAAAGGTGCATCTCTCAGGGCTGTACTAAAGAAGGCTATTGGCTGTTCAAAACCCTGATTATTTTTCTACAAAAGGACTGCAACAATGGTGTGTTCAGAAGCAAAAGAAAATATGATAAATTCCCTATCAAACATTGGACTAATGAGGACTTTAGTTTGTGTTAAGGCTCTCTTTATATCTTCAAATGATTTTTTTTCCTCTATAGTCCATTTAATAGTCGAATCCTTCTTTAACATGTTATTCAGTAATCTAATTAATTCAACTCGGAAGCAAAAGAAAATATGATAAATTCCCTATCAAACATTGGACTGATGAGGATTGGAGTTTGTGTTTAGGCTCTCTTTATATCTTCAAATGATTTTTTTGCCTCTATAGTCCATTTAATAGTCGAATCCTTCTTTAACATGTTATTTAGTAATCTAATTAATTCAGCTAAATTAGAGATAAATCTCCTTGAAAAGTTTATTTTAACTAAAAATGTTTGAAGTTCTTTGATGTTCCCGGGATGTGGTATCTGAAAAATAGCTTCAATTCATGTTGGGTCAATCCTGATACCATCTTTGGAGATAATGTGGCCTAACAATTTCCATTCTTCCAACCTGAACAAATATTTTTTAGGATTCAGAGAAATTCCATATTTTCTGCATTTAATAAAGACCCGCCTAAGATTATCCATGTGTTTTTTATCTGATTTGGAGAATATTGTGAGGTCATCAAGGTAAATTATTAGGAATTCATGGATTTATTTGGCAAAGGCTATGTCCATTGCTCTTTGAAAGGTGGCCCCTGCATTTCTAATCCAAATGGAATTTTCACATACATGAAAGTGCCCCATGGAGTTGTGAATGCAGTCTTTGCCTAATCATCTGGGTGGACTAGGATTTGGTTATACCCAGAGAACCCATCTAGTAGCGAGATTCTGGAGGAACCCACTACCCTCTATAATATGTGATCCATTTTTGGAAGAGGATAGTTATCATTAAGTGAAACTTTATTCAAATTCCTAAGGTCAATACACAACCTAGTTTCGCCAGTTTTCTTTCTAGTGGGTACTAAATTGGAAACCCAGTCTAAGAACCTGGTAGCTGAAATAATTACTGCTTCATACATTCTTTTGATCTCCTTTTCAATAGAAGGCAATAGAACAGGGTTGATTCTTCTAAGTTTCTGTCTAAAGGGCTTTTGATATTCTTTTAATGGAATATCGTGTCATATTATCCTAGTATCATAGGATTTCAGGTCCTCATAACTCCAGGAAAAAATATCCTGGAATTCTTTTAGCAGTTTCATATATTTCAGTTTTTCATTGGGAGGTAATGATTTTGACAGTTTTATCAATTTGGGATTTTCTTCAGATCCTATATTTCATTTCTCAATGTTTTATTTCAAGGGTTCCATTTTAGGATTTTTGAGAATATCGTTTGAATCAAATAATTCCTCCAAAGGAGTTAATCCTTTGGGTAGAAAATTATCTTTAAGGTTTGTGACATCAATTTCTTCATCAATGACTTTGTCAATTTCCATTTGTTTTAGGTTTCGAATATCAGATTTTGTAAACTTTGTGGGATGCAATCTATCTATCTGATCATCTTCTAGTTTGTCAATTTCTACTTTATCATAGCAATCAAAAGCTATTGTTATGTCTATGTCTATGTTATTATTTACAAATTCCTCATCTAAAGTTAGAAAATGGTTAATTTGATGATCATTATCAAACACTTTCCAGTTCTTTAAATTTTCAGGAATCGCGGGTCTATGCCTAACCTTAGCAGTGTACTCATGGTTGGGCTGAAAGGGTAAGTTACAAATACTAGAAAACATGGCTAAGCTGTGAGCTTGCATGTTGTGTTTTCTTGGAAAAATAGCAAGTTTTTTTTTCTAAAAAGGTATTTAGTATTTCTATTATTGTTCCTCTATAAAATACTAGCCTATGATCCTTAGTCAAATAAACAGCTTTAATTTGTTTGATTACCAACTCAGAATCTTCCATGATAGAGACTCTAATGGCTCCTAACCTGTTAACCAGTTTGAGACCTAACAGAAGTGCTTCATATTCGGCCATGTTGTTTTCACATTTAAAGTTAAATCTGTAGGCATGACCTTCTACATGATTGTTTTCTAAGTTATAAATCCATACACCTACTCCTGCACCTAATTTGTTGATTGACCCATCAAATTCAAGATGCCACACAATTTCATGCTCATAATTTTCATCTGGGGTAGTGGAATATTTATTGACTAAGGTATCTAGATCATATTTTTTATCTGATGTTCCATGAATTTGGATATTTTGATTTTCTTGTGATTTTTCATTCTTTTGGTTCTGCTGTTATACTACTTGAAGTGTCTTCTTGATTATTTTCATCATTGTAAAGTATGAAGGAATCGATATCAGAATGTACTGAATAAAAGGGAAAATTCTGAGGTCTCTCATGGGAACTCAATACATACTTCTTCAGAGTCTCTCTATATAGTTTCTTGGGGTGTCCAAAGACTGATATGGTAGCATAGAACATGTCCAGTTGAAGATATCCCTGGAGTTTGCCGCCCCAAGATCAAGACAACAACATGCCATACTTAGATGGTATCTCAGCAACAAAAATGTCCATAAATATGGTCTTGGCAGGGTATTGAACTAGGTAGACACACAAATCTTTTATAAGACCTAAGCATTTAACTTGGCTTGAATCAAAGGAAAAGAGATCCTTATAAGGCCTAGTGATATCCAAGTTAAGCTTTTCCATTACAAATTTGTGCATGAGATTATGTGAGGCCCCAGAGTCAAGCATGGCATTATGTAAAAACGTGGATGTTAAGATTGATGTAGAAGGGTGGTATCCCTCCTTCAACTGGCTTTCCATTAACATCTGGTTCGAAAATCAACTCAGGTTGATCATCAAATAGATTCACAGAGTCTTCATTCTCATAGAAGTTTAAAGATTTGCTAATTTAGGATCTGTAAGTTTCATTTTTAACCAATTCTATCAGAGGGATTGAGATTTTGAGTTTGGCTACCTCTATTGCCAAATTGAAAGGCAGAGGGGATTTATCTATTTGAACATTTGAAATTTTAGAGCCAAAATTCTGAGTAGTCTTTTCTTCTTCATTGTTAGGAGTGTTCTTATCCATATTTCCTAATATGATTTCTGGGGGTTGTTCCACTATTCCTTTGAGGGGGACTGAAGTGGAAATTTGCTCATTAGAAGGTTGGTTATCTGTTACATATTCAATTCTGGGACTAGGAGGATTTTGATGTGGTCTAGAAAGGATTTGTAAGGTTTTTGTAACTTGAGGATTCTGATTTGTACCTTTTACTTTCTTACACTGGTTAGGTACTGCTTTTTTATTCTGATCAGGAACATCAATGTTCTTTTTGCTTCTTAAGTTGTACTGTTTATGAACTTCGAAAATAGCAGAGTCATACCCTTGCTTATAGTCGAAAGATTCTCTTGTTTGAGTTTGTAACTAATGAAGCATGTATAATTCTTGATCATCCTGAGTTAGGAAAACAGATTCTTCATTATCTAAACCCATAAGGTTGATCTGAGTTTCTATCTCAGGGTCTTCTTGGTGGGAAGTCTCAGCATAATTTTCTTGGAAAGGTGGCCTAATGTTTTTATCAGGTCCATTTTTACCAGTGTTTTGGTTCTGGTTTTTCCGAAAGTTTGGGTTCCTTAGTGGATTAGCCTGTTGGTTATCCCAGTGAGGTTTCCTTTCAATGACTTCTATTCTATCCATCAGTGTTTCCATTCCTTTAGCTAAAGCATCCATTTTCTGATCAAAGGGCAAAGATTCATCTTTCAAAGGTGTTCTTTTCTCATTTATAACTCTAGCCCTTTTGGATAGCAAATTAGCTTCTACGCTAACAGCTACACTTTTCATATCTTCAAGTGTGGCGGGATTCCTTTGTCTAAGCTAAAAAGCCATATCTGTGTCAAATACGTCTGGAAATTTAATCAAGGCTAAACTAGGTGGAGGTCTAAGGTCAAGTGGGATTGCATTATACACATTGTTAAACCTAGTATAGTAGTCCTGAACAGTTTCATTTGGTCCCCTTTTAAGGTTTTCATATTCAGATAGAATTTGAAGGGGATTCTTCTTTTTCTTCCACCTATTTAAGAACTCTTGGTAAAGTACTTTTAAACTATCTATGCTCTGAGGGGGAAAAGATCTAAACCATGCTCTCACTTCTTCAGCTAAACTTTGGACAAAGATTCTCATTTAGACATATCCTATGTCGATCTCATGCAGTTCAAAATAATCTGTCATTTTCTTAGTGTGTTGTTGTTTTGTGTATGTTCTAGTGCCATCAAATGAGGTTTACTCTGATAATCTACTGGTAAGGCACCTTGAGGGGCAGGCATCACAAAGGGGGCATAGCTAAGTGCCATAGCTCTAAGTTGTACAGGATTAAATACAGGTGTTGGGGTAACTGGGGGATTTGGGACAACAAGGGGAGTTGGTGTAACAGGAGTAATAGGTGTTTGAGGGGCTTGATAGGCTGATGAGGGAGTGAAGGTATGAATGGAGATGAGGGATGATCTTCAAAGTTGCGTGGAAATGATAGTGAACTAAAAGATGTTGAAGTTGTTTCAAAAAGTTCAGGGAGTCTATCAGTGGTGAGGGATGACTGAGGGGAGTTAAGTAGATTTCGATCAATTAACAAGTTGGCTCATTGGATTTCAAGTTCTCCGATGAATTCTGGATCTGGGACTAGGTCTAGCAATTCACTATCAAATGTGGTTCTAAACAGAGAGAGACCAAAATACTCGTCAAAAGGGATGTCTTGAAGTTATAACCACTCAACAAGGCATGAATTGGATCTAAACACAGGTCTACGGCTTACCAAACTTTCTTGTCTTCTAATTATTCTCAGAATAAGGTTGGGATTTTCAAATACAGGGGGAGTATTTGGATTAGGGTTGGCCTAGATATAATGAGTTCTTCCTGAAGCTATATTTCAAGATTTTTGTGATTGTTTTAAATTTTTATGAACTTTTGGAAATAACTTCTAATAACCCTTTCAGATACTTATCAATAAAAATTTGAATTCCTCAAATGTTTATTAAAACTGAGGGTTTTGAATCCACAGTATAGTTGCCACTATATTATCACTCGGGCTTTTTTCCGTAGAAGTTATCAAAGAAGGAATAGCCTGAGGTAACCACAAACCAATCTTTTAGACCTAGGTTCTAGCCAACCTAAGTCCAGAGAGGGCTCTCTCTTTAAGATTTAACTTTGTTTAAATAACATTTTAGGCTAGATCTTAATGTTCAAAGTTGTTTGTTTTAATTGAGGTGGTGGAATTAAGAAGTCAGATGGGCAAAGCAAATATTTTGGGCTATGGAGTCAATCAAGAAAGGCTTAACTAGATTTGATTTATCATTAAGTTAAGAGTTCACAGGGCAGGCTAACACAGCAAGAACAAATCTGAAGGTTTCAATGAATGGAATGTACTAACCAGGACCAAGGGCAATGAAGAATCCTTAACCGAGATTGGGATGAAGAAAGGAAGGATGGCTAGTAGCAAAGGGAAATGAAGAATCATGTACTATGGGCCAAAGGGGAAATGAACTACGGAAGTAAGGGGCAATTAAGAATCCCCAAACCAAGGCAATTTAGCATAAAACTTAAATAAAGCAAATAGCTAAAATAGAGAGCACTTAAGCTAATTTTGATGATATCATTCCTTGTTTGCTTTTAAGATTTTATAGGAAACACGTATGAATAATTCATGACATAAAGAGAAAACAATATTTAAACATGAGAAAATGATACTTATTTGTTCTAGTTGTGCACAAGAATCGAGTGAAATGTCCTCAGCTTTATTTCATAATCTAGTAAACCAGTCCAGTCTTGAGTACAATAGCTCCTTAGCTTAAAACAAAATGTCTCCAAAAATGCTTTTTAATCCACCCTAATTACTTCAACTTGTGAAGTATTTATACAAAATTTAATACAAAATATCTCATAACCATATGAGATTTATTCTAGGAAGCAAAAATTATCTTCCACACGAAGATAGAGACATATGGAAAATTGATTGCTTGCTATCCCTTTATTTGTGAAATGTGATGGCTGCTGGAATTCGAATTTGGCTCTTGCAGTTGCCTTGGTAGTTATGTACTGGATTTCACTTTTATCTTTGACCTACTTATACTCTTTACCTATGCTGATTAATCATGTGTTACTTGCTTTTACCTGACAGACATAATTTACCCCACAGATTTAATATAGTTACTTTATAGTAAATTTGTCAAACTAGTCCACCAATCATTATTTAGTAATTTTATTCTGATCATTTTCGTGTAGACTTCATCAGCTTCTGTATATTTGGAAAAATTGGGTTTGTTGGTAAACAAATGCTTCACTTCATGTTCTATATAGAATAGATTCTACAGGCCATCATAAAGTACTTTTCCTGTAGGCAATGCTTTTACTCTTGAAGAACTAGCTTTGCTCTTGGATTGTTTACTCAATTTTTCAATGTAGTCTTCTTGTGTCATTAATTTGTCATGTATGACCAGAGGACTAGGAAGTCCTTCTTTCAAAATTTCATATTTTAACATGAAGCTGTCAATTTCTGCTTGAATGCTTTAACATCTTTTCTCCAAGTTCAGCATCAAGTTCCTTTTGGTAAGAACCTTCTTTATCTCAATAACAGTTGTTGTTCTGTCCTGATTATCTAGTTCATCGAGCTGGTGCTTTTTTCTACTTTTCAAAAAATCTATCAACTGATTTGCTTCCTTGGGCTTGTCTCCCAGTTCTTCCTTTTTCTTTTGTATGGCTTCCATGGCTATTTTGACTAATTCAATTTGGTCAAAAATAACTTGAATGGAAGACCAAATATCATTGATGGAATCAATGATATTGTTCCACAATATATCCTTGATGTCTCTCAATGGCCTTTCTAGAGTCAAATCATTTTCAAGGGTCCTTTTTCTTTCTACCATCCTTTGGTTTTTCTGAGTTTCTTATTTGTGTTGTATTTCTGCAAGTGAACAACTAGTTTCTAGGCTTGTGACTTGCTCTCTGAGTTTCTTGAGTTCTGTGGCCTGGATGCTCATTTGTTACATAGCCTTAACCAATTCATCTACCTTTTCTGTTGTTATCCCTATATTGGTTGATGTACCTGTCGCTGAAGTAGTACTTGCTACTGGCAATGCTGTAACTGTTGAAATCGTTGGTGCCAAGGAAGATATTAGGGTGGAGGGTACTGCATTGGAAACTATAGGTATTACAGTCTGAGGAACGGTGGCCAGATCACTCTGCTTGGACTGTATTAAGTTCTCCAATTCTTTGTCAGTTTCCTTTAATTGATCATTCAACTTAAGGACTAGATCCATAAGTTCTTCCTCCTTCTGTTTTTCTAAAACTTCAGCAGTTTGAGGATGGTGAACAGGAGGAATCTTGAGATGCTTCTTTAGTGCAGCTATGTCATCATTTTTCTTCGTTATTAATTGCTCCGCTGCTTTGACATCCTTGGGATCATGTCCCAGCTCTATGACCAAGTCTTCTAAAGTCTTTATTTTGGTGTCTTTGGCCTGAGAAGAGGCCTTTTTAAATTGAAGCTGTGCATATGTGTTATTTAGTGAGTTCTGTAGTTGATGAGGTGTGATTGCTTTGTTGGTCGATGTAGAGTAGACCATTTCACCTATTTGTTTATGTAGCTCTATGTGATCAATTGGTTGAATATCTTTTGCTAAAACTTCAAAATTAGTTTTCAAATAGTCATCCATAGACTTTGGTTGTTGCATAATTGGCTTAAGGAATCTCATCTGCATTTTACCCTCCTTTATGTCAAAGTCTGACATCAGCCTTGTTTGGTTCGTTGGAGCCATCCTAAGATAATGAGCATAGGTTTGAGCCTTTATTTTTTTGTTCCTTTCCTTGATTTCTTTGTATTTTTCTTTGATATCCTAGCTCTGACCATAAGGAGTCTTGAAGGAAGATACCTATGTGCTATGTTGCCTTTGTAATACCTGGAACTGTGAGGTAGATGGCGTACCTCCTGAAGGGATAGTATGCACACTATCAGTTCTTTCTGCCACTGTGTTTCCTGGTTTTTCCTCTGTGTATTCCTGTTCAGAAAATGGATTTAACCTTTGCCTCTTAGCATAGGTTTGATTAGCAGGTATGGTGGAAGGAGTGGCCTCCTCTCTGTTTCTTTTTGGATTTTTCTACTCATTTACAGGAGTCTGCAAAATGGGGGAATTGGTCATATTTTGTTCTGTTTGATTGAGCTCCTCTAAAATCTCAGGTAGTTCTAACTCTTCTGCCTGTGACTGCCTTTGAGATGAAGTTTCTCCAGGCACCTGTACAAATAAATATTCATCAATCCTCCTATCTAAATCCATCAATACATTGTCAACAACAACCTCTGTACTATCTTGATCTACTAATGTGTTTTCCACCCATTCATATTTATTGCCATACTTTTCAATTTCTAAGATCCTATGGTGGGTGCAAGGACATAGCTTATTTTTCTGTATCCTATTATAAATAAAGTTGTGGAGATCATAGATCCACATGAAACTCTATTTTAATTTCAGACTTTGGAGGATTTCATCTGCCTCTTCTCCTGCTTCTCTGCTATTACAAATAAAAGGGCCAAGATGATCTCTTATTCTTAGTTGGGCCTTTTTCTTGGTTCTAACAAAATGCACCTCATCTGAATTTATTATCTATTTGTAGTACTCCAGAGCAAATAATCTCATGGGGAGGTACTTTGGCATTTTGTAACGTGGTAGCTCACATCCATAGATTCTAAGTTATGTATGGTTTTGGTACAAGTACCAATCCCCTACTTTGTATTGCTTTGAAAATCGCAGGATCCTCCTGATGTTTGCATTGATTCTAGGAGGAGGGCTTCCTAGCAACATGGTAGCTACTGGATGTACAAATAAATCAATGAAATCTGTATATGGGTAGGGAAAATTAGACCTGTGGAACAAAGGGGTCTGGAAGATGACAGATCTAGGATTCCCTTTGGTATCAAGCTTTTGGACAGAGAAGGGAAACTTATCAATATAATAGTAAAGAAATAAATGATACAGGACTAATGAATATTTGAATACTCTCTCATTTTCCAATCTCAAAAATTGATCATGCATCTTATCTGAGCTGAATTTTTCATAATCAAATTTGACTGCAGGAGGTTGGCCAGGGGTAAAAATAGACATGTAGGAAAAAATAATGTCATCTACATATTCACTAGTGGTAAAACCTAAAATGCATGATATCATTGATGTGATATCTTTTCCTAGACCAGAAAAGAAGGACGACATGTAAGGAGGGGGGTCTTTTGGCATGTATTTTTCTTCAGCAATGAAAGTCTGGAGGATTTGAGTACTTCTGGAACTAGATATCTTGGAGAATCTATCAAGCAAATCAGCAATGGTAAGGGGGGGCGGTAGGTTTTCACCAGGATGCAACTGTAACATCTCATTTATGGATTCTTTAGTGATAGTGAATAGGATGTTCTGATATAGGGTCATTACAGCTCTCATGATAAGGTCATAGTTTGCATGAAAGTAGTGAATAATCTCTGGGAAGACATGAACACTAGGGAATTGATATTTGGGCAGGTTTGATTCGCAAAGGCTTACCTTATCTACATGGTTTAAGTAGTTATCACGGTGTCTACAATGAAATTTCAAAGGGTATTCTTCAAAGATGAGGTCTTTAATTTGAAAATCTTTGTCAGCCAGGGGAAGATGGTCTAAATCTATGTGGGGAGTAGTAACTGGCATGACGTTGAAAGCAATTGGGGCGTCCATACTTGGTTCTTGTGGATTCAAGGGTAGGGGCAAAGGATTTTAGGGAAATATGGAGAAATTGGCTTGTCACAGAGTATCTCAGGACTATCAGACAACTTAACTTACCAAATTACTTAATTTTTAAAGCAATTTAGCTCAGGTTTGGCACAAAACAGGGTTTCTCAGTCAAAAATGGGGTAAATACCTGGTTTCAGTTGTCTGAATGGATTAATGGTACTAGTGCACTGTTCGTAGGGAGCGCAGGAGTCTACAATGGTAATCTAGAGTTCAGTGGCTTCAGGAGGTTGACAGTTTGTAATAGGTTGACAATTCGAATGTACTCTATGTTTGCATGGAGAACAGAAGGTTTCTTCTTTTGGTGAAAAACAAAAATAATGAGTATTTTTTGTTTATCTACAAAGTCAATGATTTTTGGCAGGTATAATGGAAAAGTGACAGTTGGCGCCAACTAACGAAGGTGACGCTTTGTCTTGTACTGAAGGTGGTAAGCAGAGGCAGTAAGCGGAACATATCACATCACTTTTGGGGACTTGGTGGTATTGTGAGAGGTCCGCCTGGTGCAATTCATCGGAAGACATGTAGTGGCGGGGTGAATAGTAAAACTTCTCATATCGGGTAGGTAAAGTTCATCATCGGAGGCCACCAAATATGATTGGCAGCCGTTAGATCTGAAGGGGTCAGATCGTATGGTGGTAATGATGTGATTTGGTCGGGGAGTTAATGAAGGGGCCGGACGGGATTTTAATTGTGGGTTAGGGAAGCTTAATGATGTCAAGGGTGAGCTGATTGGTGGAAGGTTATTAATTAATCACAGTTTGATCAATTAATCCCTTTTTGTAATGGCAGAGGGTTATGGCTCTTACTTAGTCACAAATCGACTAATTAATCCATCTAATTTATTTACTTAATATGGTTTATATTCCAACCATTGGGGTGGGATATTTATATAGGGGTTTTATTTATAATTATATATGGGAAAGGGGTTTATTTTTCGGGAGTTAAATATAATAAGAGTTAAAGTTAATATGAAATGGAAATGGGAACAAATTGCGCTAAGTATAATGTCTTGACACATTTGTTCATGCATTTAAATTTACACATTATAACTTAGGCTTAATGCTTTTTGTGGGTTTTTATGTAAACAAAGGGGGTTTTAGGTAAGGTTTATTACTTTCCCTAGGTAAATGGTAATTTCACCTTAAGAAAAGGGATTTTTAGAAGAGATGAATGTTTATGGAGGGAGTAAATATTTGTAAGGAGGTTGTAGTACTTAAATCTTATAAGTTATTGGGTCAAGGGTTTGGTCCCTCCAGAAGTCAGAGAAATGCTCTGAGCCCCTTTAAATTAAATTTCTAGGTATTTTGATTTTTTTCTTGTGGGAAATTAGTGAAAAGGTAAAATGAATGGGGAAATTAATCAATTGACTTTGTAACTGTCCCATTATCATCCATGCTTTAATCAGTTTGATGATGTAATCAAATGACATGATTTTTAACTAACCATTCATCATAATTCCACAACCATTCAACTACTTACCCATCTACACATCCTACCATTTTTTATACTCTTTATTAGGGGGACTTAAACTCGCAAACCCTCATCAAACTTTTCTTTTTCTTTTACAATAGAAATCTATCTAAATCTATCCTTATTACATCCAAGGGCTCAGATTAAACTATTGAGCTCCTTTTTTTATTTACTCTACCTATCTACTTATCTGCCAAGATTAAACAGTTTGGTCAGATTTTATTCTCTATCTCTAAGCATGAAATTGAAAACATGGAATAAACAAGGTTAAATTGTTTGGTTACCATGGATTGTAGCATAAATAACAAGTTTCGCACAATCATTATTGTACAAAAAATAAAATAGTAGTGGCATTTGGACTTGCACACTTTCATGGTCTTTTTCCTTTTCTTTGGGGTTCATTTTTTCATCTTTTTTTACCTTTTTTCCATTCTTTTTGTCCTTTGATTTTTCTTTTAGGACATACCCTCCTTACATTTTCTTATTTTTTTTTATTTTTTACAAATATGGAAAACATTTTCAGAAAGCAAAGGTATGTACATATTACAGTTTTGACCTCATCCATTCAAAAATAACGACACCTATTGGTATAGGAACATAACACTATTCATGCTCTTTGTTTGCATTGGAACTTTTCTTATCTAAATATGATTTCCCTCAAATCTGTGGAGAATAATTTGGAACAACAATTGTCTCTCCTCAACCTTCCCAAGATGCCCTTAGACTTAGAGGACAAAGCCTTCTCATCAAATTTCATGTTTCGACTCACTATTGTCTTGTTGTTCTAACAAAATGTATATCTTATAAACTTTGAAGGACTCATTATAGCCAACAATCCTTTTACCATGAGGTAATGCTTCAAGAGAGGTAATTCTCCATATTGGTGATTGGTTCTCCTGTGCCAAAGCTAGCAAAGTATTGCCTAGGAAAATATTGTTGAAAATGGCTTTAGAGAAGACATTGAACTATTTTTCCTTAGAGGCTAAAGAAATGTTAAATTTATGGCATCAGAGGCAGAGTTCAAGGGTAATGTCCCTAAGTTGGGTGGCTAGGGGTTGTTACAGACATCTAGTGATGCACCCTAGGTGATGGTGTTAAAACCTAACCCTAACCCTAGGTGATGGTGTTGAGTGCACCCACATGCATGGATAATGCTTCCAGAAATAGTGTGCTCAACTAGAGAAGACTAGGTCATTGCATGCATACACTGAGCCTCTGAACTAAAGACAAAATAATGCAATACCTTCGGATATATGCCTTGAAACATGCACTTTTCTCATAGATAGTTTGTCCTTCTCTAAATCTAAAACAGGAAATTAACTAATGATGGTGCATGCATGCATGCATGCTTATGCCCCCTACAAACTTATCTACATAACAATAACACTCCTCCTAAAGCAAACTATTGCTATGCCTAACTTCATTTGTTATCAATTCCGCAAACATATATCGAGGCATGGATATGTTGTTACAGTTGTGCTATGAGGAAGGAGAATCAACTATTGAGAAAACAAGGTAAAAATATAACACCTGGGATTTGAGATTTTAATAGTAACTAGCCCAATTTTTTCTTGCCATCAACTTGGGACTAACAAGAATTTAACTCACTTCAAGCAACCAAAAATTTGAAATTTTGGACAATTTTAGTTATTGATTACATGCTTATTTCTACACCTTATTGAGTTTTGATTGTCAAGTCTGCAACTATTTGCTTGATACCTTTTTAGTATTTTCCCCTTTACTATAAAGTGGTCCTTTACAAAGCAAGTTTCAAGTAAGTATTATTTCAAGAATTGAAAAGCTTCATTACCTTATGAATTCCTTAAGTTTCATTGTTATATCTTGTTTTCCATTATCTTGATATTTATTTGGATACGGGGCTTAAGTTCAAGTGCTATTATGGTCCACAAAAGACAAGCTTTTTCCTTATGATGTTTTATAGGAACTTGAATATACCTAGTATTTACAATGGGTCCATGAGTTGTGCTCATACCCTCCAGTTTATTATATTTGCATCAAAACATTTATTGAAGGTTATGTAACTTTATTGACCAGTTAGAGTTAGTTGTTGGCCTCATTGAACATGTTTGTATGTCAAGAAAAAATAAAAATAAAATTATGAATGCCCAAGGCATTATGTGTCTTGTTTCTCACCATCATGTGCTTCTTGTGGTTGAACCTTTTGATATTTTTTGGAGGTATTAATTTCACTGGTTGGTTGAACCCCTGTTAATAATAATATTTACCATTTAAAATTTTGTTAATTTAGGGATATTGACATTTTTCTGGATATGTGTCTGCTTTGCTATGTTCTTGTTCTATTATATTTTGAATACTTTGAGATGTGTATCATGCACTTTTTCATCTTTTCTTGACCATATTTGTGATCATTTCAATTGGGAAAGCCAGTTCACCAACGAGGCCTACTACATCACTTCTGAGTTTTATGTCCATAACATAGGGTTGTATTCAATGTTAGTGGTCAAGTTTCACTTATTCTTCCTCTTAGGTTGGCCACCCTTCTTTCTCATTTAAGCTATTCTATTAACCTCTTCATTGGCTCGACTTAAATTCTCCTTACTGCTGGGTTACTAGGTTCTCTCTCATCTATGTCTTTCTTCTCTTTCCTCTAGCATGTTATGGTTTCAAAGAATCCAAGTCACATAGGTATCTGGGGGGTTGTATTTTTCCAATCTCCTCTAATCCTTGCGGAGTCACATCTTTTCGAGCTTTTTCTTGAGCCTTCCCTTTCTACATGGGGTCTCACTCTAGGATAGTCCTTTTGGTGCTTACATCATTCTCCTTCCATCCCTATCTCACTTATGACGACTCTGATCTACATATGGTTAATTGGAAATTGTTAGTTTAGGTGTGGCAATTTTGGAGGGATCCAATATTTACTGCCAAAACTTTCCTATGTATGAATATCTATGTATGGTTAACTGGAATTTGTTAGTTTATGGGTGGAAATTTTCAATGCCAATGGAATCTTTGAGTTTAATTAATTAAAACATTAACAAAATTTCAATAATCCAATTATATACGGTTGTAATGTATCAATCCCTTACAAACATACCTATTCTAAGTCAGTCAACTTAAGACTTAACACATGGAATAGTGAAAATGTAGGGAAGGTTGAAAAGGAGTGAGGAATGACAAATAACTTCAACAAATATTATAATCTTTTCTCATGGATGGTAAGTGTTTGTTGAAGGTGTCCATGTGGTCTAAAATGAGAGAACCTGCAGAAATTTTTCCCCATGCACTTGCGAGGGCCTAAGGAGAATGATATAAAGCTTATGGTATTGTTTTTATAGGCGTTGAGAAAAAGGGTTAGGGTTTCATTGTAAATTTGAACATTAGGGTTAGGGTTGGATAGAGAAGACACTAGTCATGGATATCATAGATTATAATGTGTTATTTAATGTTGTATGATATTTCTTCGTCTGCAAAATGATCTTCTAGAAACATGTTCTTGAAATGAAATTGGCGGCATCCAACCTACACTAATTTTTCAAGTTTTTTGTGAAAACACTTGCAACAAATTTTAATGATGCGACTACTGTTGAATTCAAAGTGTGTGACATATTTTAAGAGGAATATTATTCCTTGTGAGATTTTTCTTACCATTTGTTTTCCTTTAAAAATGAGTGTTTTAGATTTGTTAATTTCTATGAGTATTTTGGATTTATTATTATTTTTTTATATTAAAATTATTAAAAATATTTTAATGTAACTAATAATTTTACTTTTCACATTAAGAAGCATGTAGATAAAAGTTATTAATATTAATATGCTTGATATAAGTGTATTAGGGTATATCAATCATTTAGTGAAACCATGTGCCAAAAATATCATAAACCTCACCAACCTTATTCAAGAAAAAGAATAAGATACATTGACTCCCTGAAACTTTACGACATATCAAAATATCACAAACCTTAGTCACAAAATTATTGTTGGCGAGGGCCTACAATAATACCCTAATCGTTAATAGCTCTAAGAAGAATTGTGTTATATTTTTAATTCATTTACAAAGCCTTCACATGACCACGTGCTAAGTTAGTGGTTTGTTTGGGGTAAAACAACCCTCTCCCTCTTGCACTATAAAAATAAAGGGCCTTATAAATCATGAGTTTTTATCGAAGATGGGATTTGCAGCAAAGGAAAGATCATATCTCTGCCTATTCTTATTTTATTTTTTGGTGAGGAGGTGAAGATAGACATATTCTTCTTGCAGGTTTTTTCTCATCATCAGTGGTGACCTCAGGAAGAGGGAGGAGGGCAGTTTCAGATCGATCGGGTGTTCAAGTCCTTCAGAGAGATGGCAGG
This sequence comes from Pinus tabuliformis, assembly GCA_031772625.1. Taxonomy (NCBI): domain Eukaryota; kingdom Viridiplantae; phylum Streptophyta; class Pinopsida; order Pinales; family Pinaceae; genus Pinus; species Pinus tabuliformis. The sequence goes on along the minus strand of CM062817.1, from coordinate 1,460,638,091 downwards.
GGAGAAGCCCAAGAATGGCAACATGTGGAATATAGTGAAGCCATTTGTCAATGGAGGAGCCTATGGTATGCTGGTATGCTCGCAACATGTGTCATCCAGGTCGTGGACATGATCAAGGTGTCTGCTATATCTCTTGGATTTTTGGGCCTTTTTCTTGCTTTATGTTCATCCTTCAAATCCATTGAGGAAGAGATTGATCCTTCACCCCAAACTTATGTTCTTTTTATTTTGAAAGTGCTTAGAACCAACCCAATATATATGGATATAGAATCCCAAAATATTATGGATATAGAATTGTATGTAAATCTATTGAAGAAAAAATACTCCTTTTTTTGTATATGCATGCCCTCTAGCTTTTGTTTAACCCCCAAATCACAGAAATGTGACCTAATCTTATTAATAACTAATTTTCGGTGTTAGTTTATGTTGGGATGTAATGGCTGATTTGAATTGACCCAAATTGTTGTAGGTGCGTATTTAGTTGGGTCAAGGTTCGGGTTATAATGTGGCAAAGAACATGCTGAGGGATAAGGGCTTTGGTGTTTTTTACCAGGTTAGTTTCCATTTTATGTTAATCCACAACAGTTACTTATTTTGTTCATATTGTTGTGGTGCATGTCTCGCAACTTGATGTGATACATTCTTCCTCGTGGGTTCTAACATCCACAAAGAGGTGACCTTGCTTTGTGGTCCCTTCATTGCAATGATTGTCTTTGATTCCTACCTAGTTGCAAGCACATTAAGAAGAAATGTAGCATATTCTTGGTTGAGGACACTCACCAATTCTGGTCAGATGTTAAGGTGCCCTATTCTCATAAGGGTAAACCTTCCTATCCATCTCTTTAAACGCACATAGTACACATGATGGCTTCATCTTATGCTTGTTGTGGGGAAAATGTTGTTGTAGTGGAAACCCCAAATCAAATTTATTTGGGTTGACCCTAATTTGAAGGGTAGAATTATAAAGGTTTTACATAGTACATATATACAAAATCTATTGGTTTCTCCATAAATTTCCTGAGAGAGACTCCCTAACATAGCAAGCAAAATATTTTTTGTTGTCGAAGAGATTTACTGTTGCTAGTTCTTTCTCAAAACTAGCAAAAACTATAGACAATCTAAAATGCCTCATTTTTGGTCTATCATTACAGTATCCATTTAAATAGACACCAACATAGGTTAACAAAAGATTACTAACACGATTTCAATGAAATACTGTGCGCAGAGAGAGCCAAAGTTAAATATCTGGTCTAGTCGAAAATGGATTGATATCTTCCTCAATGTGGACTTCCATATTGTTTTCCACTTCTTCAATTAGGTCATGGTTGTCTTAGATGCCCTTGTGACAGTCTGAAACTGCCAACTCCAACGCCATCAACTTTATCCCTGTGACCTCCATTTCTTTGTTCAGTTCTTTCAAGCACTTCTTGTTTCTGATTTCTCTCTTCCAATTTATAAATGCATACAAAAAAGAATTGAGCATACACCCCATCTTGGGGGATGCATCCCTGTGGAACATTGCTTCTTGGAGATTGAGACCCAGCAAAGGGATTCATCCTCTACTCAACAATTTTTTTTCTAACACTGTCAATGGTCACACATCATTCTGCAAATGTTGCATAGAACCAGCATGAAACAACCAATGGATGATAGTTGATTAGTGTAAGAGAAGAAACCTTCCCTAATTTCCAAACAATATTACCTCCTTTGTCTTCCTGGGGTTATGAAAACTTTCAATTATGGAGGGATAGTATAACAGATGGCATAATGAAATTTTCTTTTAACACTTGCTTTTAAACTATTTCCATATCATAACCTCCTCCATCTCTGCAGCTTCCATTTTATACTAATGTATTTTTCAGTGTTACATTATGAACGTCAAACATAGGGTAATGCAAACTAGCCCAGATAGTTAACTATTCATAGCAGCGCCTTGGCCTTATGTTCCTTAATAGGAATTCTACAGCTTGCATAAAATTTACATCATAAACATCACATGTTTCTTTCTATGCAAGCCATATGAGTTGGCACCCAAGAGAACATCTATGTACATGATACATACACATCTGCCTATGTGCATAGTGGGCATAGCAAAATGGGGTATTAATGAGTGTTAGGTCCCTACAATACTAGTGATTATGCCATTACTATTGTAGTTGTATCTCTTATTAATATTGTTGTGCCCCTATTGTCCCCATATTGTTATTACTGTGCCCCATAGAATCCCTCTATTGTTATTTTTATACCTTTATATTATTATTGTTAGGTCGGCTTGGTTATATTGTGACTCCTTAGACTCCTATATATAGAAAGGAGGTTTTGTCATTTGAATCATCAAGAAATCATTCATTTGTGTAATGTAAAGGAGGTTGCCCAATCGAAGAGGTTGAATTCTAAGGCGTTGATATATATCTTCTATCTTTTCGTGAGCTGGTTTCATAACATTTGGTACAGAGCTTTGGATTCTAGGGTTTCGCTGCTCCAAATAGGTCATCATGGAATTTTCGCTCTAACTTTTTTTCTGTGACATTTCAGAAGTGGAAAAAAAAAAAAAAAAACCCATTTGAGACGAAATTGCACTGAACCTCAGTTCCAAATTTCAGAGCTTTTCACGCTATATTTGCGGAGATATGATCTGAGGAAGTTGGTCTTTTCATAGACTCCTGAATTACATTCCAAATAGGTGACCTGGGGAAAATCATCATAACTTTCTCTCTGAGCATCAGATTGAAATTTCGTAAGAAGGCACAGAAAGAGGACGGACTGTAGTTCCTTGTATATATTCTTTAGAGCTAAAGGTCGAAACAAGGAAACGTGGCATGTCGTACAAGTTCGCTCTACTGAACTAGTCTATAATCAGGTCACTGTGGGAGATCTGGTATAACGCTTCCTTGGAGAATCCAATTTGGATTAGACTAGTGGAATTGAAAAGAGGAAATAGAGGGCTACTGCAGGTCACAATTTCAGAACTAGATGATCTGAAATGATAGAGATACATCAGAGGAAATATTGAGCTCCTAGAAAGTGAAAAAGGTGTGTAGATTTTTTTAAATTTTTGCCTAAGCTTGGTTTGAAAAATTGTTTTGAAAGAATTCAACGGGCATAGTAGAGCATTATTATCAGTAACTGATGCCCTGAGGAAAGAAAATGCAAACACCTAGTAAGCAAATTGAAAGCTCTAGCATGACTCACGAAGAAGAGGAAGAAATACTACATGATATATCAAAATTACAAGACCAAGTGCAAAAAATGTCACTCACACAAATGCTAAAAGAAGCTAAGATAAATGGCATGGAATCTAAGATAAAGGGCGTGGAAGCTAAGATGAATGGCGTGAAAGCTAAGATGGATGATTTAATGAAATATTTGAAGAAATATTTGAAGACATATTTGAAGAATTTTCTACAAGAAATACTTACTAATGGGGAAAGGGTAGTAAAGGAAACTCATGATGCGAACAAAAGAAATGTTAATCATGATTTCATAGACTCTAATGTTGGATCGAAGACCCACCATATTCCAATAATTGATATGAGGAAGTTTGATGGCAAGGATCCCGCAACATGGATATTACAGATGGAGCAATTTTTCGATCTCAATAATGTGCAAAGAACACAAAAGGTACGTATTGCAACTTTATATTTGGAACCAAATCAGTTTGTATGATATGAATGGCTTTTCTCTCGTAAAAAAATTATCACTTGGGAAATCTTTATGGAATAATTGACAACACATTATGAGGATGCAAAAAGCAACACCTTTTTTAGCCAATTGATAAGTCTCAAACAAAAGGGTTCAATAATGGTGCACATTGAGGAGTTCCAAAAATTGAACATAAGGGTAAAAAATATTCCAGAGGAGCATAGGATTGATGTGTTCATAGGGAATTTAAAGGATAATATCCAACATGATGTTCGCCTTTGGGAACCTGATTCATTAGAGAAGGCATTCAGGTTAGCAAGAAAAATTGAAAGAAAAACTATGGCAACCAGGAAGCATACCACTCACAACTATAAAGATGGAAGTGTTGTTGCCCCTAGGCTTCCACAACCTATAAGGTTGACACCACAACAATTGGAAGAAAAAAGAGTAAAAGGGATTTGTTACAGCTGTGATAGAAAATACACTAAAGGTCATAAGTGTGCTGAGAAGAAATTATTCTACATAGATTGTGAAGAGGAAGAAGAAAAGGAGCAAGAAAGGTCGAAAGAAGAGGATATACTCCAAGAACAAAGCCTACATAAAGAAGAAATGAATCCGACCATATCTTGTAATGCATTGGCAGGAATTACCACTCCTCAAACCATCAAGACAGAAGGACAAATCAAGAAGACAAGGGTAATAGTGTTGATTGATTCAGGAAGTACCCACAATTTTATTCATTGTAAGGTAGCAAAAGAATTGAATTGCTTCCTATATCCAGCACCAGAGTGTCAAGTGATGGCTGCAAATGGAGGAATGACAAATTTCTCTGGAAAGTGCCATAATATCAAGCTATCCATGGGAGAATATGTATTGGCTAGCCCAATGCTTTCCATTCCAATGGGAGGTGTTGATGTTGTATTATGAGTCCAATGGCTACAATCCTTGGGTACAATAGCTTTTAATTTTCAAGAAATTTTCATGAAAATTTCTACAGAAGGAAAAGAAGTTTAATTAAGGGGTATTACAGGGAAACCAGGAAAGATAATCAGCTCTAACAGTATGAAAAAGCTTCTAAAAAAGGAACAAAGACGTGTAATTGCACAATTATGTTCACTAAATGTTTCCACATCGAAATCATCTATTTCTCCAGATCTCCAAAAAGTCTTGGACAATCATTCCAAGGTATTTGAGACTCCCAAAGGTCTCCCACCTATTCGTGATCATGATCATGCTATTCATCTGATTCTAGGAAGTGTTCCTCCAAACATCAGGCCGTACAGATATCCCTATGCCCAAAAGAGTGAAATTGAACGTATGGTGGCAGAAATGCTAGAGGTTGGTAAAATTCAACCTAGCCAAAGTTCTTTCTCTGCTCCAGTAGTATTGGTGCACAAGAAGGATGGATCATGGCGCATGTGTCCGGATTATAGGGAGCTCAACAAGGTCACTATCAAAGATAAGTTTCCCATTCCGATCATTGATGAATTACTGGATGAATTGCATGGATCAATTTACTTCACCAAGTTGGATCTTCGTCAGGATATCATCAAATCAGAATGAAGACCGAAGACACTCCAAAAATAGCATTTAGAACTCATGAGGGTCATTATGAATTTTTGGTCATGCCTTTTCGCCTTACCAATGCACCTTCTACATTTCAAGGTTTGATGAATTCCATTTTCAAACCCTTCCTTAGAAAATTTGTGTTAGTATTTTTTGATGATATACTAATCTACAACAAGTCTTGGAAGGATCATGTTGAACATGTTGGCAGGGTGCTACAACTATTGGAGGAGAAACAACTATATGCAAAAAGATCCAAATGTTTCTTTGGAGTACAAGAGGTGGAATATCTGGGTCATATTGTATCTCATGAAGGAGTTAAGGTTGACCCTAGAAAAATTAAAACCATTAAGGAATGGAAAATCCCCACATTCATAAAGCATTTGCGAGGGTTTCTTAGGTTGATAGGGTATTATTTATGTTTGTTAAGAATTATGGGAGAATAGTAGCACCTCTAACAACATTATTGAAGAAAGATGCATTTTCATGGACTCCAGAAGAAACAAAGGCCTTCGAACATCTTAAAGAGGCAATGTTCCAAGCACTGGTCTTAGCTACACCAGACTTCACAAAACCTTTATTGTGGAATGTGATGCTTCAGGAAATGGAATTGGTGTTGTTTTAATGCAAGATGAAGGACCCATTGCTTTTGAAAGTCATCCAATCAAGGGAAAGTTTTTACACAAAGCTATTTATGAGAAGGAAATGTTGGAAATACTACATGCACTTAAGAAAAGGCGACCCTACCTAATGGGAAGACACTTCAAGGTAAAAACAGATCATGATAGCCTTAAATACTTTTTAGAAAAAAGATTATCGTACCAAGAACAACAAAAGTGGGTCACAAAGATGTCGGGTTATGACTTTGAAATTATCTACAAGGTGTTGCAAAATATTGGTACTATGGCATACAAATTGGAGCTTCTTGCAGCTTCTCGAGCACACCCAGTTCTCCATGTTTCATGTTTAAAGAAGGTTATAGGCGACAAGCTCCCAGTTCAAACAATGTTGTCAGAACTTGACGAGGAAGGAAAAATTATGTTGGAACCAGAAGCAGTCACAGAAACAAGAACTCGACAGCTACGAAATCGATCAATTTCGGAGTATCTCATCAAGTGGAAGAACTTATCCGCTGAAGATTGCACATGGGACGATGAGAATTTTATACAAAAGCATCCAGAACTACTCAAGCGTTGAGGACAACACTTTCTGAAGGAGAGGGGCATGTTAGGTCCCTACAATACTAGTGATTACCGGATTACTATTGTAGTTGTATCCCTTATTAATATTTTTGTGCCACTATTCTCCCCATATTTTTATTACTATGCCCCATAGAATCCCTCTATTGTTATTTTTGTGCCTTTATATTATTAAAGTTAGGTCGGCTAGGTTATATTGTGACTCTTTAGACTCCTATATATAGAAAGGAGGTTTTGTCATTTGAATAATCAGGGAATCATTCATTTGTGTAATGTAAAGGAGGTTTCCCCCTTGAAGAGGATGAATTCTAAGGCGTTGATCTATCTTTTATATCTTTTTGTGAGCTGGTTTCATAACAAAGAGGAAATTTTCATAACACTGCTATGGCTATCTACATTTCCTATGTATGATAATGGTTTTCATCTGTACATTATATTTAAGAGGTCCACATCTGCTTAATTTTCCAGCTATTATAATCTATTTACATGGTATCTACACATCAGTCTATATATAGAATAGGGGAAACGAAACAGGGTGTACAAGAAGAAATTTTCGCACTAGTGTAGTTTGTTTATTCATCCCTATGGTTTATTGCTTCATAGCTACCATTCCTATGACTATATATATATATATATATATATATATATATATATATATATATATATATATATATATATTGTCTATGTATGGTGACAGTTTTCATATGTACATTATATTTAGGAGGCCCACATCTGCTTATTATTTCCAGCAACGTTATCAAAATTTCCAATTGGGGGCTTGTTTACATACAGGAAACCTTCCTGATTTGGAAACTGTATGGAAACTCTTGGAAACGTTTCCTAGGATTTATTTTCCTGGTAGATCCCATCATGAAAATGTCATTTATGTATGGTAAAATCAATTTTTATATTCTTGATTGCTAAAATTAAAGAAATCAAATCAAATCATAAAGAAGAGCAATTAAAAAGCTAAAAATGGCATATCCTACCCATATATTTTTTTCACACTATGTATATAAAAAAATTCTTCTCACATACCATATATAGCTATGTTTCTTTTCCATTGCCTTAAGTTTTTGAAATGCCATTTCTGAAGCCTGTACCATTTTTTAAAACTTGTACTTGTTTCTCTACTCTAGGTGACATTGATTTCCAGGATTAGAATGCTTGAGATGAACACTTCAAAATAGTTTTTCTTCTGAATTTTTCTTTAGTTTTTAGTTTCTATATATGTGCCACTTCACCATCTCATGAAATATTGAAATTTCTACTTTCTGAACTTGCACTGGTTTGGAAACCCTCCCAATTTTCGAGATCCTAGGTGGCACAGGCATGTGGTGCGCACCCATTCCAAGTAATTATATGTATGTTTCAACTTATATGCAAATATTGTATGATTTAAATGTTGTAGTTAGTGAGAGTTAATATGATGCAAAATTGCAAATGTCAAGGTTGTGTGCTTGGAATATTAGTCCATGTGTGTGTGATACAAAGAGGTGTTTGTTCATCAACACTATTAAAGAGGTGGGAATGAGGTAAGAAAGTAAATGTTTGTCCTAAGGGTGGTTTCTCTAACTAAATTTTCTTTGGGATTTTGATTGTGATTGTAAACCTACAAGAAAGTGAAGATAAACAAGCCAAACTAAAAGCTATGGAGTTGGAGGTTGTGTCCCTTTCTGAAAAGGAGAAAAATTTCAAGATTCGTAAACAAGAACTATGTCATCAAATAGAGACAAGACAGAAGGAGATTGAGGATCAGCAAAAGAGAACTCATGAAATGAAAGAATGGTTTGCCAAAGAGGTAAGAGAACTTGTGAAATGCAACAAATATTATTTTTCTTGAAGTGCAAGGTTGACTTGATGTGTGAACACATCTAAATGAAAGTATTATGCTTTTCTTGTTTAGAAATTTCTGGGTGATGCTAAATTTACATGCTATAATATAGTACATATAGTTCATATGTCATTTTTATATAAACCCAGATTAAATATATTGATATGTATGCTTAACAATTGGAATTTTTCTAACTGCCTCTATTATTTGCATAATTTTCATTAAAGGTGTGTCTTGTTATGGAAATATTGCATATTCTTAGTCTATCTATGTCAATGTTGATTAGTTTGGTCTTTGCTTCTGTGCTATTAATTTTCTGGAGATTCTTCTTTGTTGCTTCATCTCCCTAAGTGTATCCTGGTAAATGATCTTGAAGCACAACTTGAGGCAAAATTGAAAGGGGAATGATTACAGAATAAAAAAAACTAGAGGAGCAACTTGAAATCAGGCTCAAAGAGCAGAGACAAAAGGCAACGGAGGAGGGACATCAATATTTGGAAAAAATTAAAGGAAAAGAACATATGTACTATCTACTATCTACAATATCTAATAGGGATTTTTATTTGTTATGTTGTACAGTCTCAAGGATTTGGCTAGTTTTACATGTAATGTAGGTAAAGAATCTCAAAGCATAGCTAGACGCCAAAATGAAAGAGCAACAATCATTGCCAAAAAATATAATTTTTTAAGTTCTTGTCAAAGGGTTGTTTGATGGGGGAGCCTCAAGGTTAGTTTAAGCAGTCAGAATATTATATGGTTTTTTGGATGTTTTCTTTCTCAAAGATCTAACTATTGGTCTTATAGAATTAGTAATTATCTTTCCATCCTTGTTTTGCAAACCATTTATAAACATTATCACAACATCAGTAATCTTACATTGCAATAATTCATCATTATTTTGGGAGTGTTTGAATTGTTTTTGTCACAATTTCCAAACATACTTTCTTTGTGATGGGTGAATTCAATTTGCACATTCAACACTGTCAGATTTGTTGCCACAACTATTGGTATCTCTTTATATAATGGTACTCATCTCTATCCCTGAGCAGTTGATTATTGTAAGAACTTGTGGATATGTTTCTTTGAGCTACATGCATCTTTGTTTTGGGTTAATTTGACCTTTGGCTTACTTTCTTTGGGGAAATCTTCTATCAGAACTGACATGCCACTGACAAATATTTGGGATGACTAGGCATTGAATGCCATGAATCTAGAATCATTGCATAGAAAATGAGCTTCTAAGCATGCAATTGATTGAGAAATGGTAATAGAAATAAGTTAAGCATTCAAGTTGTAAAATCTATGAAATCACTTGATTAGTTGATAATAAAGGCTGGTAGCATGGAATCATTTTTTTCTTTTAGTTAAGAGAGTTTTTATACTAACAAGCCACTACCCAAAATTTCTTCATTGGGTTACTTTTCTCTAGCTTTGATGCAATCTTATCATATATTTTAATTTTAATCAACGATCTCCCTGCTCAACCAACTTATAGGTATATGAAATAAAAATTTTCGTCAAGTCTACAAATTCACATATGACATATATGCACCTGGTGTATGTGGAATATGCTTGCTCATTTCTCCATTCAACATTATAACTCTATGTTCGTAGAAGTGCCAACTAACATGCGATTTTTGTTGGCCAACAGACACTCTTTTCTGTAGCTCAACAAACTAATTAACTGCAGGTTACATGGGTTCATTATGTAACATGTTGCATTTGATTCCTCAAAGGCACACCTTTACCTAATTTTTGCAATGGGCTAATATTACCTGCATGGGAAGGTGTGTGGCCCAGCGATGGAAGAAATTATCTCAGGGAGATGTGTGTGGCATGTGCGAAAGAGAAGACACCCAACAACAGAAGAAAATAAATAAATAAATAGATAAATAAATAGCACTGCAAGGGTGTTTGAGTTTTCAAGGGCTTTGTCAAACATGTATTTTTGTCTTTGATTGTTGTGTGCTTAGCATGTGTGTTGTTCAGTTCAGATATCAAGTTTCATTGAGAGACACAAAATTCCTATAAACTAATGACTTTTACTTGAAACATGACATATAAAGCTTACAAATAAGAGAAATTAGTGAGATTCTTGCTATAGGTAGTGGACATAATTCTATTCTTTTGGTTGATAAAATATAACATTCAAATGCAGGAAACTAATCATGAATTAAATTGATTGTCTCAGGCATTCACGATCTGGATTATGGGTGAATATGCAAAAAGGATTGACAATGATGATGAATTGCTTGAAAGATTTATGGAGAACTTTCCTAAAGAACTAGCTGAAGTGCAAGTGTAGTTTCTCACTTCCACTGTTAAACTATTCCTTAACAAGCCTACTAAAGGGCCTCAACAAATGATTCAGGTCTTTTTCATTCATCCTCACTACCTTCTCTTAGAGACCCATGCCTCCTTTCATATTTTCCTGGATATTTGATCTCCTATTTATTTTTTATTTTACTTAATATTTCCATAAATCATTTTTAAATGTATATTTAAAACTAATACCATGTATGAGTTTTAGTCAGACCCTCTTTTACACTCATGGTTGTAAGGCACATGCTTCCTTTTCTTTTATGAAGCCATGATTTCAGTAGGATTCAAAAGGACAAGTGGAGCATCCCAAATAATATAGCCTATTTTTTGGAGTCTCATATATATTGATGATTAAAAGTGATGGTCCTTTTTCATTTCAATACAACCCTATTTTGCCTTATGTTCCTCCCCTTTGTTTGAATTTCAAGAAAAATTACTACTTTTTGTCTTGCTTGTTACATTTTCAAGTACAACAGTTGCTCCTATTCTATAGTTTTAGTCTTCATGGTCTGGATGCCTTTTTTTGTGCTCCCTTATCTCTTTCCTATTATTTTTTGTCTATTGCTCTTTTACCTCTACTAAAGAAAGCTTTTCCTCAATATGTTTTTCATCAATGGAATGATTATCCTCTTCCACGGGAGGTGAAATCATAGTTTCTAGAGGTTGTAGTGGAATATTACGTACTGTGAATTATTGTTATGTTGTTTCATAGTAATTGTCATCGGTCGAGTAGTTAATAGATAATATATTATGTCATACTTGATCATCCCCATTTTGGATCCAGCTTGCCTATAAAGGGAAGTATATTATATGTTGTAAGGTTTCTTTTTGACATTTTCTTAATACAAACATTATTTGTTTGAGAAATATCCTATTAAGGGTGGCACCCAACAATCTGGTAGGCTCCAACTCCATAATAATGGGTTCCCACCTATCATTTTCCTGCTTTCATGTTGGAGGCTTCTTTTCCTTAAAGATTGCTAATGCCAGCCAATGGTATATGTCATTCTATTGCAGTGGTCGAGGGTGCAGTTATGGTGCCTTTATTTTTGTTCTCTCACTTCCTTAATGACATAATAGAAATGCCTTTCTTAAAAAGTATTGTGACTATTGGTAGCAGGACAAGGGAGCCAAGAGGTTAGTAAGAGGCTCCCTGCTCATAGTCTAGGCTCCCTCCCTAGAACCTACAACCATCAATGTGCCGTATCCAAATCTCTCCCAGCGGTGTAAAAGTTGTATGTGTGTTTCCTATAGCGATATTCTTATCCAAATGTGAATATATAGTATATACATGTTAATTGTCTCAATGTGGAAGTCATTGCTTTGACAATGCAAAGTACTTGCATATTGCTGGCACATATGTAAATATATTGCGTGAGTAAAAGAGGTTTGTTCATGGAATGTTTTGTATGCACAATGAAAGGTACGAAGTGTTTTTATCAATGTTGACATATCAAATTTGGGTGAAAAGAATTGTAAGGATATAATTAGACTTCAATTCTCTGTTGGACTGTGATCTTAGCATGATCTCATATTGTTCATGAATTGTGGAGACATTACAATTTAGTTCCACATTCCAAATCCATGTTGGCCAGATGGGCAGGCCATAGACATACCATTTACCATTCACTAATAAATCAGAATACCAAATTTATGTATGTGGCTAGGGGGTGCCAACATTCCTGTGACACTATATTACTTTTTGCAATGTTATGTACCTTCCTTAGTTAAGTGGCATGCTCAATTAATCTTTTTATCAGAGAATTTGTTGTCTGAGGTGTCTTATTGAGCTACCTCCCTCTTCATTGGCTTGTAATTATACTCCCAACCCTTGAGCAACTCGCTGTAAAATGGGGATCTCCTTTTGTAGATTCTCTAAGTGTCGATATGTGATTGCAGCCTAGTCATTAAGGGTTGTGTTTTCTGATTGCAAAATAGAGATCTCCATCTTCAAATGTCTTATATATGTACAAATTTCCAATGCCACAATGGAAAGGCATTTTTTAACTCCTTCAACATGTGAAAGTTATGTTTGAAGGTCTTAAAAATTCTCAAAAATCATATTGAGCAGATGCGTGCTTTCAACATTTGTATTTTCTAATTTCCCCCCTGCAATATCAGGTACAAGAAGTATGTTCTGAAGCTTATCCATCTATATTTTCAATTCCTTTCTAAATATCATTTCAGAGGAAAGATTATTCATCAATGAAATTTTTTCTGTTTCTTGTATGTGAATTGTCCTTTCTAGTTTTGACACCCTCTCTTCCATGGCTTTATACTCTCTGATATGTTTCTCACATTCAACTGAAAATGAATTTTTTTTGTTTTAAATTTGACATAGTATGGTTGTGGCATGTAACTCTCCTATCTCAAGTTGACTATTTTTCCATTTTTCTGTCTCTCTTAGTAGTTTGGTCTTCAGATCATTTCCTTTTGCTTGTAACAAGAAAACCTCCTTTCCTAAATTGCTTATTTGAGTACTACATGTTGTAAGTTCATGTTCATTTTTTTCTTTCACACTTTGGAAAAATCATATCCATTCATTGAGGTGTTCCACATGTCCATGTGAATTTGTCAACTCACTGCTCAGGTTCATGTTTTCTCTTTCAAGTTGAGAAACCCTTTTCTGGAAATTGTTCAAATTTTCTTCAAGAATGTTTATCTGCTTAGTGCATTGTTGATTCTCAACTATTAGGGTATGCTTCTCTTCCTACAGATCCTGGGAAAGTAATTTATTCTTCTTCAATTCATCACCAAGCCTCTGTGCCTCTATTATATGAGATGATAATACATTTTCTAGATGTCTTTCTATCTCTAACCTCATCCTCTAGGTGCTTGAAGTCATAGTGGCAAAGAGAATGATATATATGTCTTTTTTAATTTCTCATTGGTTTAAGTTTTCTCATAGTTCCCAAGTCCAAATTTATTGGTATCATATTTCTTGAGATTAAAGTTCATGAGTAAATTTCTCCCGAGTTCATACTTACCAATGCCAAAGTTCATACTTGAATTCCTAATACAAGTAAAGTTGGATTAATCTTTACACAAGATAATCACACCACCTCTCACTATTGCTCTCATAATTTTGATAGATGATTTTACATCTCACATACATAGAAGTTGGGCTCTAGATTCAATATGAAGTATTTGCAATGCTCTTTTATTCATTCAAAGAAATCCCCATCTTGTAGTTATGTGGGCCAGGTCCTTACTTACTCTTACTGATGCAAAAAAATATTTTCTTTTGCAGATGCTCAAGGTGGGGCCTCTTGAGGCCTTAAATGACCACATTTTTTGGTCTCAACCATATTATGGACCTCGATTCCATAAATCACATACCTATTGATATAAAAAAATTATGAACGATAGTTTGTGACTCTCTTTGGTATGAGGTCCCAATTGGACCTCACAAAATTTTGTATGAGAGGACCATTCAAATGTTAGCTCAGCTCCCATGCTTAGATGTGAGTAAGTACTATGAGATGTGTGTGATCATTACAATGGTGGGTGCACCTATTGGACTAGTAGCTATATAGAATGCAAGAATTCTAACCTGTTTAAAGGGGGAAATTGGTGACAAAATTTGAGGTGATGAACTCATAGAAAATTACATATATCCACATTTAAGGATTGTTTATTATAAACCCGAAAGGAATTGCACACTTAGATTATCAAAAAAATACATATAATAATCTAGGATCATCCTTTTGTTATGATCCCATTGGTTTAAAATTGTATTTTTTGAAGGTATTTTGTGATAGAGTTTAGCTTATAAAAAGATCAATGCGATTTTTTCACAAAGTGTCCAATTTTGCAAGACCATGACTCAAGTTATTTCGGATAGTGTTCTCATATTTGGTTAAACACACTATTTTTATATTTTGGAACTCATTTATACCACTTGGTTTAGTTTTTCTACCCATGGATCAAATTCACAATGTGTTTTTGAATGAAGTGATTTGCAACTTTCCATAAAAGTATGCCTAGGGAGTTAGATGGGAAAACCCAAGATTTTGTTGGACTCCTGAGATTAGCATATATATATGTAAGCATCCTTATACTATGATTCCATTATCCATAAATTTATTTATTTGAGGATCTCTAGAGCTATCTTTTTTCTTAGTAAGGATCAATGTAGTTTTTGTTGAAAGGGTCAATTTTGGAAAAAGTTGGATTGAATAATTATGGCTTGAACATGCTAACATTGGCATTTGCCAAAAAAACTTACCAAATCTTATGGAAATTGTTTATTCTATTTATTTTAGTTTTAATATCCCTAAACTAAATTCATAATGTGCCTATGAATGGATCGAGGATGCTAATTACAACTTTGCATAAAAATATAACTTGGACAAATATTGGAAACCCATTGATTTTCTAACTTTGTTAATAGGTTACAGTTATGGGAACTCCTATCCTATGATTCCATTATTTATAAATTACTTTATTATAGGATGTGAGGAGCTATTATTTTTCTCAAGGCCAATGTTGTTTTTGAACAAAGTTGTAGAATTTGTAAAGATATAGATTTTGTGGTTATAGGTGGTAGATCTATCTAGGACTTCGATAATAAAAAAAAAATTCTGCTCAAAGTTCAAGACTTGCTACACTTGGTCCTCAAAAAATTTCATGGGAGTTATCTTAAAAGAAGCCTTATAAGTACTTAAGAATCCTTTACTAGTGCAACCAAAAATTTGGGATCAATCAAGCCCATGTATGCTCCTTTGTCCTACAAAAGTGACTGATTTTGTCTCTCTGCAAACTCAGATTAAAGCCCAGAATCTCCCACGATGATTTCCTCCTCAAAAAACCTCATATTAGACCTCTGGGCCAAGGTCTTACCTCAAGGACCGAAATTTCAAAAACTTGTAATGTTTTCATTGTGACAAGTCTAAATTCTAATTGTGAAGAGGACCCGAGTTTAGTTCTTCCTAGTGATCAATGAATTGTTACAAGAATTCTATCGAAATCCAATGCAATATGGTCAGAGGAGGTGGATTCAGTTGTAGGTTTGGTAATGGTGAAGATGCCAAAGGTTGTGAGGTTCTTTCTATTGAGGAAGGGCAATGACAGTCGTTTTTCATTGAGGAAGAGCTTATTAGACTCATCTTCTTTAGCAAGAGCTATACACAACAAGGGGGCACTGACAAATGCATTTGTGTCTTTCAATGCCATCGTCGAAAAAATTTTATCCTCAATGGGTTGTTGTGTTGGTTAGCTGGTGCTAGGGCAGAATATGATGGAGACAATCGGGTATGGGATTCGTCGGTGTGAAGGATGTCATGATTCCATCGACCTTGCGATCCTTTTTCTTTGCTTATCTGCTAGTGTGGGTTGTTGGCTTGCATCGGGGTGCCATGGTTGGGGCTTTGTGATTGTTTTGGTTCCTATTAGATTCACTCTGGGTTATTCCATGGAGACTCTATTGGTGGCCTTGTTCCATTTTATTCATGGTTATATGTTAGGTTTCGACTTGTTTTGTAATGGTTTGATGCTTATCTTTGGGCATTTGAGAGATGCACCCTTTTCTAAGGGTTCATTTATGCAAGCTTGCATGTCTGGTTTTCTAGATTGATGAGTGGCTACCCGTTGTTTGGGCTATATCTAATGTTTACCTACGAATTTTCTTTGAGTGTCCAGCATGCCCCATAACTTGTTATCAGTCATATGTACATTGGGGGTTATTCTGACACATATGATATATGCATGATTATGTAAACATATTTTTATTTTAATCTACTAAAATAAGAATTATTTTATTAGAATGATGTATTGAGAAGGGGAATTTAGTGAAAGGATTTTAGGAGGTGTTTATCAATGTCTATTGAATTTAGGCTTATTCTTTAGTATCCCACAAACACATATGTTATAGGTTGATTAATTGGAAACTCAATGCCATGAGCCCATCTTCATCTATTACATGACGTGTGTTATAAATTATCATCCAGCTGTGTCATATGATGTCTATCCATGAAGTGGGTTTCAATCTATCATGAAATGTGTGTGTTTGTGTCCTAATATTGATTAGACACATTATATTTGCACCCCAAACTATCTATCCATCCATAAGTGAAGTGCTTAGCATGCCACATGCCCAAGGTAAATAATTTTCTATGCACTAACCAAATTGGCCAAAATTGACAATCCCATAAATGTTTTCCATTCTATTAGAGAACCAAAATGAGAAAGCAACATACGGTAATGAATTTTAACTATAGCAAGATTTGGATGCATAGCTTGATACAATATGAGTCCACATAAATGCTTCTACAAATCTTCTGAAGTTGAAGTGAGCATTCAAAATAATGTTTCTATGTAAAATTTCAAGTCAGTTGCCATCCATGTTGGATCCAATTATTTCTCAATGATCAAACTAAGGTCATGTTTTTCATGCGTACACAATATATCATTGGTCATATTCCAAATTCTCGAAAATTCCATGTGATTTTCCTCATTACCTCTAATTGACTTCATAAGCTTTGGAAATGGGACACATGTAAAATTTAGAATTGCATGTGTTACATTGTTCATTAGTCAGCATGAAACCTCGATAGATTAAGTTATTCTATAAGGAGGATAATTAAGAAAGAAATATTTAAGTTACATTTCACAAATACTGATAATGTCTGGTGGAAGCAATGTATTTTTTAACAAGCTAGGAAGCAACACAAGTTTCAAAAAGCTAGGAATTCCCTTAGCATGAATGACACCTAGATGAGAAGTAGTTCTAAGGTAGAGTGGTCAAGGATTCTTCTCAAATGGGATAATTACATTTCAAAAAAAAAAATATGGATCAAGTCCATACAATTTCCTTAATTGGAATAAGCCTTAGTGCGGTCAAGGCTTCTTCTCAAATGGGACAATTACATTTCAATTTTTATTTTTATGGATTAAGTCCATACAATTCCCTTAACTAGATTGAGCCATTTCCATCCGTTGGGCTATCATATGAACCCATGTGAAGCAAGATGGAATCAAATTTCATTGAAAAACTAATGTTATGAACACTCCCACTCACCCCCTTCTCCTACTGCCTTCCACCAATGCCCACCCTCACTCTCCACCCACCTGCTCCCCACCCCACCTTCCCCAACCCCACCCCTTAGGATTGGTAATTTGAAATCAACATAATTTTTTCCTTTAAAGCCCCTTTTGTTGGCATTATGATACAAGTGTTGTCCTTGATGGAAACTCACTCACAAGTCAATTTAGTTTTGGTAAAAGGAAACTCACAATACAACAGGTATATTTAAAGGTAATAGGGTAGTGGTATAGAAGAATAGGAAGATGGAACTAAGGTCTACTGATCAGAATAAATAAGGTAAAGGAAAAGGTTGATGAAAAGCAATTTAAGAAGTATACACAGGTCCACTTAGTCAAAATAGCGTATACACATTGGTCCACAGAACAAAAAGAGCATATACATATACACACACTCCCACAAGAAGAAAAGAGTGTACATGTTGGAAAACCAAGGTTTTGGTCTATGGTATTGACCCTAGGTATTTGGTCTGAGGTATTTGGTCCATGGTATTGACCCTAGGTATTTGGTCCAAGGTATTGGTCCTAAGTGGTTTTGGTCCAAGGTATTGACAAAGGGCCTAAAGCTATATAAGGAGGAGAAGATCATAAGGCCAAGTGTGCAAGTGTATGGGTTTCTAAGGAATACTTCTATCTGAAGTATATTTTATGTTGTAGGGGCTATGTTCGTGATTTGATCTGAAATACTTTGTGCACCTTGAATTCAATGTTGGATCAAGATCATAAGACCTGAAATGACTTATTATTGGATGATCTGATATTGGTTGGGCTATATCTGATCATGTACACCTGTTTTATTCTTTAAATGTCATGATTTGGGTTTGTCTAAAGTCCGAAAGTGCAACGAAGTTATGAGTTAATATTTTCATATATGTACGTTGGTTCGTCTCTTCAAAAGCGTGTGTACATGCACAATATAGTCTTCTAAATAGCGTATAAAAAAGAAAAGCCTATTCTTTAGATCTATCTGATCAATTCTGTTATTTTACTACTATCTATCAATTAATTCTTCTTAGATCTTAATATAAAACTGAGTGCATAAGGAGGTTGGTATTTCATTGATTGATTATATAAGTGGGAAAAAGTGATCTCTATTTTTGCCTCTGTAAAGCTATGTAAGTTGACAGTAGATGTTCAATATATTGTTGTTTGGTAGAGACTTGATTCAGAAGTTTTATGTTTTCAATATTTTTGAAGGTATACGCAGGTTTAATTATAGGATGTAGTGTATACAAGTAGGTTTGGTTCAGTAAAGTAGCGTGTACATTCTGATGCATGATTTTTTAGGTTGCTGATGATTCCTGGGTTCAGCACAGTGTTCTGGTGACAGTGATCTGGTTGTTTAGATAATTGATTGTTGGTTGATGAAGTTGGAGTTTCAAAATTTCTTATGGGTCCAGTATGAAAATTTGATGAAATGAGGCCTTCATGTGTATTTTTGTGTACGAGGAGCATCCAGTCTAAAAATTTATGAAACATGGTCCCTAGAGGAAGAGAGAAGTTCGTATCCTTCTGTCGATCAGCACCTACGTACTAGTAATCGCATTGGCTAGTACAAGAGCTAGGGGGTTGCAGCTCCCTTCCAGTAGAAGTTGGGAAATGAGAGAAGGTTGTAGCAGAAGGTGGTTTTCACCCACATTGGGTTTCCACCTTAAATATTGGTGTTCATGTGTGTTGCTTATATGTGATGCTTTATTCCGTTTTATTGCACTGTTTAATAAGTTACTAATGCACTGTTTAAAGTTCAACACATGATAAATTGTCAAAATTACAGGGGTATACATTGGTTTATCTAATCATAGTTGCATGTACAGGCTAGTTCACTTCACAGACATAGTGCATATAAATCAATTTTCAAAATAAAATTATTGATTTGATAGTATTGATTCACCCCCCCCCTCAGTATTATTTCCAACACTTTCTTATTGATATTTTTCCTCTAATTTTTTTTTATGCACTATTGTGGTGTATTTAGTCAACTTGATTTATTATAGCATTTATGGAAATCTGTCTTTAATCTTTGTATCATAAATTTCCAAGATACATAACTATTGCATTTGAGCACCAATATGGATGCCATTATTTTTAAATGGAATAATTTTTCAAGAAATTAATGTTATGCTATCAAATTATATTTTTAAAGACATTTTACTTGTAGGTTGTAATTATGATCTGTAATATTCTCAATCCAAATAAGATCATAATTACAAGTATTAATTATCTCCCTAATAAATCTCATTTGGACTTAGTATACACACTCATAAGGATGTCAATCTCTAATGACATCTATTGTTATTTTTAAGAAATTAACATTCTATATACAATGCGAAAGAAATTGAAAATTAAACACCAACCAAATTTGAGCCCACCAATAAACAAGTACCTCTAAACCCTAATAGTTTTAGTGTATTCAATATTTTCTCTTAAATTTTAAAACCATTACACTCTTACTTCTATATTGTACAATTAAGAAAAATGAAGATTACTATTTTTTTAATGTTCTTTCTATCCTTAAATATGCTCCATTTTTGTATCCCTATTTACTATGCTTTTCGGGGATAATTACAACGAAGGTCATTTTCACCTGCCTGTCAAATAAAAAATTAACACGTAGATTTTTTCGTTTTTATTTTTCTTGACACATCTCCCCTCTTCGATGCCCTCTACCTCACCTACTTCCCCTCTTATCCATCTTCCTTCACCATTACTATCTTCACATCTCCACAAATATCCTCCCTGCTTGCTCCAACATCACCTCGTCTAGGGACCACCAGGATCTCTGCATTCTATAGAAAACATTACGTGCTAAAGGAGGCATAGACAATGGAAGAAGTTTCTTGAATGATCAATAGTGTCGCTTTCTGCATACATAAAGTTTTGATTCCCAGAAGCTTCATAGGAGCCTTAGTAGCTGAGGGTTCGCAGCGTTGTCAATAGCTCTTGACAGTCAAAACATAGAGTGTGCCATCCAATCCCAAAAGAGGAAATGGATATCATTTTGGAAGGTTTTATTTCAGTGCATCCACTAATCTAATGTGATCGACTGCTATTTTTTCAGAATTCGCCAAGTCTATTAGATCTGAAGTGCCCTTTGTGTGTGAGGAGAAGCTTGGTATTCTGAAAAGGAATGGCAGGGGATTATTTTAAAGAATATTCTGGTAAGGAGAGAATTATTGGGAACTCTAGTGGACATGATTTTGAGTTCGGGCATGGTTCATAGTGCCGAATGGAGCACTGAATTTGGAGGTATTATTGTGTATGGCTAACTAGCTCTTTTGTAATGGAAATATTTGATCGTTGTTTCTTCCTCCTCGGCTACAACTTCCTACAAAGGTGTCTCTGGATATCAAATTTGATTATGGTAATAAGAGGAGATTCAAATCATTTAATGCTTCATCAAACCTACAGTCGATGCGTTCCCCATGGTCACCTCGATCACCTATCATGGAGGGGCGATAGAGGAGGAAAGGTAGAGGATTCTCAGGGAGCCTTATGCAAGATTTACCAAGGTAAATTAGAGTGGGAATGGGGATAGATCAATTTATGACATCCGTGAATGAGGCTAGGAAGAAAGGAAGGGGTCTAGGGTGTTCCTTATCCCACTCAAGGCACACCAAGTCATTATCCACTGCCGATGAGGATTTTCCACTGGGAAAGGGAATACCTACTTGTCACGAGGAGGTCAAGAGCTTGGTTCCTGAGAAGACCAATGTGAGAAAATGGTGGAGTTTGAAGGACATTTTTTTTAGGAGTGCCAGTGAGGTACGGGCCCAAGGAAAGGATAGTCTCTGGGGTCTGTTTATTGCCCCTGCGAAGAAATCTGAGAAGCATGGGAGTGTTAAGAAATATAAGCAGTTGAAACCCATAAATAAAAGTTCAAATTCAGTGACAAAGCACTAGAAGGATTTAAACAGTTGCAATGTTAAATCAATTTCAAGTAAGAGGCAGGAGGATTGAAGAATTGTACTGTGAATCCTCAATCTAGGGGAAGTTTTACGAAGTCTATTAGGAAGATGCCAATTTCACTTCACGAACTTCATTATACTGCCAATAGGGCACAATATGAGGAGTTGAATACAAAGGCCTTTTTTACTTATAGACAGGTCTTTTTGCCTTATAGACAGGGTCTTCTTGGGTGTGTGGGATTCACTTCTAAATGCATTATACTTCCATGAATGGATTGAATAGGATCTTGAACATTATTTCTTGATTATTTATCCCCAAAAAGTGGATATGGAGCAGGGCACAGTGCCCATTTTTAGTAATGAATGATTTGTGCCTATTTTCTTTTGTAATTTACAGATCGAAAATTTGTTTCTAAGTCTTTTTATGTTTTCATTTAAGTTCAATCTATTCAGGTCCACTAGATTTTTATTTCTTGAAAATATGGCAATTAGGCAACATAGAATAAGGTAACATTCGACCTGCAATAGTCATTTCAGATGTTGCTACTAGATAGAAAATGTGTGGAGCTTGGTTAAAATGTGGAGATTTGAAGATCCTGCTGCTAGAGCAGTGGGGAAGTTGTCAAAATCTATAATTTTTAAGCAATTCAGAGGTAATGATGTGTAGTGTGTTGAAAGATAACACTTTTGAAGGAAATCTGGGAGAGAGATCAAAGCTACTGATTGGCAGCATAAGATTTCCATTCATTTGAGAAACTCTCAAAAGTATTTCTCCATTCAAGACCTCTAATGGTGGTCCCTTCCCTCAAAAAATAATTTCAAGGTATCAAATTTAGTTCTCCATAGTTCTGCATTGTTGCACCCATATTGGTTTTTTTGTTTTTCAATTTATTTATTCATGTTGTTGTGCATTT
Organism: Pinus tabuliformis; assembly: GCA_031772625.1. Lineage (NCBI taxonomy): Eukaryota > Viridiplantae > Streptophyta > Pinopsida > Pinales > Pinaceae > Pinus > Pinus tabuliformis. The sequence goes on along the minus strand of CM062817.1, from coordinate 1,460,615,668 downwards.
GAGATATAATGAAAATATTTTTTGGGTATTTATTTAATGAACATGTATGGAAACATATTCAAAATCCACATATTTGGGAAGCCTACCATCGTAATGGCTAGTGTAGAAACAAACCAATTTGTTTTCCAAAACGAAGGTCAATTGTTCAAGAGTTCTTATGTGTATCTTCATATTCTTTATGGGTTTACTTGTATCTTCATGGGTGAGAGATTATGTCCTCTAGGTTGGAGAATGGTTCATAAAAAAATGCCTCTTGTCAAACATATCTACTCAGTCTCGAATAAAATCAATGCTACCATTTCTCTAGATATTCCTAAGATTACACATCATATATTGGGCTTTTTAAAAACATGTTATTGGCATGTTAAATTGTATAACTCCCTTTTAATAGGTACATGTGCATGTCTTCATTTGACTTTGAGAATCATAAGCATGATGTGGTCTTTTGCATTTCTTTTAGGCTTTAGCACATTTACATTTTAGAAACATGTTTTATTGTATAATCAAGTATCAGGTCTAGAAAATGCCAGATCACTAACACTAAGGAAATACTTTTTTCCTCTAATTTATAGTCAGATTTCAAGAGAGTATGCATTCATGTTTTCAATATTGGTAATATTATTTTCTGATGCCTACTTGATATTGTAAAAGATATATGAAATTTAATTTCTTAAGCTTTTCCATAGATTAAAATATAATGCATTCCTAGCTTTACATTCAATGAGATATGAATTGGTAAAATACAATAAATTTTTGGATACATGAATTATTAATTGAAGAGTTGAAGTTATGACTATGGATAAGTTGGTAATTTTTTATTGTTTTGTTAGAAAGTTTTTTTAGAGCTTATACATGGCTTATTCTTTGCATACTAGAACACAAGGTCCTTTAAAGAAGTTGCAATTATTCGTCATCCACATGTACGGGAATATGACTTTGGTTTTATTACATCATCACTTGTCCTTCAGGTTGTTTCTTATGCTTTAGATATCCTTGAAGATGCTTTAGATATAATTGAAGTTGAGTTAATACTGAAGCATTCCACATGAATGTTGAAATTGAGTGGAAAATGGAAATGTTTCTTGCATATCTGCAAATTGATATCTATTTGCATATTATCATTATTATCATAAATAAAACTCCATGTTTATTGGTAAACATGCAATGTATTTTCACATGCTATAGTTTAAATAAATATTATTTCAATTTATATGGAAGGTAGTTCTTACTTTTCTCCCATTGTCATATGCAGGTTGAGAGTGGACATGAATAACATTGAAGTGTCTATGTTCCCATCAATAAAGTTGCAAGGGAAGGTGTTGTGACACTTGAAGAGGGGAAAAGTGCAAAAAAAAATTCGGATGTCGTTAAGGGAATGAAGTTTTGATCGTGTATATATTTCTTTATACTTTGTGACAGACAGTGAGAAGATGTCCATGGAGTATGAAAATTGCAAGGTAATTGATGTGAATTGAAAGCTTCTTGCCTTTTTTGGTTGTGATGTTATTTGTTAGTGCTCCTTGTAATGAAAAGAGAATGGATAGAAATCATGTGTAACATTTTTAGAATAAACTCTCATCTGAGTTGTGGAATTGTTTCCCAATTACTTTCATCTGTCATATATTCATGGCACATCCTCCTGGTTCAATTTGGGTTGGTGTTGGTTTTGTATGAATTTTAAAATCTTTTCCTTATGAACCTTCTGTTATTTCTCAAATCTATACAATATTGGATTTAGAATATTGATCAGAAAGAAATATGACCACTACTAAGCATGGGAAGAGGGTTTCTAAATTTCTATCTATTTGCGCTTGACATTTAAAATTCACTGATCAGGAATTTGGAAATTTAAATTTTCTTATAGTTTGAAGTTATTATTTGTTGACAAAAAGATCACAACTGCAAGATACTTGATCACAATATTGGAAGAGGCCATCTGTGGGGGTATCCTATCTTGATCATTACTGAGGCCACTAAACAAGAAGCCTTGGCTACTCTTGTTGCGAACAAGCTTTGTGGTGCATTGAAGGTTGGCACTTTGAAAGCTCCTGGATTTGGAGAGTGGAAAAGACAATATTTGGATAACATTGCTATATTGACTGGAGTTATTTTTCAAGTTTAGCTACATTAAGGACTTGCATGCAATAAGAGCTTAAGTACAAATCTCAGTGTGTATATAAGTAGTCTTATATCATGTGTCATAGAAACAATCATTATTTGGTAATGGGTTTGCTCTACAAGTTTAACTTTTCATGTTAATAGGATAAATTCTCACTGAGTGAGAGGTATTGAGAATAAAATCTCTCCACTATGTCTATAGTCACGGGTTTCTAATATCTTATGTAGATATTGTTTTTTTATTCTTTCTCTATGCAGGCATTGTTATCAGGGATGAAGTTGGATTTTCCCTTGGATAAAGTTGGAAGTAAGGTTCTGGGTACTGCTACCAAGGTGGTACTTACCAAGGATTGAACAATGATAGTTGGTGATGGGAGCACTCAGGAAGTTGTTAATAAAAGAGTGTCTCAAATTAGAAGCTTGATTGAGGTGTGCTATTTCTCTATAACTTAAAAATAGGTTGCTTTATCCAAATGGAGGCTTGAAGTTATTGTCTTGTTTTCTCTGTATAGCCACCATATATTGTAAAGTGGCCATCACCTTGTGGGGAGGGATCTCCTCATTAATATCATTCATGATGATGGTATTAATCTCAAATTTGACTTGTGAGTTGTCAAGACAGGAGTGTAGAAAGCAACAATTTTGATGCATGGTTTATAATTTGAATATATGTGCCTCTGAAGGAACATGCAACAATAATTACAAACATTAAATTTAAATAACTTAAGGTTTCTTTAATATCAGAATATGTTTGACTTGATAGTTAACTTCCCTATCAACCTATTTTATCAAAGGTTTTCACCAATGATATCATTCTCACTTTCTTTGCAGGTTGCAAAACAAGACTACAAAAAAGAAAAATTGAATGAAAGAATTACCAAGATTTCTGGTGGAGTTGTTGTTATCCAGGTAAAGTTTGGTATGGTTGAATTAATGGTAGCTATTTGTAACAATTCCCTGTTATTTGCATTATAGAAATCTGAATCTAGTTGATGAATGTTGGTGACTGCATTTCAATGTATATTTGTTTAAAGTAAGAATGGAGGGTATATGATAGTGTTCATAATTGTTGATAGGTGGGAGCACAAACAGAGACATAGTTGAAGGAAAATAATTTAAGAGTGGAATATTCCTTGAATGCAACAAAGGTATGCATGCAGAACATTATGCATAATCAATTATGGAATCTGATTCATATTTGCAAAAACATGTTGTGATCTGAAATAAAGGTGAATAATGAATGTTAATTGAATCTTGTCATGCATGGAGCTGCTATTATATCAAAGGGGTATAGGAAATAAGTGCTTTCAGCTTGGACTTATTTTGAGTGAGGATTTCCATTATTGTTGTGTGGGATTGGTGTTTGCAACAGTTTCAAGCTAAGCATCATGTCCAACAACATAAGCATCTAATTTTCTAGTAAGTAACAGTGGTCGGGAGGATGTATTATGTTTCACATTATTTTGCCTCGTTAAGCATAGTGTTAGTCTTTGGAATAGATCGTACATTCCTAATTATGGTCAAAGTATGGTGGAGAGAGGGTTGATTGCCCAAGAATGGGAAAGCACTTGGTTTGATTGATTTGTCTACTTGGAACTTGGAAGTGTGTCCTTGCTATGAAATCATTTGGAGGGGATATTATAAAATCAATTTTCTCTAGTGTAGCATGTTGGAAATATGTTGGTAGTATTTTTCTTCCCACCTGTTCTAGGTCTCTTGTTGTTTATCTTCAAAAGTGTTTGGATGATAGTCAACTTGTTTAGATGGAACATGGATGTGAGTAGAGAAGGTTGTGATTTGGTGAGATGTCTTATTTGGAGTTGGAGGAGAGGATAGTTGTACCTCATTTCGGCTCATCATATAAGTAGACAGGGAATTTAGTGGTTTGATTGTCTCTCGAGTATAAATTGAGAGAAGGATAATTAAAAGAATTTAAAGATGTTAAGTATAGATGAAACATTATGTAATGTACCCTAGCATCGGTAGACAGATCATTATTTTGGTTTGCATTCTCATGTGATAGCAACCTTCATTCTCTACCCATTATCTATATTTGACTCCCTATTATATTTTCTCTATGCTCATCCTTTATCTAATCTCTATTTTCTAGAACTTGGAGGCCATTTTCTAATTATCGGTGGATGGTTTGTTGGGAAGTTATGGCCAATGCAATATTCCATTCTTTTTTCTTAATTTTATTATCAAATCCAATTACAGTTCAATTAATGGGTAGCTTGAATTTCTTGATTGGCTATTTGAGTCTATGTATTGTTCATTTTGAGAATGTGATTGGCCTCCCAAATGTCAAATGACTTGAACAATAGCTTTCTATCTACTCACATTTATTTCAATTTGGACACTAGAAGCTTGAGATAAACTAGTGAGATGGGAGATTATAATTTGAGGAGTCCCCAACATTGTAATGTTTTTTGAAGTAATATCAATATGGCTTAATAATGGAACTCCTTTTAGAAGAGCTGAGGATTTTTCCATATTGTTTCGTGTTTCACTAATATTCCATGAATATTTCAACAACATTTGTTCCTTTGCAATATATATGACTCTTTGTGAGCTTGTGATGCCTTAGTTACCTTTCAAGGCCAATGAATGATAATGCATACATCATTTGACTATAGATCTACTTGTTAATATCACTACTTTACAGGTTGTTTTGGGAGTATTGGTTCTCTTGAGCTGTTCTTGATTTATGATGCCTTAATTTTGAGATATTGGTTTAATATTCCAAGTTGATATCCAATTTTATTCGCTTTGAGTTAGATCTTTGTTACAAATTTTATCCGTGAAATTTGTAATGATATTTTATGTTATCAAATTAATAGTATATTTTAATATGCTTTTCGATGAGACTTCAAATGTTACAGAGTCTTTTAACAAACTTGAACCCTAGGGGTACTTAGGAAGGTTTTCCATTGTCTCCTTGGCAACTCTTCCACTTTAGGCCAATTCTTTTCTTACTTTGAATTATTATGTGAAATGGGAATTATATATCAATGTCCAGATGGACTATGATTGATTTGTTTTTGTACAAATGCTTCATTGTAAATGGGTTGAAATTTAGGTTGCAATTATTATGTAAAATTGGAAATTTAAATCAATATCTTGGGTGATTAGGAAAATTTCATTCACCTGCAGCATATACTATGTTAGCAATATGGAAACAAGGTTGTTACCAGATTTTGTGGATGATTAATATTATTGATCCTTTCGTGCTCAGATTCATTCTTGTGCTAATAATATGGCATTGTAGCAATACATTGAATGGACTCCACAAGTTGTGTGGGTCATGTTGCAAGGTGTGACATTCAGGTAACTCCCTTGAGTTATTTTAGTAAGTTAAAAATAGGGTCTGCATGATTATAGTCTTTATAAATATTATAGATCATGTGTCAAACAATTTTTTTTTTTAAATCAATGGCTATAAATGTAATTTTAAGGATTGCCATAACTCTTCACATAATTATTTAAAGTGTGCTAGCTCAATGGAAGAGTGTATGCCTTACAAGCAGGAGGTTGGTGGTTCGATTCCATTGTGCGCTAATCAACGATTTTGTAGTTTATTATTAATCAAATGTTTTGTATTTCGAGTTATCTCAATGGTGAGATATTTCTGGATTCATTGTTTTATATTTTCTCTAGAGAGACAAAAGCGATCTTTAAATAAATTTTTTATTGTCTCTAGAGAGAAAATAGCTAGTATTAAAAACATATTGTCTCTAATTCGAGTGTTGTCTCTATAGATACAAAAATGAAATTATCCCTAGAGAGACAAAAACGAAATTGTCTCCTAATAAACAATAATGATTTTGTTATATATTGTATTTATAGAGACAATTTTTTAAGAAAATAATTTTTAAGACAAAAAATTTTAAGACAATAATTTTTGATACACCTGCTCAAAGATAATACACATTTTTTTTTTGTCTCAAGTTAAGAAAATTCACCCAAAAATTGTCTCAAATATTGTCTTAAAACCCACCTTTATGTATTAGAGGTATATGATGGTTGTTAAGACAATTTATATGAGTAGGATTTCCAATATTTAGCATGGTGTGAGCACCTCCATTTGTGAGTGGAGCATCCTACTCACTAAGGAAATAACTTAGGGTAGATACCAAGCCTATACAATATCTAGCACAGTAATAAAATTATATGGCTAAATGATCTCAACCTAAATAATGCACCATGTACAAGGAGGGAGGGTTGTTGGAGACAAATAGCTTGCATTTTTACCACAAATCATTGAAGGAGATGATCACAAGAAGGAGATGTGTCTTAGTGTTAGAGCATGGAATGAGAGAAATATGCACTTCTATAGTAGAATCATCAAGGCTTCCCCTCACAAAAGGGATGCACGTTGGGCCATTTTTTGGTGTTAGTTGTGTTTTGTATTCATAGTGTATTATTATTCCTACATGGGAAACAAAGTACATAGATAAACTCCCTCTATTTAAACTTGGATTGAGGGAATTTTGTCACACGAGACATGGCTTAATATATAGATATGGATGTAGCACAAGCAATTCCAGCTCCAACTTGTGTGGTGGTACAGATCTAGGACCTGACCCAGCCAATTCAGTGGTTTGTGTGGTATATCTGTCAGTCCTAATAATTTGAGCTTAGACATAGTATTGAAGTGAGTTTTAAAGGGGTATCTAGTGAACAATGGCTTAAGGGAAGGTATTGGACTTCCATTCCTAGCTTGAGGGAGGATATAAGAGATCTTATATTTCCCTTGTACTTATCAGTGATGCCTTGCATATAGAGAAGAATAACCTCATCTAAGCTCATTATTTTATCATGATAATAGAACCTTGGTTGATAACATATATTGGAGAAGGATTTACCAATATACCCATTGGTCTCTTATAACCATTTGGAGATGCTCTTTTTTATTTATTTATGTGTTTAACACCCAAGATGATGGAATCCCTTGAGTGTTAAGGATTCCAAACTTCCAAAAGAGGTAACCTTGGGATTTTGCACTAGGATCTTCTATCTATAGAACCAATGGCCAAGGTATCCATCCAATTTATGATAAATTGATACATATTGAAATGATGCATGCTTTTCTTCTCATACATTCATGGTGAACTTCGCATGATTTGACTGAGAGTTATGATGTTCATCAAATTTATTCATGCTATGTGATTCCACATTTCACTAGTTTCAATCCCACTTCTTCACCCCTGTGAGCATCACCCGAAGCAATGAGTGCTAAGTGAACTATTCAAAAATCATGAGAAATTAGTCAGTTACGACTACCTCTCATGGAAATGGTCATATGTTTGAATGACTTACTTAACGCAGTTGAATCCCAAAAATGATATCTAATATAATGCACTGCGTAAATCCCCCATACTTAAATTTATTCATGTTTGACTTTCCATGTGGTAAATTAATGCTGTGTCATGCATGTATCTAAATAATAGTTTATGTTTCATAGGGTAACCCTCATGACCCTATGGAAACACCACTTTCCCATATCATAAATAAATTTATACAAACTAATGAATATATGTTTTATAAAATATTTGAAACATGAACTAAAGTATGAGACCACTAAGCACTAAAGTGCACACAAATATATTTTTAGCATCATTTTAAGACTGTATATTCCTCTAGATGAAAACTAAAGCATAACCAAGGGGCCCAAAACTTATAATATGAGATTAAAATGTAGACTCAAATCATCTTGAGTACTTTCAGAATTAAGATATATTTTTACAGTTCACTCCATGATTTATGGTTCTGATAATTCAAAAGAGAACCATCAATATTTTCTAGATTTATAATGTGATGGTGCAACTACTAATCATGTGATGATTGTGATGGTGATTTTTCTTATATATGCATTAAAGAAATTTTGAGGTCTAAAATGGGCCTCAAAACAAAAATGTACAACCAAAATCAACTTTATAAGAACCAATAGGATTCAAGATGATGGTGTCAACCATGGGGGATGATTCACCATTTTTGGAGTAAGAAAGTAAAAAGACTTAAAATATTTAAAATAAATAAAAATCTACTTTACAACTCTTATTTTCAAATTATCTCCCTATGGGTTTACTCAAATTTCAAGCGAAAACACTCGTTGGATGCAAAATTTGATTCCTCATCCAACGAGTACCCAATCACATTTTTTCATGTATTTCTCATTTTTCATGTAGCAGGGTCCATCCAAAATATGCAACATGGGTACTCATTCGATGAGGAATTAAATTATGCATCCAACAAATGATCCCACTCAAATTTTGATTAAAATTGTAGGGAGATAAGTTGAAAAAATAGTTTTTTCTTTTCTCCCTCTAAAATTTGATGATGTAATCTATTATTATTTTATTATTTTCCATTAGAGGAAAGTTCAACCTAAAAGTGGCCTCCTAAGGAAAAATAATATAATAATAAGTAAAATAATAAAATAAGAGTTGAGAATTTTTTAGGGAAAAGAAGAAAACTATTCTTTTTAATTATATTTTTTTGGTTTATCTCCTTATATGTTTACTCAAATTTCAAATGTAGACATTCATTGAATACGGAATCAAATTCCACTTTCAACGAGCACCTATTACACATACTTTTGAGAAGAATCACATTGATAAAAATTGAAGATACATTAAAAATCGTGTTGAACGACTTTTTAATGCATCTTCAATTTTTATCAATGTGGGTCTTCTCAAAAGTAATTGTAATAGGTACTCACTAGATGTGGAATTTGATTATGCATCTAATGAATGTCTACATTTGAAATTTGAGTAAACCTATAAGGAGATAAACCAAAAATACAATTAAGAAAAGTGTTTTTTCTTCTTTTCCCTCCAAAATATTTACATGTACCTCTTTTTAAATTTAAAGGATTTTGATTGTTTACATATTATGACATGGAAATTACATGAAAATTTCATAGCACTTTTAGGCTGAAAATTCTTGTAATAACTATTATTTTATAATATTCCTTAGAAGGCCCATTTTAGACCTCAAAAATTCTCTAATGCATGTGTATATTAGATTATCTTGTTTTTTTTTTGGTAAATGCATTGACTTATAATTAAAACTAAAATTTAACCTAACTCTTAATTATTGGGAAACCATAATGAATTCCCTAGTAAATTTTTTCAGATTCGAATAAGAAAATAAACCACACAAAGTGTGTTTCCTTGTTATTAATAACTTAGAGTATCAAGTAGTCTCTCCTTACGGTGTCATAGAGAAACCATTGGTTTAGGTGGTAGTGTACATAATCGCAATGGAAACATGTAATGGTTAGTTGATAAACAATGAATTGAGAATGAAGTTATCGTCAAGGTATACAATTTAATCCTATAAAGGTAGCATGGGTCATGTTTACAAAGAAATATAGAGAAAAATATGAAGCTCATGAAGAATTCAGCAGGATTCGAAAGATCCTCTAACCTGTCTGAAAATATACATCAAATTAAAAGAGGGAAGATGTGTGGAATTTAAGATGGGTATGTGTTGAAACCCCAATGAGATGGACAAAGAAACTGTGAGATGAGAGGCATGACCTCTAACCACACCAGCTCCCATCCCCCAAACTACAGATAAGGGTGTATATTTCATGCAATTTGCAAGGAGAAATGTGGTACAAGAGGTTGGAAACATTGGAAAAGAATTAAGTGAAGAAGGGGGAGGAATATAAATATGTGATCCATGTTAGCCAAGGTTAGCTGCCAAATGCCTTTTTTTCTAGTGGCATCTCTTAAGAAAAGGAAATTAAAAATGTAAGAAGTACGTCAAAAGAGTGTACCAACCCCTAAAAGGAAGACATTTAGTTGCAAATTATTCAAAAATATTGAGTTAATAACATATCCTAAATTCTAGTAATTAAAATTCATTTTGAATAAGAACAATTTCTATTGTTCATTAATGCACTAATGTTTATTGAAATTTTGTGCCAATAAATCCTACTAGCCAAGGAGAATACCTATGGGAAATTCCCATTATACAGGTTCTTGGAATTTAGAAACATAGCTAATTAGATAGGAACCCTAAACCTATAGAGGGATAGATGTATCTAGAAGATGGGATGCTAGAGACAATGATTCACACCTTCAAAAAAAATCATGGATCATGTTTAAAAAGAAAAAGAAAAAGATATAAGAGAGAGAAGTAGTAGGTTCATGAATGCTACGATGGGATTTCAATAAGCCTACAACCTAACCAAAAAAAATTTAAGCTCTAATGAATGGAGGTGCATGAAAGTTACGAAGGAGGTGTGTTGGATCCCAACTAGATAGATAAAGAAATATTCAAGTGAGAGGCAAGGCCTAGAACCACACCATCCCCTATCTCCAAAACTATGGATATTGTTAGATAACAATGGCTAAAATTGGTGTAAGGTTTAGTCAATTTGTAAGGAGAAAATTTTCACATTAGACTGAAAAACATTAAAAAATAATTGTATATGAACAATTTTTGTATATCCACAATTTTCGCATATGCACAACTTTTGTATATGTGCATATATTTCATATATGTGCATATCTTCTATATATGTGCATCTTTCGCATGTGTATGTATCTTCCCTATACACACAAATTTTGTATATGCACATATACAAATGTTGTTCATATACAGAAGTTGTGTGCAACTTCTGTAATATGCATATACAACAATCTATTTATATGCATAGCTTTCATATATATGCATATCTTTCTGTATATATGCAGCTTATGTATCCGTGCATATCTGTCATATATACACAACTTTGGCATAAGAGCTTATCCTCTATATATGCACATTTACTGTATATGTGCATATATTTTGTATATGCACATCTACCATATATGCACATTTACTGTATATGTGCAACTTCTAGATATACGCGTATATGGAATATATGCACATATATGGAATAACCGCATATATAGAAGGTATGTACATATATGGAAGTTGTGAATATAAAAAATCCATGCACATATATGGAAGTAGATGCATATATACAGAAGTTGTGCATATATGGGAGATGTGAATATACATAATTAGGTGCAAATTTACTCAGTGTATATGTGCAACCTCTGTATATGTGCAATTATTGTATAATGCACAACTTCCGTATATGTGCATAGCCATTTGTGCATACACATAAGATATGCAGATATATAAAAATTGCACCTATATAGAGGTTGAAGTTCTACATATCTCTCCTATAGGCACAACTTCCATATATGCACATATATTCTGTATATGCTAAACATTTGTATATGTGCATAATATACATAGATTTGCAACTTCCATATATGCACATATATGAAAGCTACACATATACAAAAGAAGTGTACAAATTTCAAAATATACATATATGATAACCTCCATATATGCATAACTTCTTTATATGTGCATATCTTTGGTACCAACATAATAGCCAGGCCTTTATTAAGAGTATTTTGACTGTTGGTAGCAGGACGAGGGAGCCAAGAGGTTAGTAAGAGGCTCCATGCTCATAGTCTAGGCTCCCTCCCTAGAACCTACAGCGATCAATGTGCCCTGTCCAAATCCCTCCCACTGGTGTAAAAGTTGTATGTGTGCTTCCTATAGTGATATGCTTATCTAGATGTGAATATATAGTATATACACGTTAATTGTCTCAATGTGGCAGTCATTGCTTTGACAGTGAAAAGTACTTGCATATTGCTTGCACATATGTAAATATATTGCATGAGTGAAAGAGGTTTGTTCATGGAATGTTGTGTATGCACAATGAAAGGTACATAGTGTTGTTATAAATGTTGGCATATCAAAATTGGGTGAACATAATTGTAAGGATAGAATTGGACTTCAATCCTCTGTTGGACTGTGATCTTGTCACCATAATTAAACAACCCCAATAATCAGATATTGAACAAAATCTGAATAGAGGATAAGAAGCGTGATCTCAGCTTGTTCATGAATTGCGGAGACATTACAATTTAGTTCCACATTCTAGATCCATGTTGGCTAGACGGATGGGCCATAGACATACCATTTACCATTCACTGATAAATTAGAATACCAAATTTCTGTATATGGATAGTGGGTGCCAAAGTTCCTGTGACACCATATTACTTGTTGCAATGTCATGTACTTTCCTTAGTTAAGTGGCATGCTCAATTAATATTTTTATCAAAGAAGCTAATGCCTGAGGTGGCTTGTTGAGATGCCTCCCTCTTCATTGGCTTGTAATTCTACTCCCATCCATTGGACAACCCCCTGTAAAATGGGGATCTCCTTTTGAAAATTTTCTAAGTGCCGAGATGTGATTGCAACCTCTTCATTGAGGGATGATTTTTTTTATTGCAAAACAGACATCTCCATCTTCAAATGTTTTAGATATGTACTAGATGCCAATGCCACAATGGAAAGGCAATTTTTAACTCCTTTGACATGTGAAAGTTTTGTTTGAAGGTCTTAAACTTTCTCAAAAATAATATTGAGCAGATGCATGCTTTCAACATTTGTGCTTTCTGATTGCCCCCTTGCAATATCAGGTACAAGAAGTATGTTTTGAAGCTTCTCCATCTATACTTTCAGTTCCTTTTTAAATATCATTTTCGAGGAAAGATTATTCATCAATGAATTTTTTTTCTGTTTTTTGTATGTGAATTTTCCTTTCTGGTTCTGACACCCTCTCTTCCACAACTTTATACTCTCTGATATGTTTCTCACATTCAGCTAACAATGGAGTTTTTTTTTAATTTGACATAGTATGGTTGTGGCATGTAACTCTCCTATCTCAAGTTGGTTATTTTTTCATTTTCTGTCTCTCTTAGTAGTTTGGTCTTCAGATATGCTTAGTTGAGTACTGCACATTGTAGGTTCATGTTCATTTTTTCTTTCACACTTTGGAAAAAGCATATCCGTTCATTGAGGTGTTCCACATGTCCATGTGAATTTGTCAACTCACTGGTCATGTTCATGTTCTCTCTTTCAAGTTGAGAAACCATTTTATCGAAATTGTTCAAATTTGCTTCAAGAATGTTTATCTTCTTAGTACATTGTTTATTCTCAACTATTAGGGTATGCTTCTCTTCCTGCGGATCCTAGGAAAGTAATTGCTTCTTCCTTAATTCATTGCCAAGCCTGTGTGCCTCTATTATATGAGATGATAATACATTTTCTTGATGTCTTTATGTCTTTAATGATCCAGATTTAAGCAGGAACGCAACAAATTACAGAGATAACCATATACACAAAGATGCAGCGGAAATAATACTTCATTTCATTAATGGAAAATACTGACATATGCTTACAAACAGAAATGGCAATAAACTAGCTAGGGCGATGGTAGCTTATCTCTGAGAAGAGATGTGATGGCTACATGCCTCTGAACTGTTCTGAACTGTATTACAATGAGGCTCGAAGGCCTATTTATTGTTGAGAAACAATGGAAAACCCTTCACATACCGAAACCTAACCCTAGAAGATGAAACGCCAAATTGTGGGCCCCGTTTGGGTAAATTGGTACATCAATTTCCCGGGGTCGTAACTTTGGCATACGATCTCCGTTTGACGCGTACGATAGCTCGTTAGAAAGATCTATCCGAGTACTACCACTTTGGGAGGCAACAATAGGTCTCGGTCGCCCCAGAATTCCAAAAAAACGTCGTTTAGGGCCTCAAAACGGCTCCGGAAGTTCAGGACCCGAAAAACTGCTAAAAATAGTAAACTGTGCTACAATTAAGAAAACTGAAAATGCTGAGAAAGACAATGGTGGGGGTCCAGGTGGACCTGGTAGGTGGCCACCAATATCCACCTGGATCATTCCTCCCCCCTTAGGAAGCAATGGTCCCCATTGCGTTGAGCTCCTCCATGAGATGAGGAAACCTCTGCTGAACTTGTTCCCTGGTGAGCCACTTGCCCTGCTGAAGGAGTTGGCCTGCTTTGACAACTCGATACAGTTGGATATGCTGTTGGCGAGTGTTCTTGATCTGTGTGTCCATGATCCGATCAGTTGCAGCTTGTTCCATGCAATCTGGATTTAATTCTGTGGGTTTGAGCTGTTCTGCAATGTCGGATGTGTCTAGCAATGGTGGAAAGTATGGCCGAAGGCGGTCCACATTGAACACTGGGTGCAGGCCAAGGAATGGGGGAATGCTGAGCTCAAATGCATTGTCTCCCATAGCCTTAGTAATGGTGTAAGGACCATATCGAAGTGGTCTCAATTTCCGATAGGCTCCAGTAAGGCGTTCCTTTTGCAAATGCAACCAGACTTTGTCGCCCACCTGAAACTTGTGTGGCACCCGGTGTTGATCATGTCGCTGCTTGTACTTGGCATTTGATTTCTCAAGAATGTCATGGACCTGCTGGCGAATATGTTGGATGCGCTCAATGAAGCTGGTGGCCTTATCTGTTTCGGACTGGACATGAGCTGAATTCATGTGAGTAGCTGCAAGTGGCATGGCCACATCAATGGGGCATAGTGGCTGGAATCCTAAACCCACCTGAAAAGGGCTATGGCCAGTGGAGCTGTGAAGAGCTCGGTTGTAGCTGTGCTGAACATAGGGGAGGCTCTCGTCCCATGTGCGTGGATGCTTTGAGTTATACATGCGCAGAATGTGCACAATCATCCTGTTGACAACCTCTGTCTGGCCATCAGTTTGAGGATGGAAGGCTGTGGACTTCGTGAGTTTGGTGTCCAGCATTGACCAGAGACTGGACCAAAATGTGCTGAGAAACCGACTGTCCCGATCTGAGATGATAGACTGTGGGATCCCAAAGTGCACCCACACTCGTTCAAAGAAGAGTTTAGCAGTGGCTTCTGCTGTGATATTCTTCTTGCAGGCCATCATAATGGCCATCTTTGAGAACCTGTCGACGACCACAAAAACACAGTCATTTCCATGCTTAGTGGAAGGAAGGCCTGACATGTAATCCATGGAGATGGATTCCCAAGGTCGACTAGGGGTAGGCAACGGGGTATAGAGGCCTTGCTTCTTAATGGTCGGTTTGGCAATGGCACAGGCAGTACATGATCGGATGTACTTCCCAACATCCTGTCGAAGATTCGGCCAATAGAAATAGTTTTGCAGTACTGCCACTGTTTTCTCGACCCCGAAATGCCCAGCAGCCCGACTGTAGTGTGCTTCCCAAATCATCTTGGCACGCTCGCTTGAAGGAACACAAAGGTGACCGAGGTGGCATAATAGGGCATCCTGGAGGTGAAAATCTGCAACCTGCCGACCCTCCAAGAGTGTCTGGTATGTGTGGCCGAATTCTGGGTCGCTTTTGTAGAGAAGTGGCCAATCAGAAGTCTCGTGCCCGCAAGAGTTGAGCACGGTGGTTAGCGCCATGATCGGTGGTCGACTGAGGCAATCTGCAACATTATTGGTGCTGCCCTTTTTATACTTGATATTCAAGTGAAACTGTTGCAGGTATGTAGACCACTTCTGATGGCGATCATTCTGCAATTTCCCTTGGGTCTGTATGAATTGCAGAGGTCGGTGGTCTGTGTGGATGACCGTTTCCTTCCCCAAAATGTAATGCTTCCATTGTCGGCAGGCCTGTACAATGGAATACATCTCTTTATCATAAGTGGGGTACTTCCGGACTGTGTCTGAAAGTGTTTCACTGTGATATGCCACTGGATGTCCATGTTGAGTAAGGACTGCCCTAATAGCATAGTCAGAGGCATCTGTCTCGACCTCAAATGGTTGTTGTAAATCTGGTAACGCGAGCACTGGTGCCGTGCAGAGGCGATCCTTCAACTCCTTGAATGCCTTCTGTTGAGATTCAGACCAAAAGAATTTTGCTTTCGCCCCGCCCTTGGTGACTTGACTCAAGGGCCAAGAAATATGAGAAAATCCCAACACAAACCTGCGGTAGAAGTTGGCAAGACCTAGAAAGCTGCGGAGCTCTGTTAGAGTGGTTGGAGAGGGCCAATCCCGAATGACTTGGACCTTGGCTGGATCGACATGCACCCCCTGTTCATCAATGATGTATCCCAGATACTGGACCTCGGTCATGCCAAAAGTGCATTTCTCCAAATTGGCACATAGCTTGTGTTGCCGCAGTGTTTGGAGAACCTGTCGGATGTGGTGGAGGTGCTCTTCCCAACTCTGGCTGAAGATCAGAATGTCATCCAAGTATACTACTACAAAGGAGTTGGTGAATGGCCGCAAGATGTCATCCATTAGCCTCATAAAGGTTGCAGGAGCATTCGTCAATCCGAAAGGCATGACCAACCATTCGAAGAGGCCCTCCTTGGATTTGAAGGCAGTCTTCCACACATCTGAGGGTTCAATTGGTACCTGGTGATATCCTGACTTCAGATCGATCTTGCTGAAATATTTCGCCCCCTTTAGTTGGTCTAGGAGGTCATCAATCCGCGGGATCGGGTACCTATTACGGACAGTGATCTTGTTCAGCGCCCGATAGTCAATACAGAGTCTCCACGTCCCATCCTTCTTCTGTACCAACACTATCGGGCTCCCACAGGGCGAAGAACTCGGACGGATGTGACCTTTCTGTAGGAGCTCCTGAATCTGCCTCTTGATTTCATTGTTCTCCAGAACGGAGCGCCGATAAATTGGTCCATTGGGTAGCGGCGCACCTGGGGTCAGATCAATGGAGTGCTTGACTTGACAGTGCAGAGGAACCCCTGCCGGGGAGGTGAAGATGTCTTTGTACTCCTCCACAATCTTGTCCATTTGTAGCTGCCGTGCAGAGGGACCTCGTTTGGAGGTCGCGGCCACTGTCTTCTTCTTCCCTTGAGGGCGTATCATCAGGAAAACAAATTTCCTGGTTTTGGAAATGATCTTACTGCATTGTTTTGCAGTAATCAAAGAGATGGCGGTAGGTGGTGGTACCTCTGGTATCCTGAACAACTTATTTCCCAATGTAATAATAACAGCACGGGGCCTTGATTCATACACAGCATGTCGCTTCCACAAGTATGGTTGTCCTAGTAATACATCACAAACTTCAAGGGGAGCAATGTCACACAATACCTCATCCGTGAAGGGCTTGATGTTGTATGGAAGGCGACACTGCTGGCTCACGCGAAGATCTCGCCCTTGGTAAAGCCACCCAATGGTGTATGGTTGTGGATGTGCTGTGGTCGGTAAGCCCAACCGCTTCACGACCTCTGCCGAAATGAGGTTCTTTTGACTCCCGCTATCAACAATGAACTGTATCAGGGAGCCCTTGACCCACATCTGGGAGTGGAAGAGACGCTCCTCCTCCTCTGGATCTTCGGGTTCATTTTTCTGGATCTTTGCGGTAGCAACAGTGGCGCTGGGATCCGCATCAATGATCTGCTTCCCTTTTTCATACCCCTTATCGGGTTCTGACTCAGAGTCGGAACATGCATCTGATTCTGAAACCTTTAGCTCAGCCACCAGTGACTGTTTGGCCCGACACTCACTTGTGTTGTGAGTGGAGCTCTTATGGAACTCGCACCATTTTCCAGTGTCCTTTCTCGGCTTCGCGGCGTTGCTCTTTGCTTGCAGCTTCAGCTGGTTGTCTTGGGATGTCCCGCCTTGGCTTTGTCCTTTGTTCTGTGGTTTAGGGGCACCTTTCCCCTGCTTTGGATTCGCAGATCCAAAGTCTCGCTTCTTTTGTTTAAACTTCTGCTCGACTTTGACGGCATACCGGTATGCTGCGCCGAGCGAGGGGATGTTTAGGAACTGTATTTCTTCCTGGATGTACTTGTGCAGGCAGCCACGGTATTTGAGTATCAAATGTTGCTCCGAATCCTTGATACCCAACTTTGTGCGAAGGGTATGGAAAAGATTGGTGAACTCCGGCACATCTTGGTCCCTTCCCTGCCGCAGCATGGTCCACTTTATGTATTCATCCTCATAGCTTCCGACAGGGTAGTACTGCTCCTTGATGGCATCCCGGAACGAATCCCAGGTGGGTGCGGCTGAAAATAGTGAGCCAGTACTTTCATCCTTCTGCTCGCAGTAGGTTTCCCACCAGTCCTTGACGTGGGGGGCTGCTTTGAGAAGAGCAAAAACAATCTTTTCCCGACTCGAAAATTCATGAACAGAAAAATAACCCTCCAGCAAATTTAACCATTTATCTACGGCATCGGCGTCTATCTGACCCTCGAATATGGGGATTTCAAAATTAACTTGTACCTTAAAGGGTGTGGCGTTTCCAGAGGAGCTGCTGGAAGCCGATGCGCCGCTTCTGGGTAGCCGCTGAAGGATCTGCGCAAAGCTGTCCATCATCGCGTTCCGTTGTCGCTCGAGCGCTTCTTCGAGCAAGATTTTGATGGGATCTCCTGCCCCCTCGTCTTTCTTCTCGTCCGCCATGGGAGGCCGTCGGGATTTGCGAGGCTGGTCTTGCAAAGGTTCAACCAGTTCAAGCCCTAACTCCTTATATCCCGACCTTGTTGGGGACATGCAAAGAAAAACAGAGAAAAAACAGACCGCTCTGATACCACTGATCCAGATTTAAGCAAGAACGCAACAAATTACAGAGATAACCATATACACAAGGATGCAGCGGAAATAATACTTCATTTCATTAATGGAAAATACTGACATATGCTTACAAACAGAAATGGCAATAAACTAGCTAGGGCGATGGTAGCTTATCTCTGAGAAGAGATGTGATGGCTACATGCCTCTGAATTGTTCTGAACTGTATTACAATGAGGCTCGAAGGCCTATTTATTGTTGAGAAACAATGGAAAACCCTTCACATACCGAAACCTAACCCTAGAAGATGAAACGCCAAATTGTGGGCCCCGTTTGGGTAAATTGGTACATCAATTTCCCGGGGTCGTAACTTTGGCATACGATCTCCGTTTGACGCGTACGATAGCTCGTTAGAAAGATCTATCGGTCGCCCCAGAATTCCAAAAAAACGTCGTTTAGGGCCTCAAAACGGCTCCGGAAGTTCAGGACCCGAAAAACTGCTAAAAATAGTAAACTGTGCTACAATTAAGGAAACTGAAAATGCTGAGAAAGACAATGGTGGGGGTCCAGGTGGACCTGGCAGGTGGCCACCAATATCCACCTGGATCATTTAACCTCATCCTCTAAGTGCTTGAAGTCATAGTGGAAAAGAGAATGATATATATGTCTTTTTTAATATCTCATTCGTTTAAGTTTTCCCATAGTTCCCAAGTCCAAAGTTATTGGTATCATATCTCTTGAGATTAAAGTTCAAGAGTAAATTTCTCCCGAGTTCATACTTACCAATGCCAAATTACATACTTGAACTCCTAATACAATTAAAGTTGGATTAATCCTTACACAAGATAATAACACCAACTCTCACTATCGCTCTCGTAATTTTGAGAGAGGATTTTACATCTCACATACATATAATTTGGGCTCTAGATTCAATATGAAGTATTTGAAATTTTCCCTTATTCACTCAGAGAAATCCTCATCTTGTAGGTATGTGCATTAGGTCCTTACTTACTCTTACTAATGCAAACAAATCTTTGCTTTTGTAGATGCTTGAGGTGGGACCTCTTGAGGCCTTAAATGACCACATTTTTTGGTCTCAACCTTATTATGGACCTCGATTCCATAATTCACATAGTTGTTGATAATAAAAAAATTCTGAACAATAGTTTGTGACTCTCTCTAGTATGAGGTCCCAATTGGACCTCACAAAATTTGGTATGAGAGGACCATTCAAATTTTAGCTCAGCTCCCATGCTTAGTTTTGTGTAAGTACTATGAGATGTGTGTGATCATTACAATTATGGGTGCACCTATTGGGCTAGTAGCTATACTGAATGCAAGAATGCAATAATTTGAAACTATTTAAAGGGGAGAATTGATGACAAAATTTGAGGTGGTGAACTTGTATAAAATTACATATATCCACATTTAAGGATTGTTTATTATAAACCCAAAAGGCATTGCACACTTAGCTTATCAAAACAATACATAGAATAATCTAGGAGCATCCTTTTGTTATGATCCCATCGGTTTAAAATTGTACTATTTGAAGATATTTTGTGATAGAGTTTAGCTTATAAAAGATCAATGCAATTTTTTGACAAAGTGTCCAATTTTGCAAGACCATGACTCAATTTATTTCGGATAGTGTGCTCATATTTGGTTAAACACACTATTTTTATATTTTGGAACTCATTTATACCACTTGGTTTAGTTTTTCTACCCATGGATCAAATTCACAATGTGTTTTTGAATGAAGTGATTTGCAACTTTCCATAAAAGTATGCCTAGGGAGTTAGATGGGAAAACCCAAGATTTTGTTGGACTCTTGAGATTAGCATATATATGTAAGCATCCTTCTACTATGATTCCATTATCCATAAATTTATTTATTTGAGGATCTCTAGAGTTATATTTTTTTTAATAAGGATCAATGTAGTTTTTTTTGAAAGGGTCGATTTTGGAAAAAGTTGGATTGAATAATTATGGTTTGAACATGTTAACTTTGACATTTGCCAAAAAAACTTACTAAATATTATGGAAATATTTTATTCTATTTCTTTTAGTTTTAGTATCCCTAAACTAAGTTCATAATGTGCCTATAAATGGCTCGAGGATGCTAATTACAACTTTGCATAAAAATATAACCTGGACAAAGATTTGAAACCCATTGATTGTTTGACTTCGTTAATAGGTTACAGTTATGGGCACTCCTATCCTTTGATTCCATTATCCATAAATTACTTTATTATAGGATGTGGGGAGATATTATTTTTTTAAAGGCTAATGTTCTTTTTGAGCAAAGTTGTAGAATTTGTAAAAATATAACTTAAGTGATTATAGGTGGTATATCTATCGACAACTTCGATAAAAAAATGTGTTGCTCAAATTTCAAGACCTACTACACTTGGTCCTCAAAAAATATCATGGGAATGATCTCAAAACAATCCCTAGAAGGACCTAAGAATCCTTTACTAGTGCAACCAAAAAGTTGGGATCAATCAAGCCCATGTATGCTCCTTTGTCCTACATAAGTGACTGATTTTGTCTCTCTGCAAACTCAGATTAAAGCCCAAAATATCCCACGATGGTTTCCTCCTCAAAAAAACCTCATATTAGACCTTTCGGCCAAGCTCTTACCTCACAGACCAAAATTTCAAAAACTTGTAATGTTTCTATTGTGACAGGTTTGAATTCTAATTGTGAAGAGGACCCGAGTTTAGTTCTTCTAGTGATCAATGAATTGTTACAAGAATTCTATCAAAATCCAATGCAATATGGTCAGAGGAGGTGGATTCAGTTGTAGGTTTGGTCATGGTGAAGATGCCAAAGGTTGTGAGGTTTGTTCTAGTGGCTGGTGAGGACAATGACAATTGTTTTTCACTGAGGAAGAGCATATTATACTCATCTTCTTCAGCGAGAACTATACATAACAAGGTGGCACTGACAAATGTATTTGTGTCTTTCCATGCCATAATCAAAAACATTTTATCCTCAATGGGTTGTTGTCTTGGTTAGCTGGTGTTGGGGCACAATATGATAGAGACAATTGAGGATGTGATTTGCTAGTGTGATGGATGTCATGATTCCATGGACCCTGTGATGATTTTTCTCTGCTTATCTTCTAGTGCGGGTTGTTGGATTGCATCAGGGTGGCCATTGTTGGGGCTTTATGATTGTTTTGGTTCCTATTACATTTTCTCTGGGTTATTCCATGGCGGCTCTATTGTTGGCCTTGTGCCATTTTCTTCATGGTTATATGTTAGGGTTTCGACCTGTTTTGTAATGGTTTGATTCCTATCTTTGGGAATTTGATAGATGCACCCTTTTCTAAGGGTTCTTTTATCTAGACCTACATGCCTAGTTTGCTAGATTGATAAGTGTTTTCCCATTATTTATGAATTTGAAAGATGCACCCTTTTCTAAGGGTTCCTTTATGCATGCTTGCATGTCTAGTTTTCTCGATTGATGAGTGGCTACCCATTGTTTGGGCTATATCTAATGTTTCCCTATGAATTTTCTTTGAGTTTCCTATGTGGCCCATAACTTGTTATTAGTCATATGTATGTTGGGGGTTATTTTGACACATATGATATATGCATGATTATGTAAACATATTTTTATTTTAATCTACTAAAATAAGAATTATTTTATTAGAATGATGTATTGAGAAGGGGAATTTAGTGAAAGGATTTTAGGAGGTGTTTATCAATGTCTACTGAATTTAGGCTTATTCTTTAGTATCCCACGAACACATATGATATAGGTTTATTAAGTGGAAACTCAATGCAATGAGCCCATATTCATCTATTACATGACGTGTGTTATAGATCCTCATCCAAGTGTGTCATATGATGTGCTTATCCATGAAGTAGGTTTCAATCTATCATGAAATGTGTGTGCTTGTGTCCTCATCTTGATTAGAAACATTATATGTGCACCCCAAACTATCTATCCATCCATAAGTGAAGCACTTAGCATGCCACATGCCCAAGGTAAACAAATTTCTATGCACTATCCAAATTGGCCAAAATTGACAATCCCATAAACTGTTTCCATTCTATTAGAGAACCAAAATAAGCAAGCAACATAGGGCAATGAATGTGAACTATAGCAAGATTTGGATGCAAATCTTGATACAATATGAGTCCACATAAATGCTTCTACAAATCTTCTAAATTTGAAGTGAGCATTCAAAATAATGTTTCTATGTAAAATTTCAATCTTGTTGCCATCCATGTTGGATCCAATTATTTCTCAATTATTAGACGAAGGCCATGTTTTTCATGCATACAAAATATATCCTTGGTCATATTCCAAATTCTTGAAAATTCCATGTGATTTTCCTCATTACCTCCAATTGACTTATGAGCTTTGGAAATGGGACACATGTACTATCTAGAATTGCACGTGTTACATTGTTCATTAGTTAGCATGCAACCTGGATATATTAAGTAATTCGATAAGGAGGATGATTAAGTAAAAAATATTTAAGTTGTTGGCATTTTGGCACAGGTGTGGCGCTATGATACTGGTGTTGTCCTTGATGGCAACTCTCTTTGATGACAGATCTCCGTTCAGACTACAGAATGAAGAGAAACCTCATATACGCAGGTTAATTAAGTCCAAGTTGCGTATACACGCTGGTGATATGACTACTAAGTCGCGTATACGCAGGTGATCTATATACTAAGACGCGTATACACGCAGATGCATGAACAGAAAAGGGCGTATATGTCGGGAAGCTTCCCTTTGGTCCATGGTAGTTAGTCCTTGGTACTTGAGCCTATGTATTTGGACCAAAGTATCTCGATAGACGTGTTGATCCCTAGTTTCTAAGTTGATGGTATTGGATTTCTATGGTTTGGCCCTTGGTATTGAGCAAGGCCTAAGGCTATATAAGGAGAAGAAGATCATTAGGCAAATATATCTTTTGAAAGGGCTTGAATATCTGAAAAAGAAAGAGATCTGGTATGCAGGTTCTGGGTTGCTTGATCTAAGCTAAGGAGAGATCACTTCGGTTGATGGAAGACTAGATCTAAGGATAGATCGGGATCTAATGATTTGAAATGCACTATTATGATATGGTTGATTATGCGTATTTCTAGATCTGCATACTGACGCAATGTTATGTTCTGGGTCTAACTGATGTCTGGTACAGCTGCAAGTTGAGAGAATTTATTTTTAGATCTGTACGCAGGTTGGCTTCGGTAAAAAAGCGTGTATACGCGGGTTTCTCTCATTGAAGTAGCGTATATCTTTTGGAGCTTGATTTTTGGGTTTACAGTTGGATCTGACTGTTATTGCAGAGTCCTGTAGTCTGCTCTGTGTTCTGGTAACTGGTGTTTGACAGGGTTTCAGTGGTTCAGTGATTGATGATGCTAGTATTGGATGCTTTGTGCTTCAATGATCTGTTGTGAAAGTTGAATGAATTGTGGTCTTCAGATTGTAATGTTGTGCTTCAGGAATATCCAGTCTGAAAATGTATGAAAGGTGATACCTGAAAGAAAGAAGATTGTAGGCCAGCACCTACGTACTAGTATCTTGGCTAGTACAAGAGCAAAGGGGGTTGGAGCTCCCTTCCAAGGAAGTTTGGAGAACGAGAGAAGGTTGTAGCCTTCTGCAGGTTGTAGCCTGCGTACTGGTATAAGGCTGCACCAGTACAAAAAGATTGTACACTGAAGTTTCATATTAAAGAAAGATAGAGACGACTTGCAGCAGGTGGTTTTCACCCACATTGGGTTTCCACCTTATATCATGGTGTTCATGTGTGTGGTTTTTGTGTGATCTGTTCTACTGCATCTGTTTACTCTTAATATGGTGAATAATGTCCTTATGCACTTAACTGAAGATAAACTGACTGAAATATAAGATTTCTGGTTATACGTTGTTTTCTTTATACACAGTTGCGTGTACACGCTGGTTCACTTAACTAAAGTAGCGTATATGTTTCTGAGCATTGAAAAAGTTTTATAGTTCTGATAATACTGATTCACCCCCCCTCTCAGAATTATTTCCAACAATTGGTATCAGAGCAAGGTTCTTCAGAGAAGCTTGACCGCTTGAAGGTAGATCGTTCATCATGAGCAACTACGAGAAAGAAGCATCAATCAGGCCACCGGTTTTTGATGGGACAAACTTCAATTATTGGAAGGTAAGAGTTACTGCATATCTTCAATCTCTTGGTACAGAAGTTTGGAACATCGTAGAGACAGGCTACACTTTTCCTTCAGCTACTCCTACAGATCCAGCCGAGAAAAAGAAATATGAAACAAATGCGAAAGCAGTCAATACTCTATTGGGATGCATCTCTCAATCAGAATTCATGAAGGTAATGCACTATAAATCTGCAAAAGAAATATGGGACAAAATGGTCACGAGCTATGAAGGAGACGATCAGGTAAAGCGTGCTAAACTTCAAACTCTCAGGATTAAGTATGAGACTCTCAGAATGTATAATGATGAAAGTGTGGCTAACTACTTCCTTAGGGTAGATGAGATTGTCAATTGCATGCAAAACTTGGGTGAAGAAATAAAAGAGGCTATTGTAGTTGAAAAGGTTCTAAGATCTTTGTCCCCCAAGTTTGAATCTAAAGTGTCTGCCATAGAAGAAAAGGAAAATTTGCAAATTCTTACTATGTCTCAGCTTCACGGAATTCTAACTGCTTATGAAATGAGAAAGGGAGGTCCATTAGACAGAAGAGAAGCTGCCTTCAAGGCTTCAGGCAAAGAAGATTATTATGAAGCAAGTCACCTGCCAGAAGATGAAGAAGAGGAATCAAATTTTGTCAGAAATCTTCAAAGGGGTTCTGGAAGGTTCAGAGGTAAGTTACCTTTTAAATGCTTTGCTTGTGGAAGAGTAGGTCATTATGCTGCCAAATGTCCTCACAAAGATAAGAATGACAAGGGAAAGGAACCTGTTAAATGGAACAAGAAACAATATGAAAAGAAGAAAAGCTACTACACTCATGAAGATAGTGATGGACTTTCAAATAGTGATGAAGATGAACAAGGTAATAGATATAAACTTTTAATGGCTTTTGAAGATGATGACTACATGGATGCTCTAGACGTAGAAGGCTTTTATGAAGAAATGAAAGATCTCAAAGTTTGTTTAGAAGAGAAGAGTGCTATTATTGATTCTCTACAATGTCAACTAGCTGAGAAGGAAAAACATCTTGAAAAATTGGAATGTGAGATTGTTTGTCTTAGAAAGGAGATTGAGAAAACCAAAGCAATTAATCTTAAGTTTGTTAAAGGATCTGAAACCTTGGATGAGATTATCAATGTGCAGCGATCTCCTCTGATCAAGACAGGTCTTGGATATAATGGAGAAACATCTCAAGCCTCTACCTCTAAAAGTTATCTTGATGCAGCAAGGAGAAGCGAGCAAAGGCCAAATAAAAGTCATCAGGTGAATCAGGGACAATTTACCTCAAGAACAAATAAAGACCATCAAGAAATTCGGGGACAAACTGCCTTAAGGACAAACAGAAGCTACAATCAGCGACAGGTAAAATCTTCCCAATTTGCTCCAAGAATAAATAGAAGCTACAATCGGTTGGATGATAGATCTGATTATCGCAGAAGTTTCTTTAATGGCCAATGCTTTTCTTGCCATAACTTCGATCACAAAGCAGCTCAATGTGTTGCCTACAAAACGATCATGACTAGAGAAGCTCAAAAACAAGGGAGAATGACTGAAACCATGAAAAGGACTTATAACAACTTTTCGGTTCTTGAAAATGAAGTTGAATGCTCTATTTGTAATAACTTTGGTCATGAAGACTCTGAATGCAGGAGCAGGTTCCGGAAGACAACTCAGAAGGAACAAACCTCAAATGTTAGAACATGGAGAATAAAAGAATCACAACCAGAAAGATGTGGGATAGCCTTTTATGCAGAAGGTCAAGAAAGTCTATGGTACATTGACAGCGGATGTTCGAAGCATATGACAGGGGACAAAGAAAAGCTTGAGTCATATACCGCATTAGAAAAGGGGAAGAAAGTTTCTTTCGGGAACGATATCTCTGCAGCCATAAAAGGAAAAGGTGTTGCTCCGTTGAAAGAGGAGGTCAAAGCAAGAAATGTTTTATATGTTGATGGATTGAAGCATAATCTTCTGAGTGTCAGTCAGATGTTCGATCAAGGAACTGAGGTAATATTTAGATCAAATGGATGTTGTGTTCGCGATCTTGATACAGGTAAAACAGTGATCAAAGGAAGAAGGACTCCAAATAATCTATATATCTTTGAGGAAAGACAACAATGCTACTTAAGCAAGGATGATGAACATTGGCTATGGCATCGGAGGTTGGGGCATCTAAGATTTTCACAAATAAGGAAAGCATGCAAATATCAGGCAGTTCGTGGTCTTCCAGATATCAAAATTCCAGACAATACCATATGCAAATCTTGTCAGTTTGGAAAGCAAACCAGAACTAACTTTCCAGAGAAGGAAGGATCAGCTAGCATGCCTCTTGAGCTAGTCCATACAGATGTATGTGGTCCATTTAGGAAGAGGACACCTCGAGGAGAAGAATATCTGATATTATTCATTGATGATTTCTCCAGATTTGTTTGGTTAGGGCTCATGAAGCACAAAGATGAAGCATTCGAAAAATTCAAATCCTTCAAAGCCTTGGTTGAAAATGAATCAGGACACAAAATTAAGTGCCTCAGATCTGACAGAGGTGGGGAGTTTACCTCAAACGAATTCTTCGATTTCTGTGAAGAACATGGGATAAGAAGAGAATTCTCTACAGCTAGAACTCCTCTGCAAAATGGGGTTGTGGAAAGAATGAACAGAACAATCCAACAAATGGCTCGTGCTATGCTTGATGAATCAGGTACTCCCGCAACCTTCTGGGGTGAAGCTGCACATGCTGCAGTTATTATTCTTAACAAAACAAATGTCCGAGTAAACAGCACTCAAACACCTCATGAGCTCTGGAGTGGTAAGACTCCTTCGGTGAAGCACTTCAAAATCTTTGGGAGCAAATGTTATATTAAGAATACTGATGAGCAACTTGGCAAACTTGAACCAAGAGCAGATGAGGGCATTCTTCTTGGTTATTCTCCACATAGCAAAGCATACAAGTGCTACAATAAAAGACTTGGCAAAATTGTTGACAGCATTGATGTAGTGGTTGATGAGAAGGGATATATTCCTAGGCAAGTTCATCATGAAGACATTGAAGAAGATGAAGGCTACCCTCAAAGACGGAATGATGAAGAACAAGAACCTCAAGAAGAAGAAGAACCTCAAGAAGAACCAGAGGAGCAGACAAGAATAGAAGAGAAGACTCCATCCAGATATGTTCAAAAGAATCATCCGGAATCTCAGATTGTGGGGCAGAAAGAAGCAGGAGTACAAACAAGAAGGACACTTGCAGAAGCTTCAAGCTATTTGGCATTACTCTCTCCACTGAACCACAAAATGTGAAAGAGGCATGCAAAGATGAATGTTGGGTCAAAGCAATGGATGAAGAACTTGAGCAGATCGAAAAGAACAACACTTGGGAATTAGTTCCTAGACCAAAAGATAAGAATGTAATAGGAACAAAATGGGTCTTCAAGAATAAATTGAATGAAAATGGAGAAGTAATTAGGAACAAGGCCAGACTTGTTTGTAAAGGGTATGCACAGCAAGAAGGAATAGATTTTGAAGAGACCTTTGCTCCTGTGGCAAGACTTGAGGCTATCCGAATGTTCCTTGCTCTCTCAAGCTTTCAAAACTTCAAAGTATTTCAAATGGACGTGAAATCAGCCTTTCTGAATGGAGACTTAGAAGAAGAAGTATATATTGAGCAGCCAGATGGTTTCATTCTTGGGAATGATCCAAACCTTGTATGCAGATTGAAAATGGCTCTCTATGGACTCAAACAAGCTCCAAGGGCTTGGTACTATCGGTTGGACAAATATCTTCACCAACAAGGCTTTTCAAAAGGATCAGCAAATAGCAATCTCTATATAAAAGTTGAAAATAACAAATTGCTAATTCTTGTTGTTTATGTAGATGATATTATCTTTGGGAGCAATGAAGAGACTATGAGTCAAAACTTTGCCTCGGTTATGCAGAAAGAATTTGAAATGTCACTACTTGGAGAATTGACATATTTTCTTGGATTGCAAATCCAACAAAATGAAGGAGGTATCTTCTTGTCTCAAACCAAATACCTCAAGCAGATCTTGAAGAAGTATGGCATGGAAGAGTCAAAGCCAGTATGTACACCCATGGTTACAGGATGCAGCCTCAGTGCAAATGATGAATCAGCAGTAGTTCACCAACCCACTTACAGATCCATGATTGGGAGTTTGCTTTATTTGACAGGTACCCGACCAGATATTACACATGCAGTAGGAATGGTTGGAAGATTTCAAGCCAACCCAAAGGAAACTCATCTTCAGGCAGTCAAAAGAATCTTCAAGTATCTTCAAGGGACCCAAAACTATGGTTTATGGTATCCTAGAAATACAGATCTCACTCTTCATGCTTACACAGATGCAGATTGGGCTGGAAGTGTGGATGATAGGAAAAGCACAAGTGGTGGTGCTTTCTTCATGGGTTCCAGATTAGTATCTTGGTTCAGCAAGAAACAGAGTTCAATTGCCTTATCTACAGCTGAAGCAGAATATGTGGCTGCGGCATCTTGTTGCACACAACTTCTTTGGATGATGCAGACCTTGCAGGACTTTCAAATCACTTGCACTCCACCAGTCTCTATCTTATGTGATAATACAAGTGCAATCAGCATTTCAAAGAATCCAGTCATGCACTCAAAGACCAAGCACATACCAATCAAGTACCATTTTCTTCGGGAACAAGTGCTTGAGCAGAAGGTCAAGTTGGAGTATGTTCCTTCTAAGGAACAAGTTGTTGATATTCTCACAAAACCACTACCCAGGGAAACTTTTGAATATCTCAGACAAAAGCTGGGAGTAGTTGATGCTTCATCCTGCTGTTAAAACTTGTCTGTTCTACAGAAAAGTTGGTATACGCAAGTTACGGAAGGGATATCCGCGTATATACGCTGATCTATGCGGGGTAAGTCGCGTGTATGTTGTACGCTTGTTGCAGAAAGTATATCCGCGTACATACGCTTGTTTATGCAGGATAAATCGCGTATATGGAGTTCTGAACAGCAAGGGCAATCTCTGGTTTGAAAAGGTCTGAGATGGGTATGTCAGAATTCTTCAGACACAGTTTCAGGAGGTGCAGCAGGCACAGGTTCAGGGGGAGCAGCTTAAAAGTCTCATAAAGCATTGTTGGCATTTAGATGTTTTGGTTGTTGGTTTCAGGAGAAGGAGCCCAGAAAGAAATCCTGGTTGCTAATCTAAAAGATGTTTATCAGATGTTGCTGGTGACTTTCATAAGTCTTGGTCTAGATCTGTTGTCTCTATGTCATGTATCTCTTTTGTGATATCTCTTTTATGGTGTCAAGGTCATGTAACGGCCTATGTTGGTTTCCCCACTATGCCTGGGATGAATGATGTAATATAATTGGTTGTTTCTGATGTGTCCCCTCTTGATAGGGAGTATGGATGTATGTATTGAGTCTTTTGGTGATAGGAAGGTCCCTTATGGTGTATAAGTCTTGGTTCTCTTTGAAGAACATCGTTTGCAGATCTTGCCTACAGTCAGGGGGAGCATTCAGCACAGCCAAGTAGAGGTATCAGCATGTACTCAGGGGGAGCACAGCCCTTTTCCCTTGATGACAAAGGGGGAGAATGATTCTAAGGAGCTTGAGGTTGCCATCAAGTCCAAAGGGGGAGATTGTTGGCATTTTGGCACAGGTGTGGCGCTATGATACTGGTGTTGTCCTTGATGGCAACTCTCTTTGATGACAGATCTCCGTTCAGACTACAGAATGAAGAGAAACCTCATATACGCAGGTTAATTAAGTCCAAGTTGCGTATACACGCTGGTGATATGAATACTAAGTCGCGTATACGCAGGTGATCTATATACTAAGACGCGTATACACGCAGATGCATGAACAGAAAAGGGCGTATATGTCGGGAAGCTTCCCTTTGGTCTGTGGTAGTTAGTCCTCGGTACTTGAGCCTATGTATTTGGACCAAAGTATCTCGACAGACGTGTTGATCCCTAGTTTCTAAGTTGATGGTATTGGATTTCTATGGTTTGGCCCTTGGTATTGAGCAAGGCCTAAGGCTATATAAGGAGAAGAAGATCATTAGGAAAATATATCTTTTGAAAGGGCTTGAATATCTGAAAAAGAAAGAGATCTGGTATGCAGGCTCTGGGTTGCTTGATCTAAGCTAAGGAGAGATCACTTCGGTTGATGGAAGACTAGATCTAAGGATAGATTGGGATCTAATGATTTGAAATGCACTATTATGATATGGTTGATTATGCGTATTTCTAGATCTGCATACTGACGCAATGTTATGTTCTGGGTCTAACTGATGTCTGGTACAGCTGCAAGTTGAGAGAATTTATTTTTAGATCTGTACGCAGGTTGGCTTCGGTAAAAAAGCGTGTATACGCGGGTTTCTCTCATTGAAGTAGCGTATATCTTTTGGAGCTTGATTTTTGGGTTTACAGTTGGATCTGACTGGTATTGCAGAGTCCTGTAGTCTGCTCTGTGTTCTGGTAACTGGTGTTTGACAGGGTTTCAGTGGTTCAGTGATTGATGATGCTAGTATTGGATGCTTTGTGCTTCAATGATCTGTTGTGAAAGTTGAATGAATTGTGGTCTTCAGATTGTAATGTTATGCTTCAGGAATATCCAGTCTGAAAATGTATGAAAGGTGATACCTGAAAGAAAGAAGATTGTAGGCTAGCACCTACGTACTAGTATCTTGGCTAGTACAAGAGCAAAGGGGGTTGGAGCTCCCTTCCAAGGAAGTTTGGAGAACGAGAGAAGGTTGTAGCCTTCTGCAGGTTGTAGCCTGCGTACTGGTATAAGGCTGCACCAGTACAAAAAGATTGTAAACTGAAGTTTCATATTAAAGAAAGATAGAGACGACTTGCAGCAGGTGGTTTTCACCCACATTGGGTTTCCACCTTATATCATGGTGTTCATGTGTGTGGTTTTTGTGTGATCTATTCTACTGCATCTGTTTACTCTTAATATGGCGAATAATGTCCTTATGCACTTAACTGAAGATAAACTGACTGAAATATAAGATTTCTGGTTATACGCTGTTTTCTTTATACACAGTTGCGTGTACACGCTGGTTCACTTAACTAAAGTAGCGTATATGTTTCTGAGCATTGAAAAAGTTTTATAGTTCTGATAATACTGATTCACCCCCCCCCTCTCAGTATTATTTCCAACATAAGTTACATTGCACAAAGGCTCATAATGTCTAGTGGAAGCAATGCAAGTGTTAAAAAGCTAGGAAGCAACACAAGTTTCAACAAGATAGGAATTCCCTTGGCATGAATGACACCCATATGAGAAGTAGTTCTAAGATAGAATGGTTAAGGCTTCTTCTCAAATGAGACAATTACATTTCAAAACAAAATTATGGATAAAGTACATACAATTCCCTTAATTTAAATGAGCCTTAGCATGGTCAAGGCTTCTTCTCAAATGGGACAATTACATTTCAATTTTAATTTGTATGGATCATGTCCATACAATTCCCTTAACTCGAATGAGCCTTTTCCATCTGTTGGGCTATCATATGAACCCCCGTGAAGCATGATGGAATCAAATTTCATTGAAAATCTAATGTTATGAACACTCCCACTCACCGCCTTCTCCTGCCGCCTTCCACCAATGCCCACCCTCACTCTCCACCCACCTGCTCCCTACCCCACCTTCCCCAACCCCACCCCTTCAGGTTGGTAAGATGAAATCAACATTAATTTTTCGTTTAAAGTCCTTTCTTATTGATTTTTTTTTCCTCTAATTCTTTTTTTATTTTATGAATTGTTGTGGTGTATTTAGTGAACTTGATTTCTTATAGCATTTATGGAAAGATGTCTTTAATATTTGTATCATAAATTTCCAAGATACATAACTATTGCATTTGATCACCAATATGGATGCCATTATTTTTAAATGGAATAATTTTTGAATAAATTAATTTTATGCTATCAATTAATATTTTAAAGACATTTTACTTGTAGGTTGTAATTATGATCTGTAATATTCTCAAACCAAATAATATCATAATTACAAGTATTAATTATCTCCCTAATAAATCTCATTTGGAACTAGTATACACACTCATAAGGATGTAAATCTCTAATGACACATTGTTATTTTTAATAAATTAACATTCTATATACAATGTGAAAAAAATTGAAAATTAAACACCAACCAAATTTGAACCCACCAATAAACAAGTACCTCTAAACCCTAATAGTTTTAGGGTATTTAATATTTTCTCTTAAATTTTAAAACCATTACACTCTTACTTCTATATAGTACAATTAAGAAAAATGAATGTTACTATTTTTTTAATTGTTATTTCTATCCTTAAATATGCTCATTTTTGTATCCCTATTTACTATACTTTTTGGGGGTAACTACACTAAAGGTCATTTTCACCTCACTGTCAAATAAAACACTGACACATAGATTTTTTTGTTTTTCTTTTTCTTGACACATCTCCCATCTTCGATGCCCTCTCCCTCACCTCCTTCCCCTCTTCTCCATCTTCCGGTGCCATTACTGTCCTCACAACTCTACAAATATCCTCCCTTCTCGCTCCAACATCACCTCGTCTAAGGCCCACCAGGATCTCTTCATTCTACAGAAAACATTACGTGTTGAGGGAGGCATAAACAATGGAAGAAGTTGCCTTAATGATCAATTATGCCGCTTTCTACACACATAAAGTTCTGAATCACCAGAAGCTTCACAGGAGCCTTGGCAGCTGAGGGTTCGCAGCATTGTCAACAACTCTCAACAGCCACAACGTAGAGTGTGCCATCCAATCCTAGAACAGGAAATGGATATCCTTTTGGAGGGTTTGTTTCAGCGCATCCACTAGCCTAATGCGGTCAACTACTATTTTTTCAAAGTTTTCCAAGTCTACAACATCTGAAGTGCCCTTTGTGTGGGAGGAGAAGCTTGGTATTCTGAAAAAGAATGGAGGGGAGATTATTTTTGAAGAATTTTACTGTAAGGAGAGAATTATTGGGAGCTCTAGTGGAGATGATTTTGATTTCAGGCATGGTTCATAGTGGTGGATGGAGCACTAAATTTAGAGGTCTTATTATGTATGGCTGACTAGCTCTTCTGTAATGGAAAGATTCGATTGTTTTGTCTTCCTCCTTGCGAAGGTGTCACTCAGTATTGAATCTGATGATGGTGATAAGAGGAGCTTCAAGTCTTTTAATGCTTCCTCAAACCCATGGTCGATGCATTCCCCATGGTCACCTAGATTGCCTATCATGGAGGGATTGTAGAGGAGGAAAGGAAAAAGTAGGCGAAGTATTCTCAAGGAGGCTTACACAAGATTTACCAAGGTAAATCAGAGTGGGGATGGGGACAGAAGATATTTTGATCTCTTTATGACATCCGTGAATGAGGCTAGGAAGAAAGGAAGGGGTCTAGGGAATTCCTTATCCCACTCAAGGTGCATTGGGATCAGGAGCCCTAAAAATCGAATGCCGAGGATTTTTTCTCATCAGAATTGGAAAAGGGCATACCTACTTATCACGAGGAGGTCAAGGGTTCAGTTCCTGAGAAGCCTAGGGTGAGAAAATGGTGGATTTTGAAGGACCTTTTGTTTAGGAGTGTCAGTGAGGGATGGGCCTAGGGAAATGATAGGCTCTAGGGTCTATCTATTGCCCCTGCGAAGAAATCCGAGAAGCGTGGGTGTATTAAGAAATATAAGGAGTTGAAACCCACTAATAAAAGTTCAAATTCAGGGACAAAGCACTAGAAGGATTTAAACAATTGCAATGTTAAATCAATTTGAAGTAAGAGGCAAGAGGATCGAAGAATTGTACTGTGAACCCTCAATTTGGGGGATGTTTTACCAGATCTGTCAGGAAGATGCCAATTTCAATTCACAAGCTCCATTATACTGCCAATAGGGCACAATATGAGGAGATGAAGAAAAAGGCCTTTTTGCCTTATATACAAGGATTTTTTTCCTTACACACATGGTATGCTTGGGTGTTTTGGCTTCACTTCTAAAGGTTATAGTTCCATGAATGGATTAACTAGGATCTTGAACACTGTTTCTTGATGAGTTCTCCCCAAAACGTGGATCTAGAGCACGACACAATGCCCATTCTAGGTAATGAATGATTTGTGCCTATTTTCTTTTGTAATTTCCAGATTGAAAATTTGTTTCTAAGTCTTTTTATGTTTTCATTTAAGTGCAATCCATTCAGGGCCAGTGGATTTTTATTTCTTGAAAATATGGCAATTAGGCCACATAGAATAAGGTAACGTTTGACCTGCAATAGTCATTTCAGATGCTACTACTAGATAGACAATGTGTGGAGCTTGGTTAAAATGAGGACTACTGAAGATCCTACTGCTAGAGCAGTGGGGAAGTTGTCAAAATCTATCATTTTTAAGCAATTCAGAGGTAATGATGTGTAGTGTGTTGAAAGATAAAACTTGTGAAGGAAATCTAGGAGAGAAATCAAAGCTACTGATTGGTAGCATGAGATTTCCATTCATTGGAGAAACTCTCGAAAATATTTCTCCATTCAAGACCTCCGATGGTGGTCCCTTCCTTCAAAAAATAATTTCAAGGTATCAAATTTAGTTCTTCGTAGTTCTGCATTGTTGCGCCCATATTAGTTTTTTTGTTTTTCAATTTATTTATTCATGTTATTGTGCATTTGAGATATAATGAAAATATTTCTTGGGTATTGAATTAATGAACATGTATGGAAACATATTCAAAATCCACATATTTGGGAAGCCTACCATCATAACAGCTAGTGTAGAAACAAACCAATTTGTTTTCCAAAACGAAGGTTGGTTGTTCAAGAGTGCTTATTTGTATCTTCATATTCTTGATGGGTTTACTTGTATCTTCATGGGTGGGAGCTTCTGTCCTCTGGGTTGGAGAATGGTTCATAAAGAAAATTCCTCTTGTCAAACATATCTACTTAGTCTCGAAGCAAATAAGTGCTACCATTTCTCTAGATATTCCTGAGATAAGACATCATATATTAGGCTTTTTAAAATTGGCATTTTAAATTGTATAATTCCCTTTTAATAGGTACATGTGCATGTCTTCATTTGACTTTGATAATCATAAGCATGATGTAGTATTTTGCATTGCTTTTAGGCTTTAACACATTTACATTTTAGAAAGTTTTATTGTATAATCAAGTATCAGGTCTCGAAAATGTCAAATCACTAACACTAAGGAAATACCTTTTCCCTCTAATTTATAGTCAGATTTCAAGAGAGTATGCATTCATGTTTTCAATATTGGTAATATTATTTTCTTATACCTATTTGATATTGCAGAAAATATATCATATTTAATTTCTAAAGCTTTTCCATAGATTGAAATATAATGGATTCCTAGCTTTCCATTCAATGAGATATGAATTGGTCAGTTACAATAAATTTGTGGATACGCGCATAAAGTTATGATTGTGCACAAGGTTGTAATTTTTTATTGTTTTGTTAGAAAGTGTTTTTAAAGCTTATACATGGCTTATTCTTTGCATACGAGAACAAAAGGGCCTTTAACTAGGTTGCAATTATTCGTCATCCACATGTAGGGGAATATGCCTTTGGTTTTATTACATCATCACTTGTCCTTTAGGTTGTTTCTTATGATACATATATCCTTGAAGATGCTTTAGATATAATTTAAGTTGAGTTAATATTGAAGCATTCCACATGAATGTTGAAATTGAGTGGCAGATGGAAATGTTTCTTGCATATCTACAAATTGATATCTATTTTCATATTATCATTATTTTCACAAATAAACTCCATGTTTATTGGTAAACATGGAATGTATTTTGACATGCTATAGTTTAAATAAATACTATTACAATTTATATGGAAGGTAGTTCTTACTTTTCTCCCATTGTAATATGCTATTTGAGAGTGGAGATGAAGAACTTTGAAGTGTCTATGTTCCCATGAATAATCTATATATTGGTGACATTTTCCTTGTTAACTCTAAATATATTATTCGACCAAACTTATTTGTTTGTGAAAGCATAGGTTGGTAGTCATGCATTTTACTTTCATTACTCTTATTATTTATGGTGTATATTTTTCCATGATATATTTCATTCTTTTCAGGATTTTGTTTCATAGATCTAGGGATGATACTTTACCCTTTTCTTTTCACTTTCCAAAACATGTTCTTGAAATTCTATTTTATGCTATATAGTTTGCAATAAAATTAGCTATCCATCCTTAATTCCTTGGAGGCGTGTGTTGTGACTTCATATCCCAACTTCATTGGAGACCTACATTGTGACTTCATATATTGTACATTTGTAGTAGTGGAAAGTAATCATAGGAGGAAGGACAAATTTATTAATGTGGAATGGACTCCCAACATAGGGATATTGCATTGTAGTTGTAAGACCTACAATTCTTATGAGCTTCACATAGATAACAACCACAAACCAAAGAGGGCCCACAAGCCATGACACCAAAACTACTTAGTGATATTAATGGTAGAGTGAAGGAGGATGCTATAACATTGGGGACCTACACTTCAAAGGAATGGAATCCCAACATGGGAATGTGCCACTTTGGTAATGAGACTTGAAACTATTACAAACCCCATATATAGAGTCATTATTATTATTCTTTCGAAGGCAAATCTCATGGGAAATCCAAGGGATGTTTCCCAACTTTTGTGGATGATATCCCTTGTAAACCTGTTGATATAGACTTGTTTGTTTAACCTAGGGGGATTTGGTTTGGAGCTTCAGAAGAAAATGAGAAACTGTTGAAATGGCCCATTTTAGAAATTTTTATCGTTTTCAAGGGAGTAGAGGCATATTGTTTTCTCTTTCTGTGTCTTTGCAGAATCATGTGATTTATTATGGTTAATATTTAGTAGGCATGTGTGTTTGGGTCATGTTCTTGATTTAGGACCACGTGATACATTTTCTATTTTGTATGCCCTTATCCTTAGCTTTGGGCAAGAATAGTTGTGGAATTGGATGGCCTCTTCTTTCTTGAAAACTTAATACATCCTTAGGGGGGCCCTGACCATGTTTGATTGTGAAGGAGACAAGTGTGGAGGTGGGGTTTTATATATGGACTTTATATATTGTACATATGTAGCAGTGGTATCCCTTTGACTATATTTTCTCTTTTTTCTTTGACAAATTGTGTGGGTGTTGTCGAAGATGCTTATTGCATGATAATCCTTTTCAAGGTCACTATTGGAGACAATGATATGTTGGTTCATTTTATTACGAGATATGATCTATATGCTTCCTTTAATCCTATGCAAAATGTAAATTCCTAAAGGTTGGATGGTTTGCCTTATGAATTCTCTATGTTCACGTTGGAATTTATTGGGGATCATATTTGTTGTTTAGATGTAGATTTTTTTTTCTAGCTTCCTCTTTGAATCCCTCAAGTCTCGATATGGCTTGATGAAGCCTATTCCTAAGAATGCAATGAGAGACTCTATAGGTGGTTGGTAGCTTATTACTTTGCTTACCATTGCTTACAAATTTGTGGCAAAGGATTTTTCTTTGAGGATCTGGTGAGTTTCCAAGTATGTAGTGCAACTGAAGTGGACTAGGTTTGTCCAGGGGTCTGGTCAACCTGGGAGGCAATGGAGTGGGCCAGAGAGATAGGGAAACAATGCCTTAAGTTGAATATTGACTTTGAAAATCCTATGATTGAGTTGGTTATTCTTTCATATTTAAGATACATTGATGTGCTTAGGTTATGATTCATAGTGTGTGGGTATAATGAGTGATATTTTCACCAATTCCTTGGCCTTTCTTTTATCATAAAGCCTTATCCCTATGGATAGTGTTACATTAGTTGATTCAATAGGGACATCCTTTGGTGTGTTTTGAATGAGGTAAAATTATTCTCCACATAAAACTTCAATGCGTTAACAAGAGAAAAATAGGGAAGTATATATATACCAACATATGAGCCCAAATGACACATATCAGGACAAGGAACAGACATATGCCACTACATAATTTCCTTGCCTTACTTTGCTTTTCACCTAGCTAATTCTCTGCTTTGGAAAGAGTTATATCACACTTGACCAGATACAGACTTGCATAAATATATTCCAACTGAATATCACACACAAATTCATTGTGGCATGTTTATAGAGTAATACATTAAACTTTTGCATGATTTGTCATGAATCAATGAGATGACAAATGTATAACATATAAAATCATGAATGAAATTAAACTATTTAAGAAAAATCTTTGCATATTTTAGAAATAGGAAGAGGTTTTCTCTGCAGTGAAGATAGTGAAGATGACCTATGCATAGGATAAAAGCCCTCTAAAATCTTATATGGGGATTACTTTTGAGAATATTTTACAGATTTGTGTAACTATTTATATAGAAAACCAAATATGATGATTATCATCAATGTGATGGAATATGAAACCTAATTTATCTTTTGCAGATAATTATATCCATTTTTCCCAAATATAGTATTTTACAAGAAACATGAAATTGAGTAAAGAATAACTAGTGATATAATTAAAAACAAATGTTTTTAAGTCATGAAGAACTTATCATATTGAAAATAAGAAATGAATCTCCAGAGTTAAAACACATCATAGTTTTCCTTGAATCTAACAAGCATGTTTCCACGTGATCTACACTAGCTATAAAAGTAAACACTTGACAATATATGAGTGTTTATAGCATCAATCATTGTTCTTTTCGAGGTACTGCATGTGTACATGTACTTGATTAAAGAACACAAAAATTGGATGTGAGCCTTTGAAGTCATGTAGGCTCAAGAATCATTCTAAGCACAAGATTATGTTTAGTAGGGATGTAGGCTTGGGATAGGGCTTGCAGTAGATACTGACAAATGATCCTCTTGAGGGAGAGGGCTAGAGTCAGAGCTATACTCCTCTCCTGATGTATTGTGTATACATGAGGTATCCACGACACACCTATGATGTATTCCATACAATTTTTTCACTCAACCATCATGTTTTTTATGCAGCTAGCCTTGGGGATATGGGTGAGCAGTCGTACACTAATGACATACATATTTATATTGATGCAGAAATAGAACAAATCCTATACTTTCTCTCTGTGCTACCTCAGTATTAGATGTTTAGCTTGAAATTGTTTTTTCACCTAATTGACTACTAGCTCAGAATCACCCACAATCTTCAACATTTTCATTCCTATCTTCTTGGGATGAGGAGCCCGAAAAATCGAATGTCGGGGATTTTTTCTCTAGAGAGACAATAGCTATTATTAAAAACATATTGTCTCTAATCCGAGTGTTGTCTCTAGAGAGACAAAAATGAAATTGTCTCTAGAGAGACAATAATGAAAGTGTCTCCTAAGAGACAATAATGTTTGTGTTATATATTTTCTTTTTAGAGACAGTTTTTTAAGACAATAATCTTTAAGACAATATTTTTTGAGACAACCACTTAAAGACAATACACAAGTCCTTTTTTTGTCTCAAGTTAAGACAATTTACCCAAAATTTGTCTCAAATATTGTCTTAAAACCCCCCTTTATGTAGTAGTGATATATGAGTAGGATTTCCCATATTTAGCATGGTGTGAGCACCTCCATTTTTGAGTGGATCATCCTACTCATTAAGGACATAACTTAGGGTAGATTCCAATCCTATATAATATCTAACACAATAATAAAATTATATGTCTAAATTAGCTCAAACTAAATAGTGCACCATGTACAAGGAGGGAAGGTTGTTGGAGACAAATAGCTTGCATTTTTACCACAAATCATTGAAGCAGATGATCACAAGAAGGAGATGTGTCTTAGTGTTAGAGCATGGAATGAGAAAAATATGCACTTCTATAGTAGAATCATCAATTCTTCCCCTCACAAAAGGGATACACTTTGGGCCATATTTTGGTGTTAGTTGTGTTTTGTATTCATAGTGTATTATTATTTATACATGGGAAACAATGTACATAGATAAAGTCCCTCTATTTAAACTTGGATTGAGAGAAGTTTTCCGCATGAGACGTAGCTGAATATATAGATATAGATGTAGCACAAGCAATTCCAGCTCCAACTCCTGCGGTGGTAGAGATTTAGGACCCAACCCAACCAATTCAATTGTTTGTGTGGTATATCTAAGTCCTAATCATTTGAGCTTAGACATAGTATTGAAGTGAGTTTTAAAGGGGTATCCACTTAACAATGTCTTAAGAGAAGGTATTGGAATTCCATTCCTAGCTTGATGGAGGATATAAGAGATCTTATATTTCCCTTGTACTTATCAGTGATGCCTTGCATATAGAGAAGAATAACCTCATCTAAGCTCATTATTTTATCATGATAATAGAACCTTAGTTGATAACATATAGTGGAGAAGGATTTACCAATATACCCATTGGTCTCTTATAACCATTTGGAGATGCTCTTTTTTATTTATTTATGTGTTTAACACCCAAGATGATGGAATCCCTTGAGTGTTAAGGATTCCAAACTTCTAAAGGCGGTAACCTTCAGATTTTGCACTAGACTCTTTTATATATAGAACCAATGGCCAAGATATCCATCCAATTTATGATAGATCGATACATATTGAAATGATGCATGCTTTTCTTCTCATACATTCATGGTGAACTTCACATGATTTGACTAAGAGTTGTGATGTTCATCGAATTTATTTATGTTTGACTTTCCATGTGGCAAATTAATGCTATGTCATGCATGTAACTAAATAATGGTTTATGCTTCATAGGGTAACCCTAATGACCCTATGTAAACACCACTTTCCCCTATCATAAATAAATTGATACAAACTAAGGAATATATGTTTTACGAAATATTTAAAACATGAACTAAAGTATGAGACCACTAAGCACTAAGGTGC
The DNA here is from genome assembly GCA_031772625.1 of Pinus tabuliformis. Classification (NCBI taxonomy): domain Eukaryota; kingdom Viridiplantae; phylum Streptophyta; class Pinopsida; order Pinales; family Pinaceae; genus Pinus; species Pinus tabuliformis. Next base: position 1,460,574,194 of record CM062817.1, on the reverse strand, counting down.
ACACAAATATATTTTTAGCATAATTTTAAGACTGTATACTCCTCTGGATGAAAACCAAAGCATAACCAAGGGGCCCAAAACTTTTAATATGAGATTAAAATGTAGACTCAAATCATCTTGAGTACTTTGAGAATGAAGATATATTTTAACATTTCACTCCATGATTTATGGTTCTGATAATTCAAAGGAGAATCATCAATATTTTCTAGATTTATAATGGGATGGTGCAACTAATAATCACGTGATGATTGTGATGGTGATTTTTCTTATATATGCATTAGAGAAATTTTAAGGTCTAAAATGGGCCGCAAAACAAAAATCTACAACCAAAATCAACTTTCTAATAACCAATAGGATTCAAGATGATGATGTCAACCATGTGGGATGATTCACCATTTTTGGAGTAAAAGAGTAAAATATTTAAAATATAAAAAAAATATTTTACAACTCTTATTTTCAACTTATCTCCCTATGGTTTTACTCAAATTTCAAGCAGGAGCACTCATTGGATGCAAAATTTAATTCCTCATCCAAGGAGTACCCAATCATGTTTTTTCATGTATTTCTCATTTTTCGTGTAGCAGAGTCCATCCAAAGTATGTAACATGGGTACTCCTTGGATGAAGAATTAAATTCTACATCCAACTAATGATCCCACTTGAAATTTGAGTAAAACCGTAGGGAGATAAGTTGAAAATACAAATTGAAAAAATAGTTTTTTCTTTTTCCCTCTAAAATTTGATGATCTAATCTATTATTATTTTATTATTTTCCATTAGAGAAAATTTTAACCTGTAAGTGGCCTCCTAAGGAAAAATAATATAATAATAATTAAAATAATAAAATAAGAGTTGTGAATTTTTGAGGGAAAAGAAGAAAACTATTTTTTTAATTATATTTTTTTGGCTTATCTCCTTATAGGTTTACTCAAATTTCAAGAGTAGACATTCATTAGATATGGAATCAAATTCCACATCTAGTGAGAACCTATTACACATAATTTTGAGAAGACTCACATTGATAGAAATTGAAGATACATTAAAAATTGTGTTGAACGACTTTTTAATGTATCTTGAATTTTTATCAATGTGGGTCTTCTCAAAAGTATGTGCAATAGGTACTCGTTGGATGTGGAATTTGATTTTGCATCTAATGAGTGTCTACACTTGAAATTTGAGTAAACCTGTAAGAATATAAACCAAAAATACAATTAAGAAAAGTAGTTTTTCTTCTTTTCCCTCCAAAATATTTGCATGCACCTCTTTTTAAATTTAAAGGATTTTGATTGGTTTACATATTATGACATGGAAATTACATGAAAATTTCATGGGAACTTTTATCCTGAAAATTCCTCTAATAACTATTATTTTATAATATTCCTTAAGACGCCCATTTTAGACCTCAAAATTTCTCTAGTGCATGTGTATATTAGATTATCTTGATTTTTTTTTGTAAATGCATTGACTTATAATTAAAACTAAATTTGAACCTAACTCTTAATTATTGGAACAACATAATGAATTCTCTTGTAAATTTGTTGAGATTCAAATAATAAAATAAACGTCATTGAGTGTGTTTCCATTTTATTAATAACTTGGAGTATCAAGTAGTCTCTCCTTATGGTGTCCTAGAGAAACTGTTGGTTTAGGTGGTAATGTACATTATCACAATGGAAACATGTAATGGTGAGTTCATAAACATTGAATTGAGCATGAAGCTGTCGTCAAGGGATACAATTTAATCCTATAAAGGTAGCATGGGTCATGTTTACAAATGGAATTGTAGAGAAAAATATGAGGCTCATAAAGAATTCAATGAGATTCAAAAGATCCTATAACCTATCTGAAAATATACATCAATTCAAAAGAGGGAAGACATGTGGAATTTAATATGGGTGTGTTGAAACCCTAATGAGATGGACAAAGAAACTATGAGATGAGAGGCATGACCTCTAGCCACACCAACCCCCATCTCCCAAACTACGGATAAGGGTGTATATTTCATGCAATTTGCAAGGAGAAATGTGGTACAAGAGGTTGGAAACATTGGAAAAGAGTTAAGTGAATGGGGGGGCGGGGGAGGGAATATAAATATTAGATCCATGTTAGCCAAGGTTAGCTACCAAATGCCTTTTTTCTAGTGGCATCTCTTAAGAAAAGGAAATTAAAAATGTAAGAAGTACGTCAAAAGAGTGTACCAACCCCTAAAAGGAATACATTTAGTTGCACATTATTCAAAAATATTGAGTTAATAACATATCTTAAATTCTAGTAATTAAAATTCATTTTGAAGAAGAAAAATTTATATTGTTCATCAATGCACTAATATTGATTGAAATTTTGTGCCATCAAATCCTACTAGCCAAGGAGAATACCTATGGGCAATTCCCATTATATAGGTTCTCAGAATTTAGAAACATATATAATTAGATGGGAACCCTAAAACTATACAGGGATAGATGTTAAATTGGAAACTAGGGCCAAACTCTATGTGGATCGACTTATTTATGGCATTTGATATTTTTATTAGATCCCTCTCATCGAGAGGTGTAGGATTGATCCAAATATCATCCAATTCCGATAAGTATTTATGGATATATAAATTTATTTTGTTTATGTAATTATTATCAAGCCGACCAGCTCTTATGTAGGCTCTATAAGCCCAAATGTCATGTCTATTCAAACTATACATTTTTGGTATAAATAGATGAGGATTTGATGTCATTTGAGAACACAATTCTTGAGTGATCTCCTCCTCTCCACATCTTGGGTTTTTGGAGAAGGAGTGAGACACCAAGAGTAATACGGTGGCCTTACAAATGATGATCTAAAACGCAGGAGCATTGGTCATGAAGAATTCTATTCCCAGTAAGGGGAAGGGTCTATCCACAGCTGTGGAGAAGACTCTCCATAAGAAGTTGCAGTAATGGTAATAAAGATATATACATATTCACAGTAAATGGAACAGCAATGGAGACACTTGCATATAAGAAGCAAGGCACATATGCTTTCATTCATAGAAGACCTATACGCACATCAAATACATCTATATGCTATCCAGTTCAAGCACATATGAACGTAGTCATGTACCACACAATTAATATGTTGTTCATAAAGACCTAGCCGCAGATCTAAGGACCTAACACACAACAAATATTACATGGTCTTAATGATACCCTAACACACAACAAATATTACACGAAGTACGCAGCAAATATGCGTCGGTCTTACGCAGAGATGGAATGCATTGCAAGTGAATGCATAGCTACATTTGTAGCAATATAGTGAACACTCAGTCGCTGGTCAATAAGACATATGTATATATGCTAGAGGCATATAATATATGCAGCAATGATACGCTCTTCATAATGAAAGTGATACGCTGAACAAATCTTTCCCTAATTATACAGAGATCCTTACACGCAGTTAGATTATGGAAGACATTACGCTGTAATGAACATTATGCTGTAATGGGAGAAAATTCATACGCTGTAATGAATTCATCTAGCCGTTGTTATGGGAGACAATTCATATGTTGAAATGGGTACATCTAGCCGCAGATCATGGAGACTGTAATACGCATTTCATGAATGTAATACGTTGTTCTAATGGAAGTGATACACTGTTCTAAATGGATGTGATACGCTCTTCATAATGGATGTGATTTGTTATTCTAAGTGAATGTGATGCACTGCTCTATGTGGATGTTATACGTTGTCATATAAGATATGTTCACACAGTCATATCCCTGAGCAAACCCTATACAGAAATAATGGGACTGTGTGGAGTATTGCGTGGAACTATAGCCTAGCTACTTTGCTAGGCTGCAAGCCATAGCAAGCAGCTAAGGCTGATATGTGTATGAACTTCATAATGAAACAATAGAAAGATAACATGATGGGTAGCATTATGAGCAGCATGGGCAGCACAATGATGCATGGAGCATGGGCAGCAGCATGATGTATGAGATCATGTGTATGGGCAGCACAATGATACATGGAGCATGGACAATATCATGATGAATGTAATCATAAGCATGGGCAGCTTGATGATGAATGAGACCATGGAAGAAGTAGCATGATGAGCAGTAGAGCAGCTCAGTCATCTAGGTCCAGCACTATGATAGGGCAACATGGTGCTACATGGTAAGGTGTGGCAAATGGACAAGATGCAGCACTACGATAGGTGAAGCCATCACCTTGGAGAATCAGTTGAAGTAGAATGTCTTCAACTGATCTCATCGTATATGAAATGATCTATGCTAGATCTAGATAAGTCAAAGTGTTGACTTATGTTGTAAATGTGCTATCTCTCTCTCTCTCTCTCTCTCTCTCTCTCTCTCTCTCTCTCTCTCTCTCTCTCTCTCTCTCTCTCTCTCTCTCTCTTTCTCTGCTGGACTTTGAAGAACATAAAAGAAGAATTGATCAAGGGTTTCCCCACACATTGTGGGGTTTGTCCCTGGCTTGCGCCACATCCTGTGTCCTCTTGTCTTGGCTTGTCTTTTGCGATTTATATTTATGTTCTATCTACAGTTTACTTTATGTTGATGTGATTGCTAATATGGAAAAGAAATTAAATAAATTTCTCTAGCATAGAACATAGCTAAAATTAACATGGTATCAGAGCTGAGGTGAAGACAATGCCCAAGAAAGAGTGAAAGAGAAATCACCAAAGACAGTTGGGACAAGACGGAAGGATCAATTGGTTCCTCCTAATTCACATAGGGTGAAGTCGAAGCATAGCATATTATCAGAATGACGCAACGGAACTTCTGTTGGCCTACCTAAAGATCACTTCATTGGGAAGTTCGGATCTAAGGGTAGAAGGAAAGGCAGACGTCTTGGTTATAAGTTTGGTCCCTATGCGAAGGAGTTTCTGAATGGTAGAGATGCAGCTCATCAGGACACGGCCGACTCTTCAAGGAAGCAAGGAACCCCAGGAATGGAAGTTGAATTTTTTAAGGTGGCATTCGTCGATGGAAAGTTACGTGTTTGAAAATATAATTTTCAAAGATGATTTTGAGTTTAAGGTTGTATTAAGTTACAGGAAGTTTGACACATAACACATGAGATCTGTGGGTCAGATGGTGACAGGGAAGCCTAAATTCAAAAAGAGCATGAAATTACATGTCTGAGATGTACCAAAGGAAAATCTTACAAGGGGACCACTCCCCTCATGTAGCAAGTCCACAGGTTTGAAACAACCCATGGAGGTTCAGATTCATAAACGAGAATTTCATGTATACAGGAGGAAGAAAGCCCTCTATGGCTTGAAGCAAAACACCCCAAGCATAGTATGAGAGGAATGATAGCTATTTGACGAAGCTGAGATTCACTAAGGAGTGAAACCGATCCAAACCATTATCTAAAGGTTGTGGATGATAGACCTCTTATACCGACACCTTATGCGGACGAACTATTTCTGACAGTTGCAAACTCTCTCATTTGTAGAATGAAGAGGGATTTGGATTTGGGATGTGAAATGATAAACTGAAAGCCTGTGACTACCTCAAGGAAGTTATCCGGTAGTGATGTTGGACCAGACTTGGGAAAGTTCTTGGTGAACTTCCATCTAAAAATATGTTTTGCAATTAGCACGGGGAGCTCATATTTGAATGAGCCTCACTGGATTGTGCCAAGAATCTTCTGAGATGTCTTCAAGGCACAATCTCTCATGGATTGAGATACACCGCTAGAAATATGAAACTACATGATTATTTGAATGTTGATTGGTCAGGCAGTGTGAAGGATCATTGGAGAACTTCTTAGTGTTGTTCCTCTTTGGATTCTGCTTCTAAGTAGAAAGCAAAAGTTAGTTTTTATAAGCACCACTAAGACTGGATACATATCTACGAGTATGATCTTGTATGAAGCTGCCTGGTTAGGAAAACTCATCAGTGAGTTTGAATACCACTGTGATTCTCTGTAACAACCAGAGGTGGGATTCTATTATTGAGGAATCCTGTATTCGATGATTGCTCCAGCGGATAGACATCAGATACTACCTTATCTATGATATGGCAAGTCGATGAGCAAGGAGGCTCCATCGCATTAATATGATGTACAGGTCGATACGCTTTGTCAAAGCCATGGGGGAAAGATCAAATCTGTGATTTTCCCAAACGACTTAGAGTCGTCAAGAAACCCTTGTAGAAGGGTCCTGCATGTTGCATAAATTAAGCTCTGAGAGCTCTGGGGGCTTGCAGTTCTTACTGGAGCAACATACGACCACAGGGTGACTCACCCTCCCCTGGTGGTGCACACTAGAACAAGATGATTCACTCTCTTTTGGGACAGGATGATTTGCTCTCCTATGGATAGGATGATTCACTCTCCTGTGGACAGGATGATTCGCTCTCTTGTGGGACAAGATGATTCACTCTGTTATGGAACAGGATGATTCGCTCTCCTATGTAGTAGGATTATGTGTTCTCTTGTGAGGCCTGGATTGATGTGTTCTCCATGGCGATTGTAACAGGATTGATGTGTTCTCCATGGAAATTGTAGCAGGATTGATGTGTTCTCCTGTGAGGCCTAGATTGATGTGTTCTCCATGGCGATTGTAATAGGATTGATGTGTTCTCCTGTGAGGCCTGGATTGATGTGTTATCCATGGCGATTGTAGAATGATTGATGTGTTTTCCTGTGAGGCTTGGATTGACGTGTTCTCCATGGCGATTGTAGCAGGATTGATGTGTTCTCCTGTGAGGACAGGATTGACTAGTTCTCCTGTCAAGACGTCCTTCCCATGCAGTTTGGGACTCATGGGAAGTACCTCTCATCTTATTAATGAGCAAGGAAATGAAGATAGGGACCATAGTAGTACCGATGGATGCCTTGCTGTATCTACCATACTCCCTACGCTAGGATGACCTCCGTTGATCTCGGATCAATGATACTAGTCTGGGACCAGTGGTAGGAGTTGTACCATACTATGACGCTGACTTTGGGTCAGTTGAGACTAGTCTGGGACTAATGGTACATACTCTGAGATTGACTTCGGGTTAGTGGAGAATGGTATGAGACATTCTCGATCAATTCTTCTTCTTCATAGTTCAGTAGAGATAAGTTGAGCAAAGCAGAGTAGAGCAAAGCCAGCAAACTAAGCAGAGCAGAGCTAATCAAGTAGAGCTGAGCAAAGCTGGGTAGAGTAGTGCAGGGCACTGATGGCAGAGATAGTACAGTCGGACTTATGGATCAATGAATGCAGTTCTCCCTAGTTGAGAGGGAGTGTTAAATTGGAAACTAGGGCCAAAATCCATGTGGATCGGCTTATTTATGGTAGTTGATACTTTTATTGGATCCCTCTCATCGAGAGGTGTAGGATTGATCCAAAGATCATCCAATTCCGATAAGTATTTATGGAGATATGAATTTATTTTGTTTATGTAACTATTATCAAACCGACCAACTCTAATGTAGGCTCTAGAAGCCCAAACGTCATGTCTATTCAAAATATACGTGTTTCGTATAAATAGATGAGGATTTGATGTCATTTTAGAACACAATTCTAGAGTGATCTCCTCCTCTCCACGTCTTGGGTTTTTGGAGAAGGAGTGAGACACCAAGAGTAATATGCTGGCCTTACAAATGATGATCTAAAACGCAGGAGCATTGGTCATGAATAATTCTATTCCCAACAAGGGGAAGGGTATATCCACAGCCGTAGAGAAGACTCTCCATAGGAAGCTGTAGTAATGGTAATAAAGATATATACATATTCGCAGTAAATGGAACAGAAATGGAGACACTTGCATATAAGAAGCAAGGCACATACGCTATCATTCATAGAAGACCTATATGCACAGCAAATACATCTATACGCTGTCTAGTTCAAGCACGTATGAACGCAGTCATGGACCACACGATTAATATGTTGTTCATTGAGACCTAGCCACAGATCTAAGGACCTAACACGCAACAAATATTACACCAAGTACGCAGCAAATATACGTTGATCATATGCAGAGATGGAATGCATTGCAAGTGAACGCACAACTACATTCGCAGCAATACAGTGAACACTCAGTCGCTGGTCAATAAGACATATGTATATACACTGGAGGCATATAATATACGCAGCAATGACACGCTCTTCATAATGAAAGTGATACACTGAATAGATCTTTCCCTAATTATACAGAGATCCTTACATGCAGTTAGATTATGGAAGACATTACGCTGTAATGAACATTATGTTGTAATGGGATAAAATTCATATGCTGTAATGAATTCATGTATCCGTTGTTATGGGAGACAATCCATATGTTGAAATGGGTACATCAAACCGCAGATCATGGAGACTGTAATACGCATTTCATGAATGTAATACGTTGTTCTAATGGAAGTGATATGTTGTTCTAAATGGATGTGATACGCTCTTCATAATGGATGTGATTCGTTGTTCTAAGTGAATGTGATGCACTGCTCTACGTGGATGTTATACGCTGTCATATAAGATATGTTGACAAAGTCATATCCCTAAGCAAACCCCATACGGAAATAATGGGACTATGTGGAGTATTGTGTGGAACTATAGCCTAGCTGCTTTGCTAGGCTGCAAGCCATAGCAAGCAACTAAGGCTGATATGTGTATGAACTTCATAATGAAACAAAAAAAGATAACATGATGGGTAGCATTATGAGCAGCACAATGATGCATGGAGCATGGGCAGCAGCATGATGTATAAGATCATGTGTATGGGCAGAACAATGATACATAGAGCATGGACAATATCATGATGAATGTAATCATAAGCATGGGCAGCTTGATGATGAATGAGACCATGGAATAAGTCGCATGATGAGCAAAAAAGTAGCTCAGTCATCTAAGTCCAGCACTATGATAGGGCAGCGTGGTGCTACATGGTAAGGTGTGGCAAATGGACAAGATGCAGCACTACGATAGGTGAAGCCATCACCTTGGAGAATCAGTTGAAGCAAAATGTCTTCAACTGATCTCATCGTATATGAAATGATCTATGCTAGATCTATATAAGTAAAAGTGTTGACTTCTGTTGTAAATGTACTATCTCTCTCTCTCTCTTTCTCTACTGGACTTTGAAGAACATAAAAGAAGAATTGATCAAGGGTTTCCCCACACATTGTGGGGTTTGTCCCTGGCTTGCGCCACATCTTGTGTCCTCTTGTCTTGGCTTGTCTTCTGCGATTTATATTTATTTTCTATATGCAGTTTACTTTATGTTGATGTGATTGTTAATATGGAAAAGAAATTAAATAAATTTCTCTAATCCTATAACCTAACTAAAAAATTCTTAAGCCCTAATGAATGGAGGTGCATGGAAGTTACGAAGGAGGTGTGTTGGATCCCAACTAGATAGACAAAGAAATGTTAAAGTGAGAGGAAAGGCCTAGAACCACACCATCCCCTATCTCGAAAACTATGGATATTGTTACATAACAATGACTGAAATTGGTGTAAGGTTTAGTCAAATTGTAAGGAGAAAACTTTCACATGAGACTGTAAAACATTAAAAAATAATTGTGTATGCACAATTTCCATATATGCACAATTTTCGCATATGCACAACTTCCGTATATGTGCATATCTTTCGTATATGTGCATATATTCTATATATGTGCATCTTTCGTATCTGTACATATCTTCCGTATACACACAACTTTTAGATATGCACATATACAAATGTTGTTCATATACAAAAGTTGTGTGCAACTTCTATAATATGCATATATGACAGTCTCTTTATATGCATAGCTTTCATATATATGCATATCTTCTGTATATGCGCAACTTCTGTATTTGTGCATATCTATCATATATGCACGACTTTGGCATATGTGCATATCCTCTGTATATGTGTAATTTTTGTATATGTGCATATATTGTGTATATGCACATCTACCATATATGCACATTTACTGTACATGCGCAACTTCCAGATATACGCATATATGGAATATATGCACATATACGGAATAAGCGCATATATGGAAGGTATGCACATATAGGGAAGTTGTGAATATAAGGAAAAAAAATGCACATATACGGAAGTAGATGCATACATACGGAAGTTGTGCATATATGGGAGATGTGCATATACATAATTTATGTGTAAATTTAATCAGTGTATATGTGCAACCTTCGTATATGCACAATTATTGTATTATGCACAACTTCTGTATATGTGCATATCCATTTGCGCATACACATAAGATATGCAAATATATGAAAATTGCGCCTATATAGAGGCTGAAGTTCTACATAGCTTTTGTATATGCACAACTTCTATATATGCTCAACTTTTGTATATGTGCATATCTTACATACATGTGCAATTTCCATATATGCACATATACGAAAGCTATGCATATACAAAAGCAGTGCACAACTTTTGTAATATGCATATATGATAACCTCCATATATGCATAAATTCTATATATTCGCATATCTTCTATATATGTGTAACTTTTATACATGTGCATATATGGACGATATGCACATATACAAAATATATGTGCATATATGAAAGTTTTGCATATACGAAAGTCATGCAACTTCTATATATGCACATATTTTGTATTACATATCTTTTGTATATGCACAACTTTCATATGTGTATATATAGAAGTTGTGCACATACAGAAGATATGGACATATACAGAGGTTGAAGTTATACACAAGTATGTGCATATACAAAAGATATTTACACATAGGGAAGATATGTTCACATATAGAAGTTGTGCATATCCAGAAGATATGTTTGTATAAAAAAGTTGTGTATATACAGAAGATATGCATATATACAAAATTTGTCCATATATGAAAGATGTGCATATACGGAAGTCACAGAACTTTTATATATGTGCATTTTCTGTGTTGCATATTTTCCATATTTGCACAACTTCTCTATATGTGCAACTTTCATATATGTGCATATACAGAAGTTGTGTATACGAAAGTTACGCATACACAGAAATTGCGCATATATGAAATATATGTTAATATATGAAAGATATGTAGATATACAAAAATTGTGAATATACAAAATATTTACTTGTAAATAGTGTATGAAATTAGTTGAATCGCATATCCTTTTATACTCTTTGAGAACTATGTCACGTTCAGTGCTATGGGAATTACTAAGAACATACAGTAAGAGAGGCCTATCCAAACCTTCGCTTTGTGGCTCTTAACATAGAAGGAATGTTTTCCATGTGATACATATAGATGAAACATCCTACATATTAAACATGTGGACCTAGAATTGACATCATGACATTGATTAAGAGTCTTATTTTATACGTGATTGTTATTCCAAATTTGAGTGATTAGTTCACTTTACATATAAGAATGAAGTGAAATGGCCACAATCATTATCTCTTTCCAAGGACACATCATCAATATCAATTAATATGCATATGAATAAAAAATAATTTCATGCAGATTACAAATGGTGTCCAATGAACAAGATTACCGTGCATATTACAAATGCACCACCATGAATGTGTACATGTTGGTCTAGTAATAAAGAAAGGTCATGAATTAAAGAATGATATGACACTCTTGGTCAAGTAAATAGTTGGTTTGCTGACACTTAATTTCAAGAAAGGTTGTATGACTAATAAAAACAAGTTGCGCACATCTTGATGGTAAAAAAAAAATTAGCTCCTAATAATTCAAAACAATTAAATAACATTTAAAATAAAATATTTAACATTACAATTTACTACTTGTATTACAATATCCACCTAGTTTGTGGAAAATGGCATTAACCCAAGAAATCAATTTCAACTTTGTGTTATAATATATTTCAATTTTTAAAATGTAATTTATTTATATTTTATTGATAGTGTAAAGTTCAAATGTGAGATCCAAAAAATATATGTTGATTTGTACTAATGCATTTTGAAACCATTCTAATTGGTATTCAATTTTCAATTAATAACTATAATATAAATTCAATATACATAAACAAATGTAAAAATGAAGCTTTCACAAATTTTCAACGTAATTTGCTTAAACAATGAAAAAAATTTGAGGTCACATTTTAACTTTGTATTCGAAAAACAAAAAATAAAAAATAAAATGAGGTTATTTATAATGTTTTACCCAATGATGTTTTATTGAAGAGAATTTATGTTTAAATGGGAATGATATTCTTTTTTTCTCTTTATGTTTAATGGTATTTTATTTTTAAATAATTTTTCTATTTTAATTTTATGTTCATTGTTTTATATATGACCACCCTAAATCCATCTTAATCTCATATTTATTAAGTGTCGAGAGTGATCAAATCTCTCGAAGTGTAAACCTCTCTTTTGAGTGAAAAAATTAAGGAAAGGTTTGCACCTTAATATATTTGATACCTCTTAGTGCTTGATAGATCCAGAGTTAAGATGGATCTAGGCTTGCTTCATTCGTGCATGATCACACAAAATTTGTTGAACATCTAATTAGTTGATAATTTTAAATGTGATGAATATGTCTAAGATTAATTTGGTCATTTTAATTTTAAATTTTCTCAATTACCTCAGTATGTTGAGATGACAAAAGAATATTAATAACTTAAATGATGAAAAATTATGAAATAAAAATTTTAAATGCAAAGTGACAATGTAAGAGTGTTGAATGATAGAAAATGTAAATAATAAGAATGTAGGCAATTACAAATAGCCTTCATTGTGATCAATCTCAACTATTTTCTCCTATTGTTCCTATTCTTATGCCTGTCAGTTTTGCCATCTTATCATATAGATCATATGAAAAGGGTGGTTGAAATTGTAGACCATTCAAATATTTAACTCGAACTATTATAGTATATGTCATACCTTGTCTCTATTTCTCTTCAATATTAATAGTAGTTTTTTCCAAAGTCAATCATTGTGACTTATGGAGTGCTAAACCCCAAGTAAGTTTCAATGGTAGTTGTTTTATATTACCTCATTTGACCGCAAAGTGACTAACAATAAAAATGAGAATAATAAGAATGTAGTCAATTACAAATAGTTTACAGTTTCAAGAAGCAAACATTTCAAGTAAGTGAACATTTTATTTAAGATGAAAATTAAAGTATTTTATTTATGGTTGAATCATTGTAACACAGAAATTAATGCACACTATTAACAAAATTACTTTGAAATTAATGTACATCATACATCTAGTTACATCAAATTAGAAATCAACATTTACACTAAAATTAATGCATCTAGTGCAAATAATCAAATAAGATTACAAATCAACATCTACACTGAAATTATTGCGTTTTTTGTTTCAAATGCTAAAGATATTTGCATTGTTTTCTTTTAAGAATTTCATAAGCACTTTATATAAATTTTCTATAGTGAATTTATCGAGACATGACTTTATTTCCTTGTTTATTACATTGTTCTACATATATACTATTAGAAGTTGTTATGTTTTTTCTTAGTCAAAAAATGCTAAAAATATCTATGCAACAAGCATAGAATTACTATGACTCTATCCCTGAAATCACCTAATTGTTGTAGGCACAATAATAATAATAATAACTATTTCTTCATTATGTTTTATTATTTATGAAGACATGAAATTTTTATGTTATGCTTTGAAAATGTTTCTAGTGAGTGACAATTTTGAACTTTTACATATTTTTTAAAAACTTTTACATTAAAAAAATATTTCTAAGATTGACATACATATAGACTTAAAATATATGGTATTAAATTTTTCTTTGTAACATTTGTATATTAAATTTTCCTTTTAAATATCGAAATTAAATATTTGTTATTTATAATCATGATGTTATTAAAGAATAATTGATATATAGATTTTTAATGACCTTATAACATCTAATCATGTATAAGATAATTAGTTTAGACACTAAACAGTGAATGATAGAGAGGTGAAAAAGTTGAGGAAACTGGGGAGCTCTGCTGCGATGGAGAGTGAGGGATTCGAAGTCGGGACCATCCGCAGTAACTGAGAGAGGGACTCGAGCTCCAAGAGTTTACAGCTCTTTGTCTGGGGTGCTCACGGTTAGAGTACTCGCTCTGCAGGGGTTTTTTTCCACAGTTTACGGTGATGAGCGACATTGGCTACACTTGAAGGGTGAAGGTTACAAACAACTGTTTTGTTACCTCCTGCCTTCCCACTCTAACTACAGTTTCACATTGCAACCAAGGGTGGACTTCTGTGGTCACATGTTTTTCTGCTGGAAGCTTACGGGACTGTGGGTCAGTCTGGCAGGAGCATTAAAATAAACCCTTGTCTTTTTTGTGTCAAAACAGAAACTATTTTTTGTAAGAGGGTTTGAAGCAAATTACAAGGGCGTTTGTCAAGAAACGACAGTGTTGGGCGAGTGTAACCCCAACAGGAAGGCGCGGCGGTAAGATTGTTTTTACGAGTTACTTCGGAACGAAGACATCGTTCTCTGCCTCCCTGCCTTAGGTCAACAGTCATCTTATTACTATTCTAGGAACGACGCACTGTTTTCTTGGGCAGTTGGCTCCTGGATGGATGAACAGCTACTTGACTATACTTATGACTCCCTTGCTACCGAGGATATTTGGGTCAATTTCACCCGACCGGTTCTGGCTTTGACTACGCCGGTGATAGCCAGTTTACCGGTTACAGGGATTGAAGCAGTTATAACTCAAATGGAAGATATGGAGGTCTCTCTGCAAACCCTAGAATCAACTCGGCCCCCGAAAGTTACGTAAGGAATATTAATCTCGAAAGAAGGCCCAGAGTTACCTGTCCTACCCATCCCTTCCCCATTGGACCTGAACTCATGGTCACAAGCATTCCTAGTAGCAACAAATACCCAAGGTGGTGCAGGTGCTTTTGGAGAAGGACTGAGTAATTTGGGACAAACAACACAAGGATTACTTCCTGAACAAGTTGGAATCCTTGGAACTTCCCCCTTTTATACAACATTCCAACCAGTCGGCTCAGCCCCTCCTTCAGGCTGCTTCATAGGCATTCCCAGACAGGACCAAGCTTCGGAAGGAAATTGTTCTGATTCATAAGACATTGGCCTCGAGGAAGGAGAGAAAGCAGCCAAGGCATGGCCAAAGCAACCAAAAAAAATCAAGGAATTCAAAAATAAGAGAAAGGGATAGGCAATTAATCTTCGGGAAGGAATCTCTATGGCATAAGCAGCCCTCACGGAGAGCACGGTGTTAGTTGGAAGGGTGAGAGGCTGAAATTACTCTCTGATGCACCTTCAAAAGTGGACAGCGGAAATTTGGGGGAATCTCCTCATTCAGCTTCCAGGTATCCTCTCGCTTTCCAAAGGTTGGTTTTCTCTAATTTTTGCTCATCCAGACTAGGTAGACTGGTTCCTCGCGCAGTATTGGCACATTGAGATGACACTAGTGCTATTGAAGCGATGGTCGCCAATGTTTGACCCAAAAAAGGAATATCATGGAGTGGGGCCAATCTGGGTCTGATTTCCTGCTCTCCTGTTACAATTTTGGGGGCAAGAGATCTTCAAGGTAATAGGAGATGATTTTCGTGTCTATCTGGATCATGATAGAACCTACCAAGACACAGGCTGCCTAGCATTGGCACATATTCTAGTGCATCTAGATACCAGAGAAGGTCTGGTAGAGAGCCACCTGCTTCAGATGGGCAACATTACTCAGAGCCAAATATTATATTAAGAATGCATTCCCTTCCGCTGCTGCAAATGTCACAAAGTTGGGCATTTATACAAAGACTATCCAAAAATTTTAGGGCAGAATCGGATCCCGACCAAAGCGTTGGTCTCAGCCTCCACTCAAACTCTGGATTCAGACTTCGGTTCTCCAGTGGACCTCCAAGAAAGTCCTCCACCCTCTAGTCAGACTCTGCAGTAGGCTGTAGCTCACCAATATGCAAGGGCATCGGATCCCCCCCCTGAAAAATCCAGAACTTGGGACATGGCTTTCACAGGTACTCCCTACTCCACTCTTCCTCATTTTTCTCATTCTATTGAAGGTTCAGTAAATTTATCTTCTTCATTGAACTGTGTAGTTTCTCAAGATGAAGTTAATAAGTTATGCTCCTCGGTATGTCCTATTCTCGTTGCCCCTCCCTCAATGTCTTCCCCCATTCGCCAACCCTCTGTTGATAGGACCACCTGCCCGCTATTAAGTGGGCCACACCGATATTTCCTCAGATCCCTTCCTGTTGCACCCTCTTCAGTCCTAGGCCTGGACCTAGACCCCTCTCCTTCAATTACTCTCAAACCCCCGCGTGGCCGTCAATCAAAAATTTCTAAGGCTATTAAAAGGGCTAGTGCTGAAGTAGCCTCCGGGGTCCAATCCCCAATCGACTAGGTTCTTAGAGCAAAGAGAAACCCTCACTCCTCACCCCCATGATCTGTCTTTCCTTTAATTGTAGGGGTCTAGCCAACCTAGACAAAAAGCTGGCTCTCAAGAGGCTCTGTCTGTCTGAAAAGATAGATGTTATTTTCCTTCAAGAAACTCTGGGGGAAGGTCACCAGATAAATAAACTTCTCTTAATTTTTCTCCCAACTTGGGAATTTCATTTTCTGGATGTGAAGGGTCACTCTGGTGGTTGTGCCTTGGGGTTTAACACTTGTTCTACAAAAATCCTCAATGTTTGGGGAGGTGAAGGTTTTCTTGGTGCAGATATCTTGTCTATGGAGCTCAACAGACCATTTAGGCTTATCAACATCTATGGCCCTTGCCAGAATAGAGAATTATTCTGGAATAGAATCATGGAGGTTTATTTTATGAATTAAGATAATATAATTATTGGTGGAGATTTAAATTTCTCCCTTAGTTCAATGGAATCTTGGGGTTTTAGGGGCCAAAGTGATCATCTCACATCCTTATTTTAAAACTTGTTGGATGCTCACGATTTTCTAAATATTGACCCTGTTAAACTCAAGCCAACTTGGAGGAATTGCAGAATGGGGGTAGATGCCCTTTCTAGAAGATTGGACCGATTCTTGATCAAAGCCCCTCTTATGGCAAGTTTAAATCTCTTTCATCAATGGGTGGGGAGTGGTGGGATCTTTGATCACTCTCTTATTTTTTTGGAGCTCAAGGGTAATCTTTCTAAACCGTCTTCACCTTTTAAATTTAACTCCTCTTGGTTGTTGAAGTCAAGTTTCAGGAACTTGGTCTCGGCATCTTGGATCCATTACTCTCAGAATGAAACTTCCTCTCCAAGGGAGCTCTTTGCAAAAAATATAACAGTTCTAAAAGGTAAAACAATAACCAAGGCCAGATTAAAACAAAGAAAAGAAGATGAATATCTACAAAGGATTGAAAATTCTCTATTAGACTTCGAAGAATCAATTCCACTGGATCGAACTCGGCTGAACAAAAGTTGCAGCTAATTCAGCTGGAAACAGACATAATTAAACTTCTTTTCTTAAAAGAAGAAACCTGGAGGCTCAAGAGCAGAGCAATCTGGCTCAAAGCAGGTGATCAAAATTCAAAGTTCTTTCAACAATATGCAAGGGGTCAGAAATCCATTAACACAATCTGGGAATTACAAGACTCAGAAGGAAGGAAAGCGAGCAATTTTGAGCAACTAGCTAACATGGGGATTAGACATTTCTCTAATATCTAAAAAGCCCCCATTGGAATAACCCTTCCAAGCATCATTCGCACTACCGAAGCTCTGCCCAGATTTATCAAGCCACAGGAAATTGAAGATCTAAACTCTTAGGTCACTAGAGAAGAGCTTGAAGTTGTGTTGAAGTTCTTTCATAAGGATAAGAGCCCAAGTCCTGTTGGGAGGCTGGTTGAATTCTTCAGTTCCTTTTTTTATTTAATTGGAGATGATCTCATCCAGACCATTGAAGAAAGCCGTAAGTCTGGCAGAATTTTGGAGGCCTTCAACTCGACTTTCCTAGCCTTATCCCCAAATCTAATAACCCTTCCTCCTTTGACAATTACAGACCCATATCCCTCTGCAATAGAATTTACTAAATCATCTCCAAAACAATAGCCCTCCATATTAAGCCCTTTCTCTCCCGAATGATATCCAAGGAACAATTTTCCATTCTCAACCATCGCTAGATCCATGAAGAAATTGGCACTACTCAGGAAGCTCTCCACTCGATTAAGAAGCTCCATAAAAAGTCATTCATCCTAAAAATTGATCTTTCCAAAGCCTTTGATCATACCTGTTGGTCCTACAGGATCTCGGATATGTCCTCTATAACCCACCTCTTATTTGTAGATGATGTTCTGATTTTTTTAAATGGATCTTTTCCAGACTCATATGCTTTCAAGGCTATTCTAGATCTGTTTTTTAAAGCTAGAGGCATGCAATCAAATATTGCAAAATCAACTCTTATCATAGTTTCCTGACAACTGAATGAAGCAAGATTAGCTAGCCAACTTTTTGAATATGAGCGTCAAGATTTGGATGATGGTCTTAAATATTTGGGTTTCAGATTGAAACCAAATGGTTATCGCATAGCAGATTGGACTTGGCTTATAGCCAAGATTGAAAGCAGAATCAATATTTGGCAACAGAGATGGCTTTCTAGAGTAGGTAGGCTCACCCTCCTCAAGTCGGTCCTACAAGCTATTATGGTTTACTAGATGTCACTGGCCTGGATCCCCAAAGGTATTTTAAAAAGAATTCAACAATTATGTTGTCGCTTTCTTTGGCGCGGACAAAATCCAGGGAGAACCTTTGCTTGGGTCCATTGGGACAACATTGATAAACCCAAAAAACTGGGGGGATGGGGCATAAAAAAATTGCATTTATTCTTTGAGGCTTTAGCTGCAAAACTAGGCTGGAAACTTATAAACTCCATAAGTCTTTGGCAGGAAATCACTTTTTATAAGTACATATATCTACTCTCAGTTCTGGAATGGATCCGTAGACCTTCAGTTCCTACGTTTGGCTCCTCCATAATTTGGAAAGCAATATCTCAGTCTATCTCTCTAATCAAGCAAGGTCTGGCTTGGAAAGTTGGCAATGGAGTTCAAGTGAGGATTGGTTTGGATGCGTGGAGTGGATGTGGGAATGGCCATATTCTTCCCCGACCTCTTTGCAATTTCCTTCAAGTCTCAGGCATCACCCACTTATCACATATAGCAGTTGCTATTCAGGATAGTTGGCAAAACCAGACCTGGAAGGACCACAAAATGCTCAACATTCCGGATGTTTGGGTTGAAGATTGGCAGAGATTCATAGGTTCATTAGAGGAGGCCAATGTGCGTATAAGCGACAATCAAGATGTCCTTATCTGGGCATTAGATCCCCATGGCAGATACTCCCCCAAAACAGGTTATGCTTATGCAATGGCAGCCAGACACACTGGTGATTTCTCTTGGTGGTGGAGTCATATCTGGAAATTAAAGGCCCCTCCTAAATCTAGGCTTTTCATGTGGTGCATTTTAACAGACAAGGTTCCCACTAAACTAATGCTAAGGTGTCGTGCAAACTACGGGCCTTCTAGATGTTGCCTATGTAGGATGCAAGAGGAAGATAATTCTCATCTCTTCTTTACCTATCCTATCTTGAAAGCCTTCTGCTTAAGGATCCTCACTTCACTAAAACTACATATTGATTGGACTGGACAAGATATTGAAGAGGCTTGGCAAAGATGGTGGATAAAATCCAACTCACAAAAAACTAGATGCCTTCCACTGCTAATTTGCTGGGGAATCTATATTAACAGGAACAAATCGATTTTCATGAATGCCAAAATAGATTGGGAATCCTCCAGTATTTCATTGTTGGCCATATACAATTTTCTCCTGGAAGACCAGGACATCCGACCCCCTCGAATCATTACCCAGGAATCCATAGACATAAATGCCCCCCGGGGTTATTTTGATGGCTCAGCACAAGATGAAGGCTATGGTGGTTGGGCAGTGCTACATATGGATAATATAGTGTCTTATAGAATCATGGTTGGCCTAGGTAGAGGCACAAACAACTATGCAGAATTGAGCAATCTAAAATACCTTCTCCTTTTTGTAAAAGCACAAAATTGCCAACAACTTCAGATATTAGGAGACTCACAACTCATAATTAACTGGACAAATTAAGTTAATTGTTGTCACTTGCACACACTTAGAGATATTTCGACTGATATCCTTTCTATAAAGTCTCAATTTGATTCATTTTCATGCTCACATATATATAGGGAAAGGAATGAGATCGTTGATCATTTATCTAAAGAGGCGGCGCAACTGAACAGAGGCCAATGGCAGATACAAGAATACATGGGTGGCATTTTCTACAGTTACTATCATCTCCTTTTATGGACATGATTGGTTCTTTTCTGAATGATCACTAGATCATTCAGCAGTATTTCTTTTACTTTCTCCTTCTATGTATATAACTTGTCTAGTTTTCAGTTTATTTTTGGACAAAACACATATTTCAGAAACTTACTGGACTTCTCTGAAGTTTATTATTAGTAAGCATCATAATAGTTTTTGTAAAGCTTATAATATCTCTAAACAATACTCCCTTATTGCTGACAGCAATTCATATATGCAGTATCATACAACATGTAATTTTCTTATCTTTTTAATGAAAATTATGCTTTTTCCAAGGAAAAAAACATAATTAGTTTAGATAGTTAATTGTTTTTATGTTAATACTAGATGTCATTACCTTTTCTTCTAACTATTTGTATTGATACCAAATAACATTTCTATATAAAATATTCCTTTTAAACATTGAAATCAAATATTTGTTAATTATTTACATATTGTTGTTATAATAGATTTTTCATCGCCCTTTATTATCTAATCATGCATAAGATAATTAGTTTAGATAGTTGATTTATAGTGTCAATTGTTTTTGTGTTAATAGTGGATTTCATTTCTTTTTCTTCTAATTATTTATATTATCAACAACAACAAAAAATATGTTGATATCATTATTAATAAAAAATTATGTCCATGTTAAAACTTCTTACAAGTGAAATCAAATGAAAACTATATTGCAAAAATAACTAATACACACCTATTGTAGCGGCTACAACCACCCTCCAAAATTTTTGCTTGCACCCAACTTCGGAGCTTCCCTTGAGAGTTTCACTTGATGACTGTGCACACTTGGGTTCATTCGCTAAGCCCGTGTGAGTCTTTGCATCTGCCTTGCTTTTTCATTTCATCCAAGTTTTTGCATGTTCGTATCGAAGTCATGCTTGCGACTATGTTCTGGTCATGCTCAAGGTCTTCGCTTCGTGTGTACATGTTGTGTTCGCTATAAAAGCATCTGTCACACTCACACACGGAATCACACTCATTGTCACACAAGCTTCATCACGGTCGATCAACGATCAATCACAAGTGTCGTGCTTGTTGCTCACACCGTCGGTCAGTCATCTTGAGCATGTGTGTCTAGATGGTTTGGGTTGTGTCAAGTCATGTTGGTGTGTGTTTGCAATATCACATGTGCATCTTTCACTCATTCACACACTTAGTCATTCTGTTGAAGTTTCAACGAGCAGACTCCCCTCTGCCAGCCGAACCATCACCCTGTCATCGACTCGATCGACTGTCACCTAGAACAACGCAGAAGCACCAAGAAAGTCTTTTCAAGCTACGCTGCCTACAAGAAATTCAATCAACCTTCATGTTGGCCATCCAGAGAGTTGGACCCGACAGCCACCCAGGGACTGACTCCCCTAAAAAATTGCACAGAGGCTACTAACCTTACCCGCTCTGCTGACTGAGGAAATTGCACAAATAGGCCAGACAGACACCAGTGCCCGTCCCTGTCTCCCTCATAAAATTGTGTTGTTTCCCAGTTAGTCCTCCTGATAGTCGATTGGCTGCTCATCTAGAAAATTGCGCAGTTCTCATGAGCTAGCCTTCTGTTACCCAACAGTCCACTCAGCTCAGAAATTGCACAGAGATGATCAGTAGGCTGACCTCTTGACCTCAGTGTAGTTTCTCTCGCCAGCAACTCCCAGCAGCAGATCGATATTTCCCTCTAGTAATTGCACAGTTTTTGCTACCAAGCTCCCAGCATTTGGCTACCAATTCCCCTTGGGAATTGTGTAGTTTCAACTGCCAGTGACCCAGCAGCCAGTTGCCAATTCCCTCCAGGAATTGCGCAATTTTGACTGTCAGGCTCCCAGCTAGTTCTTCCAAAAAACTACACAATTTCTGCCTATTGATCCTCCATGCAACCCAGCCTGTTCCTCCATAAAATTACGCAAACTTCGCTCTCAAGCCCTTACTTCTCGCTCATTCCAAAAAATGCATAGATCTGTCTGCCTTGCCTTCCTCCAGCCTAGACTTTCCCTCCCAAAATTTGCCTAGTTTTTCCTTCTAGTCGAGCCAGACCTCACAGATAGTCAATGTCGACTTTGAGTTCCCATCTTCATTGCCAAGTGACTGTTGTGCATTTTTCATCAATAGTGCCTAGAGCCATCATCCCGCCTCACAACCTTGCTGCCTCTCCCAGTCATTGAAATCTGGAATGATCATGTGTCATGATAGACTAGGAGGTTTTTTTATTTCATGTCGTCTCGTCATGAATGATTGCAGGTACAGGTACACCAACAAACATGGCGCAGCGACGAATGGGATGAACAAAGGGAGCACATGCAAAAGGACATGTTCACCGACGGATGAACGAACGATGCATGCAAAGAGATGTTCTTACGAATGGATGAACATGCAAATATGTGTTCGCGAAGGGATGAATGAGAAAACATGCAAGATGTGTTCACAAAAGAACATGCACCTTTCGCGAACAGATGAGCCTGTCAAGCCTTCCAGCATACAAGCAAGGGGAAATGTTCCAAAGAAAAATCAAGCGAACCAATGACAATCGAAGACTCCACGCACTTTTCCATGCGATGATTAAGCTTTGACACACCGTGTTGACATCCATCACCCAACAGCGCTTCAGCTCAACATGCACTCCAACAGCAACAAACGAATGTACTAGCACTGTCATGTCTAGTCGTGTCATGAGTCATGTTATCCACATATCCACTGTGGGCCATGTTGTCAAATCAATGTAATGTGACGTGGAAGTGCAAGAGACCCACTTTTTGTACAAAGAGTCATGTAAATTTGAAAAGTCATGGAAGTCAAACATTAATGAGGGTAGTCAAATAGCCACAAGGGTCAGTTTTACCCTTGTCTATAAATACCCCCTCATTTGTACATGCAAAGGACGTTTTCACCTCAGTTCCTCCCACATAGCCAAGAGAGTCTGTAATCTTTCCTTTGAGGAGTAAGTAGTGGCTCCAATGCCCCTCACACGGGGTTAGTGATGTACAGTGTAATGATGTGTCTTGGAACTTTTTCTTAAATTAGAAGTTTGCTAACATGCCAGCATGTTTTCACACATGTATTGTAATTTTTGTAAGACTAATCTTTAACACTTGTGATACATGTTTCTTTAACCTGTGTTCTACATTTGAACTAATTCACTTGTTGTAATACACATATGTTAATGGAAATGTGTTGTATATGTTGTTAATGTTGTCTCATCCATGTAGACTACTCTGCCGAACATCAGACAGACATTTCACGTAAAACATGCTATAACAACTATTGCACTCATGCGAACTAATATGTTGAGTGTTATACATGTTATCTTCCCTTGTTTGTTGTGACTACTACATCCGTGTGGACTGTTCCACCAGGAGTTGTGCATGTCCTATTGTGTTGTGTGTTCCTAGAAGAGCTGAGACTTCTCCCAACCGAATTGGGGCTCACTCTCACCCTCTCTCCCTCTACAGTGAAAGAACCATTGACACAAGTAACACTTACACTCACCAGGCACGCGAACCTTACTTCTCGAATACAAAGCATACCACTTTCCTGTGATGATAAGTAAGAGTTGAGGAAAATCCTTAAGATAATGGCAACCAAGCCCTCATATCAGATGGGACTCCCACACCAAAAGGTGTCAGGTCTAGTTGGGACTTCATAACGATGTGATCCCTTGAATGTTGACAGATCTAGCGTCGTCAGAATTTTTGTTGCTAGAAGGAGGGCCAAATGACAATTTGTGTCCTCTCATCCTGTTTTGAACCTTTTCATATCTGTCATGGAGTGTTTCACTCTTCTCCCTCCCCGATGTTTTTTGAATCCTGAAGATGTCACCATCACGAGGGAATTTTTCGATCACTTGTCCACTTACACATATGATGGTGAAGGTGAAGTGGTATGACCTGAGTTCTTACATGACTTTCTATCCATGCTTCATGAGGAAGATGGATGTTCTGATGAACAGGCCAATTTGGTGCTTGCATATACACTTAACGAATCTCCACATTGGTGGTTGTGCAGCCTCTCATTGACAACGTGCACTCCCTTGAGCACTTATGTGATCTCATTGAAGACACTTTCTATCATTTTGATCCAAAACATCTTGACCAAAAATTAATACAACAAAATAAGGCTCCACATGAATCGCCTATGGAATTTTGGCAGCGCTTCAATGATTTGCAGTTTCAATCTCCAAAAAACAAATGAGATTTTTCTATCTTTGGGACTGATTCAAGTATTGTCTTAAGAAATTTGCTCATCCCAAGAAGAAGTTCAAGCTAAAATCGCTCTCATCATTCTTCAGTGATGGATTTGCACAATCACAGACAGACACGGTTGCTGTCACAAGTGATTTTTCATCGTCCCCTCATCAAATAGCTCCACCACTGTAGAGTGATGCCGGAGAGCATGAACACACATTTTTTGAACCGTCACAACCTCTTGACATCGCTCCTTCCAATTTTCGTGCAGAGTTGGTTGTGAGTCCCATACCTCATCACATGTATTTTATACCTCAACCTCCATCTTCGTATTCTAATCATCCTTCGGATGGCATTGTCTTGTGTTCTTCCATTTCAAACTCTACACTTGTTTTGAACGAGGATTGATCTATTGATGGAGTTGGTGTTGCACAATCAACATGCATAGGCATTCATGAAGAGCATGACTGGGAACCTGAACATCCACTAGCAGCAGGGGACCATCCCTGTTTGTCCGTACCTCCTCCGTTTTTTCTTAGAATCCTTGTTGATCCTGCCATCCCTAATTTTTCATGTGTATCTCCGTCCATGGATGCACCCATTGTTGATATTTCATAGGACACACCATATGTCATCCCATCATCCAATAAAGGAGAGGACTAATCATTCATTGAAAATCCACTTGATTTTTCATCTGCTCTTTCCGAAAACACAGAGGATGAACATCCTTCCTTCTCATCTATCCCTCTATGTGATTCATCAAACCATGAGGATGCTGACCAACATCCTGAATTTCCTGATCTTGGTTATCGTGATCTCTTCACCTCATCATCCGATCATGATGTTGATTCACTCGTTGTTAATCTGTCTAAGCCACTGGTTTACGAAGATCCATCTATCGACGAAGTCGAAACCCCACAGACTGTCGAGGCACCTCAGCCCAAGTTGATGATTATGTCGGACCCTCGCCGTCGTGAGGTTGGTTTCACTTATGATCAAGAAATTTTTCAAACACTCAAGGCAGTCAAGATCAATCTAACACTCAAATTTTACTTCCTCCACTCGAATTACATGATCCCATCACTCATGCATTGGAGGAATCTTACACAACAAGCACACTTGTGCAACGTAAGTGGTCTATCCTTCTCAGGTTTACTTGCATATCATTTTCAAGGGAATGCATACACTCAACATCTGAATGCAGTGTAGCAAAACACCATGGAAAGTCCATAGAGTTCATGTCATGCGCTTTCACTCATTTTTGTTCTGTGGACGCTTGTAAGCTTGGAGTGTGTCTGTTTTCATTATTGTATCTTTCACATTTTCCAGTTTGCACAACTAGGTTGCTCGCGGACCAAGCCTTCACCAACATGGGTCAACCAATGCGCTGGTGGCTGCATTGGAAATATCACTTCACGTGATCAAGCCCATGCACCGTTAGCTTAGGAGTAGGACTAGTGTTTGATTTCAGTTTACTTGCTTGCATGCTTGTTTTATTTCTTGCTTTGCATGTTTCTTTGTTTGCTTGCTTGTGTGTTTTCTTACTCACTTTGATTTCACTTTTACTTCTTCTTATGCTTCACTTTGTGTGTTTTGTTTGATAATTTTGTTTACGTTCATTTTGTTTGCTTGATATATTAATATTTTTGTTTCCGGAAATAAGTGTTGCCAACTACTATGTTATGGCTTTTGAATAGAGTATGTGGCTGAAATTTGAAGAGACTTGTGACACTGCAGCACTTGGTTAGTCTTATGTCCATCTTCTCTATGTTTGGTTATAACCTTTAGCTGATGAAGTCTTGATGGAAAATAGGAATCATCTGCAAGGGAATTTTTGGTCCAACCATGAACCTGTGTCCACACTCGGAAGCCCCATGCATGTACTCAACCTTCTTCTATGTGTGTTCAAGCTCATCCAACTAGTAGAAATGGAGAAGGGGAAAATCTAAATGAGCAAACCTATGTCAGAGGTCTTACATGCTTCTTTGAAGGAACAACCTCTTCTTCTCTCAATAAGTTGGGATCCCTCTTCTGCTCCAAAAACAAATAAGTGCCTATGCATAGTCCTCTTAAAAAATACAAAGGCGAAGGAAGAGAAAGGCTTCCTGTGCAAAGAGGTGAAGCATGAAACTCCACCGTGGTACTGACCAGGCTCACTGGAAGTGGAGCAATGTGTGTGTTCCTGTGTGACTCCATCGAGGTACTGTCCAGGCCTACTAGCAACATAGCAACACCAGAGATGAAAAATCATACTTTGAAAATTTTTAACTCGCGAGCTAAACTACCCTTCTCGGATTCGAAACGATGTGATCAAGTTGAACCTTTGATTGTTTTTGACTAAGTTGGAAAAATGTGAACCATATATGTCCATGGGGTAAGTGGGGAAGCCGAAGTAAACCACACAATGATTCAATACTCCCTGAGAGATTGAGGCCCTGCACTATCAATGAACCAAAACATAAAAATTGAAGTTCTACCGGTGTGTTTTCAAGTGTTGTAGCAGCTACAACCACCGTCCAAAATTTTGGCCTGCACCCAATTTCAGAGCCTCCCTTGAGAGTTTCACTTGATGACTGTGCACACTCGGCTTCACTCCCTGAGCCCATGTTAGTCTTTGCATCTGCCTTGCTTGTTCATTACATCCAAGTTTTTACATGTTGGTATCGAAGTTATGCTTGTGACAGTGTTTTGGTCATGCTCAAGGTCTTCACTTTGTGTGTATATGTTGTGTTCACTATAAAAGCATCTGTCACACTCACTGTTGCACAAGCGTCATCACGGTTGATCAACCATCAATCACAAGTGTCACACTTGTCGCTCACACCATCGGTCAATCATGTTGAGCATGTGTGTCTGGATCGTTTGGGTCATCTCGTCGTCAAGTCATGTTGGTGTGTGTTTGAAAGATCACATGCGCATCTTTCACTCATTCACACACTTAGTCATTTTTCTGAAGTTTCGATGACTACATTCCCTTCTACCAATCGGACCATCACCCCACCATCGACTCGATCGACTATCACCCAGAACAACGCAGAAGCACCAAGAAAGTCTTTTCACCCTATGCTACCAGCGAGAAATTCAATCAACCTTCATGCTGGCCACAAGGAGAGTTGGACCCGGCAACCACCCTGGGAATGACTCCCCTCAAAAATTGTGCAAAGGTTGTTGCCCTTGCCCGCTCTGCTGACTGAGGAAATTACGCATACAGGCCAGACAGACACTAGTGCCTATCCCTATCTCCCTCAAAAAATTGGGCATTTTTCTTAGTCAGTCCTCCCAACAATCAACCGACTACTCATCTAGAAAATTGTGCAATTCTCATGAGCAGGCCTTATGCTGCCCAGCAGTTTTCTCAACTCAAAAATTGCGCAGAGATGATCAGCAGGCCGACCTCCTGGCCTCAATGCAGTTGCTCTTGCCAGCAACTCCCAGCATCAGATTGATAGTTCCCTCCAGGAATTGTGTAGTTTATGTTGCCAAGCTCCTGACAGCTGACTGTCAGTTCCCCTTGGGAATTGTGCAATTTCTGCTACCAGTGACCCAGCATCCAACTGTGAGTTCCCTCCCGGAATTACGCAGTTTTGGCTGCTATGCTCCCGGCCAATTCCTCCAAAAAACTACGCAATTTCTGCCTGTTGATCCTCCATGCAGTCGAACCTGTTCCTCCAAAAAATTACACAAATTTTGTTGTCAAGCCCTTGTTTTCCGCTCATTCTAGAAAATGTGCAGATTCTGTCTGCCTTGCCTTCCTACAACCCGGAATGTCCCTCCCAAAATTTGTGCAATTTTTCCTTATAGTCAAGCTAGACCTCGCAGATAATCATTGTCGACTTGCATTGTCCATCTTCATCACCCAGTGACTCTTGCGCAATTTTCATCAGCAGTGCCTGGAGATATCATCCTGGCTCGCAACCTTGTTGCCTCTCCCGATCACATGCATCCGAAATGATCATGTGTCATGGTAGACTAGGAGGATTTTGGATTTGATGTCGTCTCATCATGCGTGACTGTAGGTACATGTACACCCACAAACATGGTGTAACAATGAATGGGATGATCGAAGGGAGCACATGCAGAAGGACGTTTTCACCAACAGACGAATGAATGATGCATGTGAAGAGATGTGCTCGCAAATGGATGATCATGTAAAGATGTGTTCACTAATGGACAAATGAGAAAACATGCAAGATGTGCTCATGGACGGATGAACAAATGAACATGCACCTTTTGTAAACAGATAGGTCTATCAAGCCTTCCAACATACAAACAATGAGAAATGTGCTAAAGAAACATCAAGTGAACCAATGACCATCGAAGACTCCGCGCACTTTGCCATGCGGAGGTGAAGCTGTGACACACCATGAAGACATCGATCACTTAGCAACACTGCAACTCGACATGCACTCCAACAGTAGCAAGAATGTACCAGCATTGTCATGTCGAGTCATGTCATGAGTCATGTTGTCCGCATCTCCACTATGGGCCATGTTGTCAAATGAATGTAATGTAACGTGGAAGTCCAAGATACCCACTTGTTGTGCAAAGAGTCAGGTAAATTCATAAAGTCATGGAAGTTAAATAGTCATGAGGGTAGTCGAACAACGACTTTTAGAAAATTATATATTATAGAGCAATGGAACACATAAAATATTGTAGAAATATAAACACAGAAAACACATAAAACAAGAGAGACACAAGTATACGTGGTTCACCCAATTTGGGCTACGGCCACGAAGAAACAGTCATTCCTTCCTTTTATATTATCCAGCAAACTGAAGAGATACAACCTACAACAGATCCTTTATAATTCCCTCTTCACTCTCACACAATATCCTCTCTCTTTCTCACTCAGAATATGGATCTACATAGACGCAATACAATTCCCTCATATATAGTGAGGGGTTGCCTTCTAGGGTAAAAAACCCTAAATTAAACATAACTTCTACCGACAGATCTCTGCCTAATGAATGGCCTAATTTGACTACGAAATTACAACATTTTACAAGGCAATTTTACATCTATTTATAGCTTTGGGGGCGCTGCCCCCGATCCCCTTGCCAGGGGGGCTTCCAAAGGTCACGGCTAGCCCCCTTAGAACCCCCTGCAGCATATATTTGACGGGCGGTGTTACCACCACATTACGAACTGGGGTCCAATGTGACGATACCTCTAAACAAAGAAGATAATCAGGCTCCACACCCAACAATCTCCCACTTGGAGACTAATTATATCAACTCCACCACTGCTTCATTTGCTAAACAATGACTCCACTTTGGACCTAGTTGTTTCTCATCTTCTTCTTCATACTTGAAGACCAATTGAAACTGAGCAGATTCTCAGTTTCTCCCTAGTTACAAATTTTTTTAACATATCTGCAGGAGTTTTTCTAGTGTGTATCTTTTCTAGCTTCAACTGTCCATCTTCCAATGCTAACCATATGAAATGTTACTTGGGTTGTATATGTTTATCCTTGGAATGAAATGCAGAGTTCTTTGCAAGTTGTATGGCACTCTAGCTATCACTATATAACCTGCCCAACTCCTGCTTCTTACCCAATTCATCTAGAAACCTTTGTAACCAAATCATTTCTTTACTAGCCTCTGTAGCAGCAACATACTATGTTGTCATTGTTGAGAGTGCAACAAGACTTTGCAGTTTTGAGACCCAACTGACAGTTGTTCCACATATCGTAAACACATACCCTATTGTGCTCCTCTTGTTATCTCTATAACCGGCCATATCTGTATCAACATATCCTTGTAGAGCAATGTTTGAACCACCAAAGCATAATGCTTGATTTGTGGTAGCTCTCAAATACCTGAGAATCCACTTCACTGCCATCCAATGTTCCTTTCTTGGATTGTTCATGTACCTGCGTACAACTCCCACTGCATGTGCAATATCAGGCCTTGTGCAGACCATTGCATGCATTAAGCTTCCAACTGCTGATGCATATGGAACTTTAGACATATGAGCCATTTCTTCCTAAGTCTTGGGACACTCCTCCTTACTTAATTTGAAATGGCTAGCCAAAGGTATAGTAACTAGTTTTGCATTCTTCATATTAAACTTTTTCAACACCTTTTCTATGTACTCACTTTGAGACAATGTTCATTTGCGATTCTTCCTATCTCTAGTTATTCTCATACCAAGGATTTGTTTTGCAACGCCCAAATCCTTCATTGCAAATGAGTTCGACAATTTTATTTTGAGCACATTTATTTCCTGCATGTTAGAACCTGCAACAAGCATGTCATCTACATACAATAACAATATAATATAGCTACCATTAGTTTGCCTTTCGAGATAAACACAATGATCATAGTGACATCTAGTATAACCTTGTTCATACATAAACCTGTCAAATTTTAGATACCACTGCCTTGGAGCCTGTTTTAAGCCATACAATCTCTTCTTCAACCTGCACACTAATTTCTCCTTCTCTTTTACCTCATATCCTTATGGATGTTGCATATATATCTCTTCCTCCAAATCCCCATGGAGAAAGGTTGTCTTTACATCTAATTTCTCAAGATGCAAATCTTCAGCTGCTACTAGACTTAAAATAGTTCTAGTTGAAGTCATTTTAACAACAGGAGAAAATATCTCATCAAATTTTATACCCTTTTTATGTGCAAACCTTTCACCACAAGTCTAGCTTTATACTTTTTTCTACTTCCATCATCTTCCTTCAACTTGTAAACCCATTTATTCTGCAATGATTTTTTACCTGTGTTAGTGTCAGTATTTGAAGCCTTCCACCAGCAATCAAACATGCTCTTACAAAGTGGTCTGAGGGTGTCAAAGTCAAATTTTGTCATTTTAGTGAGTCTTCAAGTAAAATTTGGCCACTAGGTATTAGGTCTAGGATTTGTTTTCACTCCTTCCAAAGATTTCCAAGTGTTGGTCCATGTCACCATTCGGATGAGTGTACCATCAGACAAAAAGTTGTCATCATCATTTCAGGTTCCAATGGGTCATTTTACACCTTGTTCGTGCTTCAGTTGTACTTGGGTAAGCCTCATGCCCCTCTCCTAGGGTTTTGAAGGTAATTTTTCTGGGATGGTCAAATAATCAACAAAACTTGTATCCTGATACTCATACACCTTTCCCTATCCTTAATATACCTTCTTAATCATTTCCCATCACTGATATCCCTCAAATTCATCATTTTCCCACAAACCCTAGCTTATTGCTACAATTTGACAATTTTCTAGGCTATTCCTGTGTTTTGCTCTTTTGGAGCCCTTCCCCTCACTCAATATTTTAAATTCCACTTTCCCCTGCTTCCTAACATCCCTCCCTATTTTCAAAAATTTTCTCAAGAAGTTAGAAGCCCCTTATCCCCTTCATTTCCCTTCATTTCTACAAATTCCATGTTCCATATATCGGGATAGGTTTTATGCAAATGATATTTCTGAAAAATAGAAGATGAATTTGACAAAAGTGAGAGAGGTTTTTGTCCATCATTTCCCCAAGAAGAAAATCCTATTTTAGTTTTTACACAGGTCTCTTGGTTTGGGAGAAATGTTGAAAACATCATTTGCCTCAGGAGGGTCGTTGCACCTCTAGAGTGACCTTGGTAAAATAAATTTTTCTCCTAGATGTAATGACCAAATGACTTTATTGATGAGTTAAATTATAATTATACACAAATAAATTTCCAATGAACTATCATGAGCTCAATTTGGAGTTGAGAAAGACCTTCACAAGTTGACTGCAACAGCACTTTGCATTTAGGCAGCCTCATTCTGCACATTTTGTGCAGTCTTGGGAGATTGGACTTTTAACAAGGCAAATGAACTCCAAATTGAAAAATTCAAGATGTTCTGGAAAAACGACTCGACAAGATTTCCAACACGCTATCCCACACCCAATTTGGACACTAGGAAGGCCTTGAAAAGTGGTCTACAAAAAGGTGTTGCGCATCTCGGAGGCACTGCGCACCTGGCAGGGTTTTCCAGTGTAAAATTGCACAAGCGCTGCGCATATGGGAGGCGCTACACATCTGCCCAGCTAAACACCAAATCACCCAAATTGCTCCAGAACTCCTAATTCACCTTAAAATCTTCAGTTTCTCTCTCTTACAAGTAATTTCATCTATCACATCTTATGTTTTAGGGTTTTGTTGCCAAGTTTGGAGTTTTGTATTTTTGAAATCT
Source organism: Pinus tabuliformis (assembly GCA_031772625.1). Taxonomy (NCBI): domain Eukaryota; kingdom Viridiplantae; phylum Streptophyta; class Pinopsida; order Pinales; family Pinaceae; genus Pinus; species Pinus tabuliformis. The sequence continues at coordinate 1,460,541,635 of CM062817.1, read as the reverse complement.
AAACCCTAGCTTCTAGGGTGAAACCCTAGCTTCTAGGGTGAAACCCTAGTTTTCCTCATATCACTAGTGTTTATATACCCTATCTACTTGCCATTGTTCACTAAACCCAATTCCTACATACCACATTTCCCAAATCCCTTTCCCCTCATACATTTTCCCTAATTCCTACTTACACTCTCTATCAACCCTTCAAACCCTACCCACTCTCCCTACAAACCCTACCCACTCTCTCTAAAACCCTACTCATCCCTAAAACTTGTTCATACAACATACTCTCACATATTCTATCATCTTCATTTCATTCATCCACCTTATCCCCTCATTGTCCATAAGTGCTCACAACCATAAAAAAGCAATGGAAAGAGACAGTGAATATGACTATGAAGAAGAGACACTCAGTGATAGTTCCATGGAGAGACATAAGTAGCAGAAGAAACGTCATAAAGGAGGAAGAATTATCAGAGAAGATCCCACTATTTTGAGGGAGTTACAAGCTTTCCCACTTGCCATTTCTTGCTTTAAACATCAAGCATGCTTTGATTTTTGTGAAATGATAGAAAGGGTCAGGTTTCACCATGAGTTGGCTAGGCTGTTTGTGACTCATTTACATAACAATGAGATGAAATTTGCTAGAGTAACCTTCACAATATCAACAGTTTTTATTTTAGAGAGATAACCGAATGATGAGGCACATGGCCTATCGCTACAGGAGATGGAACAAAATTTGCAACATGAGAATGAAGAGGATGAAAGCTAGGTTAAGGAGAGCCATAGAGAGCAAGAAAGAGCAAGATAGACTCATAATATTGGTTGAAGCCTCAGTAGCCCATCAAAGTAGTTGATGGTGGTGCCTTGTGTTAAATGTTGGCAAATTTTGGAAAGTTTTGGCATTTTTCAAATTTTTAATTTTCCAACACAGAAAATTGGCCCAGAAGCGGCGCTGCGCTTTTCCCTGGAGAATTTTTTGGAGGAAAAGCTTATATATTTGGATTTATCATGATGAGAGCATCAAACCTAGAAAATTTCAACAATTTTGGAGCAAAACTAGGTCACCAAAAGGTCAAAAAACTACCAAAAAATGACCTCTCTGCCTCTTTTTGCACACACAGAAGCAACCTTGGAAGATTTCACTTTTGAGAGGGCAAATGACCTCCAAATGAAAAAATTAAAAATGTTACAAAAACTAGATAGGAAGACCTTTCCAATGAACTATCTTGGGCTCACTTTGGCCAAGGGGAAGGCCTACAAAAGTGGGTTTGAAACAACGTTGTGCATCTGGCTAGTGGCGCTGCACATTGGACCAATTTGCCAAAAAATCAAATTTTCGCCTACTTTCACTGCAAGTTGACTTTCTTTCTCTTCATGGACGATTTTATGATTATAATTAACGCCTTGGTGTGTAAATTTAATAGTGAAATGATCTTACAGGGTATATTCATCAGTTTGAAGTGGTTTGGGGGTCAATGAATCAGTTTCCATGTTTATAGAGGCAAGTTGTTCCACTGCCTATATTCCTGTTCCCTGTTTGGAAATGGTTGTAACAAATCCTTTTCTCTTGGTTTCGACCCCCGATGGCTAGAATAGGTGGTTTTATGTCTATATTATGTATTTTTTCTGTCAGTAGCAAAAGGTTGGACTCTCTTGGATGCTTTGAGCTACATTGTACACCTTTATCAGCGGTTTGACAAGGAAATAAACTAGGATTTGCAGCAATTTTTATGGGATACTTGTGGTATGGTATTTTTGCATAGTTCCTTCTTCTATTATTAGTTTTTCTAATGTTTTATGTTTGCCACAATCTAATTCATTGCTTCTAGCTGAACGATATCAAGATAGGTAGGTAGAATTCATTGTTTACAGAGCTCTGCCTTGGGAAGCCATTAAGTTTTCTATGTTTTCTACTGTTTGAGAGGGAGACATGATCTTTGCATGCCCTCATTAGCTCCTCACCAGTCTTAGATTTACCATCTCACTCAATTTCAAGTGCCAAAGCACCTACCTACCTTGCCCCATAGAACACCCTGCATCCTGACTTGATTTCCCGGACCTAAAGCTGTCTGCTCCATTTGATCCAGCAAAAAAACCAACAAAATCAATCAAAAAACCCTAGAGCTACTATACCTAGCCTAAAATCCATATCTGATTTAGTCATCTTGACTGAGATTCACAAGGAGAGAGCCCTCTCCCGACCTAGTAGGGCTAGCTACTAGGTTAAGCATGGTCTGTGGTTACCCTAGAATTGCCTCCCTTTAGCTTGAGGTCAATCTAGGCTCTAGCATAGTGGCAACCATACTGGGGAACGTAGTTTTATGTTCCTCAGCAAAATGTATCAAGTTTAGATTTGATTGTTGATGGTGGACAACAATCAAACATTGGAAGGCTGAAATCATTCACTTGGCGACACCAAATTAGTTTCGAGATCATATCCAAGGACTCCACTGGAGGATGAACCTAACCAACAGAAACATGAAAGGACAATATGGAAAGATCAGGTATTCAAATTGGAATTTCATCCAAGACATTTTGTTCTTTGTTATAAATTATTTCTTCTCTTTCCCCGAGAATGTCAAGAAGGCTTTACAAAATATACTGCATTTGAGACAAGATCGTAGACCCACATTTGATTCTTTCCCTTTAGAGATTGTGAATACAAAATGTTCGCATGCCTTTGATCTTGATCAAGACCCTTCTTCTGAATCTTGTTATGACCGTCTTCAAACTGATGAGCCTCAAGAGACCAAGACTAATTCTACACCTTCTGTACATATTCCTATACCTTGTAAAGTTGCAGATAGATACAAGCCTATGATTTTACCTCATATATCCCATGCTTTCCCTAAAAATCATTACCTATATCTACCAATATTTGATGGTGAATGTGACAACATCACCACTAAGAGACGTGTACTAAATTTTGAGTCTTTTCTTGACCTTTTTGAATTTGATGAAGAAGATGTCAGTATTAGGCTTTTTTCTCTTTCTTTGCAAGGCAAAGTAAAGAGTTGGTTCAAAACCCTACCTGATGTAAGCATCTCAAATTTCCAACAGTTCATCACAGTTTTCCTCGACAAGTGGGTGGTCAGACAGAACCCTTTATTGATTCTAGAAGAGTATAACCAGTTGAAAAGACTGTCAAGGCAGATAGTACAACAATTTTCTGCCAGATTTAACCAAGTTTATTGTTCGATGCCTGATATTATAAGACCTCCTCCTAGATCCACTCTTTTGCACTATCCAGAAGCCTTTGATCTGGAAATGGAGTTTCAGCTGAGGGTAAGGAACCTTACAACACTTGAAGAGATGCAAAATAATGCAGTAGATGTAGAGGCTAATCTGTTGATTAGAAGGGAAAAGTTGAAGGAAGAAGAGATGAAGAACATAGATCGAGAGGAATCGACATCTTTAGAGGTAAAGCTCGACATTTTGGTAAGTGCAGTGGAAGAAGTGATGCAAAAAATCACCACAATGAATGAGTATGATGTTCAATACCATGGCTCGATGATTGAAGAAGAACAAGTGGTTGATCCAAAACATTTTCTTTCTTATCCTAGTTGTCATAGATCTGATAATGATTGTTTTATAGATCATCTTGGAGAAGAGAGATCTGTTGATATGACATGTATGCTTGATGATGTCTTTTATACTGATGATTTCCCTAAGTTTGATCAGTATGATGATGATTATGTTCTCCAAACAGAAGCTAGTCTTGCAGACAAATCAGCAGCTGGTTTGTGGAAGGAGGAAGTTCACTTTCAGCAGCTCAAATACAGTGATCAACCGATGCATATCAGCTATGGAAGTGAGGAGGAAAGTGTAGAAAATTTTGAAGTAAGTGAAGGATCTTTGCCTTTTTGTTTTATTTCATTTTAGTTCATCAAAGACAACTTTCATGCAATCAGAAGTAAACCGTCGAAAAGTTTTGATCTTGATCATCCTGAGGGTAATGAAATCCTTGTTCAAGATTTCTCATATCTAGATTTGCAGCCCCTGAATGCCATTGATTGTCAAGTTGCAGATGAAGACTTGGAAGCTGGAACATATGATCAAATGATGCAAGATGATTTCGTACCATTCTGTTTTGAATCATTTCAGTTTTTGAAGGGAAATTTGGATAGTATATCTTCAATAAAGAATGAGTAGCCTGTAGAAAATCATGCAATCTCATTGGAACCAATAGAAAATGGTTTACAACAGTCTTTTCAATTTTTTCACGATCCAATAGTTGATGTGTTGGATGATATCTGCAGTCAAAGTCCTTCTCCATTAGCTAACTGTGAGATTGAAAAAAGTATTAATACAAACTTGATCCGACAGCCAGTTTCTTTGTCATTATCAGCAGGAGTCTCGTCACAAAGCTCAGATGAAAGTTTGCATTCATGGTACGAGGAGAAGAAAAGTAATCCATTGGATGAGCTAAGTCCCAGTGCACATGAATTTCAAGATCCTTATGCAGTATTTTTCGAGTTAGATAGAGAATCCATATTATTCAACTTGGGAAAATTTGGATTTGATTACAAGTTTTCATGGGAGTTGCCTTTCAGTAGTTCTCTCTTGTTTTTCATAAGAAAGCACTTGTGGAAAATTCAAACAGCAGCCAGAATGCTTACTTGGTTGCACTGGTTATTTCATTTCACTTGATTAGGTGATGAATGGAATAGTTAGAGTAGGTTTTATTGAATAAGCTCCATTCTAAGCATCTTTTCCAGTTTGTTAGTTTTGTTTTAGTATTGAGTCAGTTTCAAGTTAGATTGGGTCTTTGGGTCATCAATATTCAGTCATGCATTTCAGTTTGAGTTTTTTTTACTCCTTGCCCAATGGATTGGGCTACTAGGTCTACGGTGTTCTTGGCACCTCCAAGGACCTACCATCCTCAATGGAGCCAACGTTAGTGTCAGCCTTTGAAGCCTTCCACCAGCGATCAAACATGCTCTTACAAAGTGCTCTTAGGGTGTCAAAGTCAAATATTGTCATTTCAGTGAGTCTTCAAGTAAAATTTGGCCACTAAGTATTAGGTCTAGGATTTGCTTCCACTCCTTCCAAAGTTTTCCAAGTATTGGTCCATGTCACCATTTGGCTAAGTGTACCATCATTCAAAAGGTTTTCATCATCATTTCAAGTTCCAATGGGTCACTTTACACCTTGTTCATGCTTCAGTTGTATTTTGGTAAGGCTCATTTCCCTCTCCTAGGGTTTTGAAGGTAATTTTTCTTGGATGGTCAAATCATCAACAAAACTTGTATCCTAATGCTCATACACCTTCCCCTATCCTTAATATACCTTCTTAAGCATTTCTCGTCACTGATATCCCTCAAATTCATCATTTTCCCACAAACCCTAGCTTATTGCAACAATTTGACAATTTTCTAGGCTAAGCCTGTGTTTTGCCCTTTTGGACTCCTTCCCCTCTCTCAATATTTGAAATTTCACTTTCCCCTGCTTCCTAACATCTCTCCCTATTTTCCAAAATTTTCTCAAGAATTTAGAAGCCCCTTATCCCCTTCATTTCCTTTCATTTCTACAAATCCCTTGTTTCACATATCGGGATAGGTTTTATTCAAATGATGTTTCTGAGAAATAGATGATGAATTTGACACAAGTGAGAGAGGTTTCTATCCATCGTTGCCCCAAGAAGAAGACCCTCTTTCACTTTTTACACAGGTTTCATGGTTTGGGAGAAATTTCTAAAACATCATTTTCCTCAGGAAGGTTGCTGCACCTCTAGAGTGACCTTGGTAAAATTAATTTTTCTCCTAGATGGAATGACCAAATGACTTTCTAGATGAGTTAAATGATTCATAGACACAAATATCTTTCCAATGAGCTATCATGAGCTCAATTTGGAGTTGAGTAATACCTTCAAAAGTTTACTGCCACAGCACTCTGCATTTAGGCAGCCTCATTCTACACACTTTGACCAGTCTTGGGAGATTGGACATTTGATAGAGAAAATGAACTCCCAATTGAAAAATTCAAGATGTTCTGGAAATTATACTCGACAAGCTTTCTAATGAGCTATCCCATGCCGAATTTGGACATTGGGAAGGCCTTCAAAAGTGGTCTACAAAAAGGCACTGTACATCTTGGAGGCGCTGCACACTCGACAAGGTTTTCCAGTGTAAAATTGCACAGGTGCAAACACCAAATCACCCAAATTTCTCTAGAACTCCTAATTCACCTTAAAATCTTTAGTTTCTCTCTCTTACAAGTAAGTTCATCTATCACATCTTATGTTTTAGGGTTTTGTTGCCAAGTTTGGAGTTTTGTATTTTTCAAATCTAAAACCCTAGCTTCTAGGGTGAAACCCTAGTTTTCCTCATATCACTAGTGTTTATATACCCTATCTACTTGCCATTGTTCACTAAACCTAATTCCTTCATACCACATTTCCCAAATCCCTTTCCCCTCATACATTTTCCCTAATTCCTACTTACACTCTCTATCAACCCTTCAAACCCTACCCACTCTCCCTACAAACCCTACCCACTCTCTCTAAAACCCTACTCATCCCTAAAACTTGTTCATACAACATACTCTCACATATTCCATCATCTTCATTTCATTCATCCACCCTATCCCCTCATTGTCCATAAGTGTTCACAGCCACAGAAAAGCAATGGAAAGAGACAGTGAATATGACTATGAAGAATAGACACTCAGTGATAGTTCCATGGAGAGACATAAGCAGCAGAAGAAACCTCATAAAGGAGGAAGAATTATCAGAGAAGAGCCCACTAGTTTGAGGGAGTTACAAGCTTTCCCACTTGCCATTTCTTGCTTTAAACATCAAGCATGATTTGATTTTTGTGAAATGATAGAAAGGGTTAGGTTTCACCATGAGTTGGCTAGGTTGTTTGTGACTCATTTACATAACAATGAGATGACATTTGCCAGAGTAACCTTCACAATATCACCAGCTGTTATTTCAGAGAGATAACTAAATGATGAGGCACATGGCCTATCGTTACAGGACACAGAACAAAATTTGCAACATGAGAATGAAGAGGATGAAAGCTAGGTTAAGGAGAGCCTTAGAGGGCAAGAAAGAGCAAGATAGACTCATAATATTGGTTGAATCCTCACTAGCCCATTAAAGCAGTTGATGGTGGTGCCTTGTGCCAAATTTGGGCAAATTTTGGAAAGTTTTGGCATTTTTCAAATTTTTAATTTTCCAACACAGAAAATTAGCCCAGAAGCAACGTTGTGCTCTTCCTTGGAGAACGTGTTGGAGGAAAATCTTATACATTTGGATTCAGCATGATGAGAGCATCAAACCTAGAAAATTTCAGCAATTTTGGAGCAAAACTAGGTCAGCAAAAGGTCAAAAAACTACCAAAAAATGACCTCTCTGCCTCTTTTTGGACACACAGAAGCAGCCTTGGGAGATTTCACTTTTGAGGGGGCAAATGACCTCAAAATTCAAAAATTAAAAATGTTCCAGAAACTAGACAGGAATACCTTTCCAATGCACTATCTTGGGCTCAATTGGGCCAAGGGAAAGGCCTCCAAAAGTGGGTCTGAAATGGTGCTGCGCATTGGGCCAGTTTGCTAGAAAATCAAATTTTCTCCTACTTTCACTGCAAGTTGACTTTCTCTCTCTTCATGGATGATTCTATGATTGTAATTAATTCCTTGGTGTGTAAATGTAATAGTGAAATGATCTTAGAGGGTAGATTCATCAGTTTGAGGTGGTTTGAGGGTCAATGAATCAATTTCCATGTTTATAGAGGCAAGTTGTTCCACTGCCTATATTCCTGTTCCCTATTTGGAAATGGTTGTAACAACTCCTTTTCTCCTGGTTTCGACCCCTGATGGCTAGCATAAGTGGTTTGATGTCTATATTATGTATTTTTTTCTGTCATTAGCAAAAGGTTGGACTCTCTTAGATGCTCTGAGCTGCATTGTATACCTTTATAGGTAGTTTGGCAAGAAAATAAACCAGGATTTGCAGCTATTTTTATAGGATACTTGTGGTATGGTATTTTTGCATAGTTCCTTCTTCTATTATTAGTTTTTCTTATGTTTTATGTGTGCCACAATCTAATTCATTGCTTCTAGCTAAATGATACCAAGATAGATTGGTAGAATTCATTGTTTACAGTGATCTGCCTTGGGAAGCCATTAAGTTTTCTATGTTTTCTACTATTTGAGAAGGATACATGATCTTTGCATGCCCTCCTCAGCTCCTCACCAGTCTTAGATTTACCATCTCACTCAATTTCAAGTGCCAAAGCACCTACCTACCTTGCCCTATAGAACACCCTGCATCCTGACTTGATTTCCCGGACCCAAAGCTGTATGCTCCATTTGATCCAGCAAAAAAACCAACAAAATCAATCAAAAAACCCTAGAGCTACTATACCTAGCCTAAAATCCATATCTGATTCAGTCATCTTGACTGAGATTCACAAGGAGAGAGCCCTCTCCCGACCTTGTACGACTAGCTACCAGGTTAAGTGTGGTTTGTGGTTACCCTAGAATTGCCTCCCTTCAGCCTGAGGTCAATATAGGCTCTAACAACCTACAGGAAACCTGACTAAGTCCCAAGTCTGGTTATGTGCTAAGGATTCCATCTCTTCTTTCATGGCTTGCTCCCACTTCTTCCTAGTTTCTACTTGCACTGCTTCTTCATAACGTTCTGGTTCACCAAAATCAGTCAACAATACATAATATAATGAAGGAGAGTATCGTTCAGGGGGTCTACTTAACCGGGTAGATCTTTTAACACCACTTTCAGGTGTTTTAGGTGCTTGTTGCTGTTGTGGTTGTTGTTCTGGCCTTTGATCATTACGATTTTCAGGCACCATCACTTTTTTTGTGATCTCATCAAGCACTGTATATTCTTTTTTTTCTTGTTTCTTTTCCTGCAACTGATCCTTATACAAAACCTTTTCATTGAATATGAAATCTTTGCTTTTAATGATTTTTCATTTTTCATAATCATAAAAGCGATAACCAAAATCATTAACACCATATCTAATAAAAGTAAATTTCTTTGATTTTGCCTCAAGCTTTGTTATATTTTCTTTATTAATGTGGACAAAGGCTTCACAACCAAAAGTTTTTAAAAATGAGTAGTTTACCTTTTTACTTTTCCATGCCTCCTCTGTAATACCACCATCCAGGGAACTTGAAGGCCCTATGTTTATTAGATAAACAAAAGTATCTATAACATCTACCCAAAATTGTAAAGGCAATCTTGCATGCAATCTCATGCACCTTGCACGCTCCATGATTGTCGTGTTAATCCTTTCTGACACACCATTTTCTTGTGGTGTTGTTGGAACTATTTTCTCTATGCAAATTCCATTCTCTGAATAGTACCTATCAAACTCTTTGCTGCAATATTCACCTCCATTATCTGATCTGAGACACTCCAACCTTTTTCCTGTCTCATTTTCAACCAAATCTTTCCATTTCTTGAAAGTATCAAATACAACAGATTTATTTTGAATACAATAAATCCAGGTTTTTCTGGTTGCATCATCAATAAAAGTAACATAATAACGAGAGCCACCAAGAGATGATACCTGAGCAGGTCCCCATACATCTGTATGCACAAGCTCTAATTTTTCACTCTTCTTTTTCTTTCCCAACTCTAAGGAATTTGAGTCTCTTTTGTTTTCCATAAACACAATTCTCACAAAATTTTAAATCAACATGCTTCAAACCTGGCAACAAATTTCTTGAGTGAAGAATTTGCATCCCCTTCTCACTCATGTGCCTGAGCCTATGATGCCACAATGTCATATCTTCTCCTGTAGAGATTAAAGCATTAACAGAATTAGAAATACCATTGCATAAATACAATGTACCAACATTTTCTCCTTTTGCTATTACTAGGGATCCTTTAGTGACCTTTCAGGTTTTATCCGTAAAAGTAGTCATACAACCTTCACCTCCCAACTGCCCTATTGAAATAAGATTTTTCTTTAGATCTGGAACATGCCTTACCTCCTATAATAGCCATTGACTTCCATTCTGTTGTTTTATCAAAATTGTACCCATTCCAATGATTTTACAGGGTTTATCATCACCCAATCGAATCTGTCAAAAATCTCCTTGAACATGATCCTGAAAATTTTTCCTATCAGGTGTGGCATGGAATGAGGCCCTTGAATCTACCACCCAAGCATCAATAATATTTTCTAAAGAAAGAATCAAAGCATATTGCAATACATCATTTGTCACATTCACTTCATGATTGTTTTCTTGTTGTGCGTCTCCTTCTTTTCCCTTCCAAGACTTGTATTCTTTCTTCAGGTGTCCTTTCTTCCCGCATTTCCAACACACTAGATCCCCATTCTGGACTTGGATCTGCCTTTCCTTGACTTACTGCGATATCCTCAACTCTTTCCTCTTTCCATTTTTCTTGCCCTAGTCTCTGCAGTCAAAGCATTACCTAATGTCTCACTGGAGCTTTTCCATCACATTTCCTTGCTAAGGATTGCACCGACAACAACATCAAAGTTAAATGTACTAGATCCAAAGACAGAGTTACTAATGGCCATAACTAAACCATTTCAACTTTCTCGCAATGAGCATAGAAATAACAGAGCCCTAACTTCATCATCAAAAGTTACCCCTACAGAACTTAACTGACTAGTAACTATATTAAATTCATTTAAATGATCAGCAACAAATCCACCTTCTGACATTTTCATATTAAATAAACACTTCATAAGAAATACCTTATTTGAGGCCGAGGGTTTTTCATATATTTTGGCCAATGTCGACATTAAACCCTTTGTTGTCGTTTCCTTTGAAATATTAAATGTTACCGATGCCGCTAGGCACAGTCGTATTGTTCCAATTGCCTTTTTGTCAAGAATATCCCATTCTGTGTCTGTCATACTCATCAGCTTCTTTGCCTTTCCGCTCAATGGTTGGTACATCTCTTTGATACAAATAATCTTCCATCTGCATCTTCCATAGCTGGTAGTTTTGGCCGTTAAATTTTTTGACCCTAAACCTACCATCATCCGTCATTTCCCCCACTCGAACCATGAACCCTTCTCTCTTGCGATTTTATCAGCCAAATAGACCTTCAGCTCTGATATCGGTTGTTAGAAAATTATATATTACAGAGCAATGGAACACATAAAATATTGCAGAAATATAAACATAGAAAACACATGAAACAAGAGAGACACATATACGTGGTTCATCCAATTTGGGCTACGTCCACGGAGAAACAGTCAGTCCTTCCCTTTATATTATCCAGCAAACTAAAGAGATACAGCCTACAGTAGATCCACTGTAATTCCCTCTTTTCTCTCACACAATCTCCTGTCTTTTTCTCACTCAGAATACGATCTACATAGATGCAATACAATTCCCTCATATATAGTGAGGGGTTTCCTTCTAGGGAAAAAAACCCTAAATTAAACATAACTTCTACCATCAGATCTCTGCCTAATGAACGGCCCAGATTGACTACGAAATTAAAAAAATTTACAAGGCAATTTTACATCTATTTTTAACTTCTGGAGCGCTTCCCCCTGGACCCCCCTTGCAATGTATATTTTACGGGTGGCGTTGCCGCTACATTACGAACTGGGGTCCAATGTGGCGATACCTCTAAATAAAGAAGATAATCAGGCTCCACACCCAATAGCCACAAGGGTTAGTTTTAACCTTGGCTATAAATACCCCCTCATTTGTACATGCAAAGGACTTTTTCACCTCAGCTCCTCCCACATATCCAAGAGAGTCTATAATATTTCCTTTGAGGAGTAAGTAGTAGCTCCAACGCCCCTCACACAAGGTTAGTGATGTATGGTGTAACAATGTGTCTTGGTACTTTCGCTTAATTCAGAAGCCTGCTAACAGGACAACACATTTACACACATGTATTGTAATTGTTGTAAGACTAATCTTTAGCACTTGTGATGCATGTTGCTTTAACCTGTGCTCTACATTTGAACTAATTCACTTGTTGTAATACACATATGTTAATGGAAATTATATGTTGTTAATGTTGTCTCGCACGTGTAGACTACTCTCCCAGACATCAGACAGACCTTTCATGTAAAACTTTCTATAACAACCGTTGCACTCGTGCAGACTAATTCGTTGAGTGTTATACATGTTATCTTTCCTTGTGTGTTGTGACTATCGCATCGATGTGGATTGTTCCGCCAGAAGCTGTGCATGTCTTGTTGTGTTGTGTGTTCCTAACAGAATTGGGACTTCTCCCAACCAAATTGGAGCTCACTCTCACCCTCTCTCCCTCTACAGTGAAAGAATCATTAACACAAGTAACACTTACACTCACCAGGCACGTGAACCTCACTTCTCGAAGACAAAGCAGACCACTCATCTGTGCTAACAAGCAAGAGTTGAGGCAAATCCTTAAGATAATGGCAATCGGACCATCGTATCGAATGGAACTCCCACACCAAACGATGTGAGGTCTAGTTGTTACTTCATACAGGGGTGATCCCCTGAATGTTGGCGGATCCAACACCATCAACAACACCTACCCTTCCCTCCCCCACTCCCCAAAAAAAATAAAATTTAAGAAAATAACTAAAAATAGTGAGTTTAACTTATATGTAAGGAGTTTGAATAACATATTTCCCATTCATCATTGTTCACTCTAAATCTATCTTGCTACATTTTGTTTATTCACATGTTATATGCTTCAACGTCTTCATGTTCCTCTATTAAAAATTTCTAAAATGATAGCCCTAGTTTAATGTCCTTGATTTCGACATTTCTTTGTCAATTTTGATAGAGAGAGATATCAAAATGCCTAACAACACTTGTCCAACAATGAAAAATATATTCCTTTATAATGAGCATTTTTGTTCTTAAATCTTGTAACAATTTGTTGCAGAGGAAGAATCTAAAACCATAATTTTCTAAAAATATGGACCTCCCTTAATAGCCTTATTTCCTTATTGTTCTCTTAGTTTTGATTGAATAAATAGATGAAGATCCTTAACAACATTTGTGGGAAAATGTCAAGCTTTTATTTTTCAATGATCTTCTTTAATTCTTAATTGGGCCGAGAGGCGCATTCTACAGCGCAGTATGACCCCGATGTGTAAGTATGTCATGTCCTCAAAAAATAAAAAGAAATATTTTTCACTAATGTGGGCCAATCTTAAATTATATATAACTTTTTAATCTTATTAATGGACAAAGATTAGTTATTAAAATATAACTATGTATTTGAATGGATAGTAAATTATCTCATCCTTTTAGTAAATTCTTTATCATATACCTAAATTTGAATTTGAATGGATCATAAATTTACCTTTAACAATTGTTTTTACCACATTAAAATTCCAAATTAAATAAAATTTTAAACATTTTTACTCTTTACTAAAGCCAATGTCATTTATTAAATCAAAGGAAAAAGGTTAATCCAACACAAAGAATGGAAAATCTTGCTCCAAAATCTTTTAATATTTCTTTTCACTAAACCTTTGTAAAATGATTTTTTAAAAGGAAAAGCCATATCCTAAGGATATATTAAAATCTTTAAAGACATAAATATTTCCGCATCAAAGTTAATATTTGAAAATATTAATTTGATGTAGTTTTATTATAAATTTTGTTACCAAGCCATGTAAAAAAATCAATAAATTTAATATTGATATTTTAATATTAATATTAATTTTATTAAATTTAATAACTTTGGATTAATGCAATATTAAACTTAATATAATATTAAATTTGTTATATTATAATATATATTAATTGTAGATATATATGGAGGGAAGAACAAAGACATAGAGTGATAGAGGTGGAGAGATAGGGGGAGTGATAAGGGAGAGGATGAGATACAATGAAGGAGAGGGAAGAGGAGGAATGAAGAGAGAGAGAGAAAGAGACGAGTGAGAGAGGGGAAGGACCAGAGAGAGGAGGAGAGAGGGAGGGATAGAGAGATGGAGTTGGAGGGGGAGAGAGGGAGTGAAGAAGAAAGACATAGAGAGAGAGTAAAGTGGAGAGAGAGAGAGGGAGTGACAAGGGAGAGATATAGAGCGAGTGTGTATGTTTTGGGGTGATATAGAGAGACAAATAAGGAGATATGGAAGGAAGGGTGGAGAGAAGGAGAGAGGATAGATGGAGGGAGATAGTGGTAGAGTTGGAGGGCGAAGAGAGAGAGGAGGTGGGGGGATAGAGTGAGGTGGAAGAGAAAGGGATAGAGAGGAGGAAAGAGAAAGAGGGCATGACAGGCGGAGAGAGGGAGGGAGAGAGAGGGAGTTTGAGGGGGAGAGAGAGGTAGGTAAGAAGAAAGACATAAAGAGAGAAAAGTGGAGAGAGAGAGAGAGAGAGGGAGTGATCAAGCGGAGAGAGAGAGGGAGAGAGGAGAGTAGTAGTGAAGAGAAATAGAAGGGGGGGGGGAAGGAGAGGGAGAGTAAGAGGGAGGGAGAGATAGATAGGTATGGAGAAAGAGTGTGTATGCTTTGGGGATGATATAGAGAGACAAAGGAGAGGCAGAGGAAGATAGAGATATAGATGGGAAGTGAAGAGAGGGAAGAAGAGAGAGATAGAGAGAGGGAGGGAGGTAGGGAGGGATATATATATATATATATATATATATATATATATATATATATATATATGGAGAGAGAAGGTGTGTATGTTTGGGGGAGTCAAATAAAGAGACAAATAAGGAGAGATGAAGGAATATATAGATATAGATGGATGGGAGGAGAGGGAAGAATATTACTTACACAAGATGCATCGATTTCAATGTAGATGATGATTTATAATCCTATTTAATTGCTTCCACTAGATGCATTGACTTCAGTGTAGATGTTGATTTCTAATTATATTTGATTGTTTGCACTAGATGCATTGATTTCTATGTAGATGCTTATTTCTAATCCTATTTGATTGCTTTCTCTAGTTGCATTGGTTTCAGTGTAGATGGTGATTTCTAATCCTATTTGATTGCTTGCACTAGATGCATTGATTTCAGTAGATGTTGATTTCTAATTATATTTTTTTTTGTAAGCTAACATAGGACCTTTTGTGTCCTATTAATTCAGGTTAAAACATTGTACATGCATACAGTGGCCTCAACCCACCCCGAAGGGAAACCGGGTCTATTGGCCACCTTAGGTTTTTATATGCCATCAAAAAACAAAAAATACCAAGCCTGCTTGTCCATGCTAAGTATACTAAACAGCCAAAGATACTAATCTTGTTTCCTATTTGTATAATGAACTATAACAAAATGAAAGCATGCTCTCAGCAACCTAACTAAGATATCCTTATACATAACCAGAGGTATCAGTCTGCCATAGTACCCTGTTGATTGTCTTCTTCCTTTGTTCCAGGAGCTATCTTCTTTAACTATTGCTGAATCTCAGCGAGCTTTCCGTCCTACATGAGAAGAGTTACCTTAAGGTTCTTCATCTCCTTTTTCAAATTTGGAATACCCTGGTCCATTTTTACCATCTCCATAGCTACCTGTTCCATTGCTTTTGCCAACAACCTCTTCATTACCCAGTAAACATGAAGGGCCTGCTTATATAGGGACATGCGGCCTCTGGTGTTTCCTGGGTCCGACAACAGATATTCCCAATCTTCCATTTCATATTCCAACTCCTCCTGTGTTGCCGCAACCTCCAACTCCTAAATTATCCTTCGAATGTTAGCATTAGTTTCCTCACTATACGCTCTCTCTGCATTTTGGACCTGATGCTTCAGCGTCTTTCTGCCACGATGCTTTCCAACCGGAGATGAGGAGCTCTGCTCCTGGCTACCAGCTTGGCACCCTCTCACCCTGCCTCTGCGGCCTCTTCCTCGGCCTGAGCTACCAGCTTTATTTTCTTCCTTTACTTTGCTTCCCTGACGAGCTATGACAGAGGGGCCACCCAAGCATCCTTCATCTCCATGCCCCTTAGCTTTCTTCTCCAGGTTCTTTGCCTCTTCTGGTAGCCTATCCTTAGGAGGCCTCCCCTTCCCCATACCACTTTTCCGCGTCTGCACATGATACCCCTGTTCTGGATTTTTCAGCTCCACCCCTCCTATCTTTCTCTCCATGCCCGACTGATTCTGTTCCATAACTTCGCGGGGGTCAGCTATGCTTCTTTCCTGCCCCGTCCAGCTTCCTACCCTGCTCATATCAGTTGTTGTCTTTCTCATTCTTCTCTCTATTGCCTTTCGCTTGGTTTTTCCAAGGATGGGTGGCCGATCCTTCTGCTTTCGCCTGCCTGCTTTTTTCCTTGAACTTCCATTCGAATCCTTACTCCTATCCCAGCTATCTCCGAGGTCATTAACAGATTTCCTTCCCTCACGCCTTTTCCCGTATCCACTTACCTTATCTTGTCGCCTGCCTCTGTTCTTCTGTACCTCCTCCCTCTGTCACTTGCATTCTCCATGATCTCCCACTCCTCCTCTGCTTAATTCTGCGCCAGCTAACCTGTGTCCCATCGTTGGAGCACCGCCTCTTTCCCCACCTCTGCCTTTCATTGCTCCGTCTCCACAGCTCCTTGGAATTATGCCCTGCCTGCAAACTATCCTGTCAACCTGAGTTATTATCCTTGTGCAAGGTGGCTTATCATACCCCCTCCCTGTCATTGCAATAATCTCCCTCGTCGCCGCCATTTTCACCCCGATCGGGGGCCATTGGTGATCCTTTTTATACAGCTGTGATTTCATTATTATCTTGAGTGATAATGGAGTTGAGTGTCTCCCATCGAGGATTGTTCCTTAAAGTTGGCCATTTGCTGTCTACCCTCCCCTCCTGTTCATTGCATCCCCAGTTTGCGAGGAAGTCTGCTGCTTTATTTCCATCTCTCCTTACATGATTAATGATTTTATACTCGATTCAATTCAGTATGTTTGCCAAGTCTTGAATTATCCCTGCAGTCCTCCAGCTCTTTGCTACCTGTTCCCAATTCTTCCCATTATTAAGATTCCTAAGCATTTCAACTACTATCTGTGAGTCACCTTCAATTTCCAGGTTTGTGTATCCATTTCTTATTGCTATTCTGATGCCTTGGTAGACTGCCATCAATTCTGCTTCATTATTGGTCATTATGCCTCCCCGGTCAGCATACACCCATCTAATGCATCTTTCGCTATCTCTGAAGATACCTCTGAATCCTGTTGGCCCTGGGTTTCCTTTGGAAGCCCCGTCAAAATTCAGTTTAATGAAGTTTTCGCCAGGATAATTGAACTGAGCTGAACTCTGGATCTGTGGTCGTTGGTTTCTTTTCTTATCGGGATACACCATGTTGTAATCCATATTTAGGTTAGCTAAGATTCGAACCTCATCTAGAGTCGATTTCCAGTCTTCTTCCTCCCAAGTCTCTGCTAGAACCGTCTCCCTTATTAATTTTTGCGTTCTTCTCCAGATCCTTTCTGGTGGATTGTCTTTATCTTGAAAGATTCTTTGATTTCTCTCTTTCCATATAAGCCATATGATGAATCCCACAGCTAGACTCCAGGCTCTCCTTACTACCGGGCATGAAAATTGACCCTTTCCCCATTGGAAGATGGTCTGTTTAATATCATGGGGGTCCCTATTTGATTTTCCAAAGAGGTTCCTGACTTCATCCCATTGATGCTGGGCAAAGGGACAAGAGTTCAGAATGTGTTCCTGTGTTTCATTTTCTTGTTTGCAAAGGCTACATCTGGGGGGTCCCTGGAATCCTCGCTTCTGTAATTGGTCCCACGTCAGGATTCTTCCCTTTCCTACTAACCAGGCGAACATAGTTACCTTCGGCCACCACTTGTTCCTCCATATTTGCTTCCAATCCAGAACTTCCTCTTCTTGTTCCTGACGGGTGATTAAATAATAGGCTTCTTTGACTGTGAAGGTCCCCCTTGTGGATCTTCCCCATCTGAGAATATCTGGTCCCAATCTTATTTTGATTCTTCTTGATTCCATCTCTTTTACTAGTATCTCTTTCTGCTCTTGGTCTATATTTTTGTCCCATTCTTCCGATTTCCCCCAAGTTTGCCATATCTCATCTAGCTCTTCTTCTTTCCAGTATTCTTTGACGTACTTTAGCCCCCCCATTACAGCCTTCTGATATGTACTTTGCAAAGTTTGTATGCCTACCATTCTTTCCCTTTACTACCATGCCTCCTCCCAAAATTTGGCTATTCTTCCGTTCCTAATTTCCCAGAAGGCATAATGGCTTATGATATCTCTGTTCTGGCTGGCCAGGTCCCATATTGCAGATCCTTTTGGGACTTCCTCCACTCTGAGAATACCTTCTGCAGTTGAGGGCATATTATATTTTTGGGTCCATATCCTTTTCCATAAATCATTACCACCCCTCATCCACCTCCACCACAGCTTCGCCCCTAGAACTTGGTTTAAGATGCCCGGATCCCTGAGACCTAGTCCTCCTTCTTCCTTTTGTTTTGACAGACCTTTCCAAGACACAAGGGCCCATTTCCTTTGCTGTTTAGGTCCTCCCCAAATAAATTTTCCGAAAATTTCCTTCATTCTTGTGCATACTCCTTTGGGGGCCGCCATCACCGAAAGGGGATAGATTGGAATAGCCTGGAGAATTGATTTCAGTAGCACCAGTCTTCCTGCTATGTTCAGGGATCGAAAGGACCAATTTGCGAGTCTGTTCTTGAGTTTTTCCATCGTTTGCTGCCAGTTTGCTATTCTTAGAGGATTTAAAGCTAATTGATTCCCCAGGTATTTTGTTGGTAATTCGCCTGGGCGGAATCCCAACGTTCTTGTCAGGTGGGCTTTGATCGGTTCTGGGGTGTTAAAGAGAAATGTACAGGATTTTTCTTTGTTGATTTCCATACCCGAGGCTTCCATGAATAAGTCCAGAATCTTTTTTACCCTCTTCACTTCTTTTAGTGAGACCTCACAAAAGAGCATAATGTCGTCTACGAACTGCTGATGGGTGATAGGTAAGTTGTTTCCCCATAGCCTCAGGCCCTTAATCTTTCTTTCCCTCATCTCTTTCTTGAAGTATCTTCCAAGTCCTTCTGCCGCAATAATGAACAAGAAGGGGGATAAGGGATCCCCCTGTCTCAGCCCTCTTGTGGCGTTAAAGGTCGAAGTTGGCATCCCGTTCAGCAGGATAGAGAAATTAGGCATTGATATCATGTTATAGATCCAGTCTATCCATCTATTACTAAAACCAAATGCCATAAGAATTGCTTTGAGGTACTTCCAGTTTAGGCGGTCATAAGCTTTTGACAGGTCCAGTTTTATCATCATTCCCCTCATCATGAAAAAGTGTTGTTACACTCATAACTAAGACTTCTTCATCACCTCGAAGCTCATATTTTTATAGTTATTCTGAATGATTCGAGTTTCCTTGTGCTCCATAAACCTAATAAATAAGAAATCATTTTGATAACCTCAATAATAGAAACCTTATTATCCTCTCTATGTATATGTTTTAGTTCCAAAAAACCCAAATCAACAAACACTGTAACTTCTACACCATGATATCTTAACATTTTCCAAGTTGTGTTAACATTCTTCCTATGATTCACAAAATGGTGAAAATACTTAGTGTTTTCATCTTCTTTAGGAATCCACAAGGCTCTACTTTAAGTATATGATTATTTTCGTTATTATTCAAAAACTTGATCATCGAAACCAACTACAACTTGACTAAAGAAAGCTTCCAAATTATTTGTTAATTCTTGCTCATACCCAATTTTATTTTGATGTGTCTAAATCAAAAAGCATTATTTTGTCCTTTCTAGATTGTTGGTGGAATTAATAAATACTAACTTACAAGTTCAATTAGCTTTTATGATTATTTTTATTTTTTTTTGCTTTCACCCTAGGGAACTTTAACGGGTCACTTTCTTGCAAATTTTAATTGCAAGAAGTTTCTAGTAGGCCAATTATATTTTATGATATCTATATAGTCATTTAGTAGTCACATTGAATTTAAATGGTTTCCCACTATGTGCTCCAATCTTCTAGAGCACTGGTTGGTGAACAAATTAACCATGCCACAAAAGTCCACACCCATACCACACACCAGCCCGCAACCCTTAATAAAAAAAACCAATAACTTCATTCCTAAAAATTATATTCTACTTTTTTCGCTATTTTCACTCAACCTTAAACCTCTCCAGGCAAAGAATGCCTTCATTGCCTTTGCATTCAATAGACCAAAATCTTTTGTTCTCTTTAAAAAATGATAATAAATCATGATAGTTAATTTGGGTCTCGAGTAGATTTTAAATACGTCTACTACAAAGTTTAGATTACCTACCATTCTAACATTGTTTGCATAACACATTTAGTAATAAATGTTTGCTGCTAGGTAAAACTTATTTAATTAAAATAACATGATGTATAAAATTTTACCATTTTATTGTGCAACATTAAACACTTAAACTATCCCAATGAAAAAATTTAATAAATATATAACTAAGCTAACTAAAAGAGTTTAATAAATATTTAATTATTGGTCTTAAAAAAATATTCAAAATGACTTGCAAATATTACTACTATTATAAAAACGTGATTTCAATCAGAATCATGCTCAAATAGTCATGCCAGTTAAAGTAGCTCAAATAGTCATGGGAGTTAAAGTAGTTGAAAATTTAAATCATTGAAATTGTTGAATTCAATAAACGAGCGTAGTCTTTATAATTGAATGGTTGGACAATCATGATATATTTACTTATACAACAAGACGATTGGACAATCATGATATATTTACTTATACAACAAGTTAATAGTTGTTTGATGGTTATTTCTCTTTTACAGATATTATTGAAAAAAAAATATTAAAACAATAATAAAATTTGTATTAATTTTATAAAAACATAAGTATAAAAAAAAGTTTCAAAAAAGTTACATGAACGACTTTCCATTTTTTAAAAAAATTAGTATGAACGTTTAAGGGATCGAAATTAAAAGAAAATTAAAACCTCCATTACCCTTTAATAGAGCAAAATTAAAAGAAAAGCTTTGGATCCTCCATTACATTGCCGTTTCAATGCTTTTCATACCAATATAAATAATGGCCGCACCTTTTACCATTGTTCTCGATGTAGTAAATGTTTGAGCCCTTGTCTTTTTGAAGATTTATGGTCTTGTGTTTGTTTCAAGCATCAGGGGATCGGCAAATTCTTGCTCACGTGTTGTTTTTGTTTTCTGTGGTTTATTGCTCTGCCGTTCTAGCTTTATTGTTTTCGTTTTCTCTGGGTTTATTGCTGGGCGATTTGATTCAGTTATCGTGTATATATTTTTATTTGATTTGGCTGGCTTTTGTCTTTTTTATTTTGTTTGCAGTGTTCTCTATTGGCATGTTAAATCTGTTTATGGAACTTTAAAATGTGGTTTGGTTTGGTTTGGTTTACTGTGAGATCTTTCCAAATTCTTCAGTGAATTAGGACTAAACACCATAAGTAAGAATATTATATAATTCTTATTTTCACTGGTTAATCAGCAGAATGATTTAGAGAGGGTACGAAAGAAGTGGTACAGTTTGCGAAAGGGATAGCAATGTTAGTGCCCTGCATTGACCAGAAAATTAAAAAAGCTTAGTTGGGGAATTTCAGGTATTTGGAATTGCAGTTGAGATTATTTTTTTTCTTATATTATCCGTTCTTAGTTTCCTAAGTGGTGTGAATATATGGTTAAACTAATTTTAATTTTAGTTTTAATATATTTCTTGAATTATATGACATTATTCCTCATGAGATGCTTTCTAATTTTCTGTTAAGATTCGTTTAAATTAATTGAAATTTTGATAGACTTGTGATATTATTGGCCATGGTATCTGTAAAATGTTAGAATAGAATTCAGTTTTCACGGCCTCTGTGTAGCAGATTTATGGTGATATATTTGATGAAATTATTCTCCAACTTTTGGCGCATAATTTTGTGCAAGGATTCAATTCTGGATAAAGGATTTTTGTCTCTGCTTTTTGTGGCTTTCTCCTCTGCTTCCTGCACGATGGATGCCTCGATTTATGCTGTTGGCTCCACATAAACTAAATAGAAGCTTCGGCCGCCTATTCTGGTAAAAAAGCCAAGTCGATAGATCCCATTAAATTAAATTAATTTTAATAATTTAAATGACATCAGAGAATTTTTGACAGAGTACTCGTTATTAGGCATTTGCAATAGATTTATGTGAATGCATTGATGAAATTATTCCACACAATACTTGTTTCAATGATCTGTGTCTAGGGATTCAATTTTGTATAAAGAATTGTTGCCTCTACCTTGTACGGCTTACCCGAGTGCTTCCTCTGGGGCCAATGCCTCTGGTGCCTCCTCTAGGGCCAATTCTCAACTGTAGCTCCGGCTGCCTATGCCTATCCAGCTCTATCTGCCTTCATGTATTCCACCGACCATAACTGAATGCAACGATTATGATAGCAGACGGCATAGTGAACTGCTTTTAATATTGAATTTATAGGTTAAGGAGAATGAGATATGATGAACGTTGAGCAGAAAAGTGAATGAGAGATGATGAAATTAATACCTCAATTAGAAGGATTGTGTTCAAGAGAATATATATGTGAGAGAATTATGTTCTTAATTTAGAGAATATATATGTGAGAGAATTAATATTTTGTACTATAATGTGCAAAAATAATCACCAAAAGTTTGCTAATATTTTCCCAGAAAATTCGATTGCTCTGCTTCAGCTACTTACAAATATCAGACCTTGTAGACTGAGCTTTCTCCACCGTGAAGCATCCATTTAAGTTGAGGAATTTAAGGTTTATGAGACTTGAAAGTGTCCAATTCCTGGCAGTTTCATTCTTGCTAATGTTTATGGCAAGGCAATATTTTGTGAAATGTCAATAGTTTGGAACCAAGGGTAAACACATTCAACCATCCGATGCTTTCTTCAATGTGAGATCTCTTAAAACAACCACCCATTCTTTCGAAAACTAAAGCTAGCTATTGGACAACCGTCCATTGTCAAAGTTGTGTGATGTTTTCACTGGAATTAGGGATCAGAAACAACACTTTAGCTAAGAATTGCAATGTCTTAGTTTTCATTAAATAAATTTCTCACCAGCAATATCGCGGTGATGCAGTACAGGTGTTGTGGGAGGGAGATTCGGAGATGGTGCACAGGGGGTACGGTTTGCGATTTAAAATTTCAGGTATTTTCGATTACCATAACAGGCTATCATGGTTTTGGGGAAAAGATTAATTAAACTACTATCATGGTTTTGGGGTTGGGGGAATTAATTAAATTGCTATCATGGGCTAAGATATTAATTAAACTTCTATCATGGTTTTGCGGGAAAATATCAATTAAACTGGCGATCACTGATAATTGAGATGGGATGAGACTGCATTGGTTTTTGGGCGATGTTCTTTGATAAAATTGGGAGTTATTAAAAAAATTTAATGCATTGGTTTTCAATTTTTCGAAGTTGTGTGAGTATTCAATTAAATTAATTCTAAATTTTAATGTATTAATGAAATTATTTGGGTACTCGTTTTCTTTATTTTTTCAAAGTTAATTTCATTGTTGAAGTGCTATTTTTAAGTTTTTCGAATTTTTGTATAAATCGATTAACTTAATTTAGATTTTAAAATACTTGTAGAAATCGTATCACATGGCATGGTTGGAAAGCGTAATCATTTTTAATGTCCATTGTAACAAACTTATGTTGATTCAACAATTGTACAGAATACCTTTTTTAAAACCTTTGTATTGTATTTATGCACAAGGATTCAACAATTCCAAATAAGGCATTGTTGCCTCTGCTTTCTCGCATTTTCCCGTGCTTATTCTACAGCTGATGCAGCCTTATGTACTTCCCGTTGCAGCCATATCTGCTTCACTTTCCATGACTCTTTTCATGAAATTAAATGACATGGTCAAATGCTTCCACTATTATTGAAGTTTATATGATATGGAAAATGACATGGTCAAATGATTTTACTTTTGAAGTTAAATATGATAGCGAAAATGAGATATATGATTAGACTATGGGTTGTTGTTTTGTCAGATTATGTGAATATGTGGCTAAATTAATATTAATTTTAATATATTTCTTGAATTATTTGACATCAGTACTGATGAAATTGCTTGACAGAGTGCCATTTGATGTTCTGGACTTTTTTAAAGATTCGATTAAATTAATTTTAATTTTGATAAACTTATAAAATTATTTGCCATGGTACCTGTAAAATATTCGAACAGAATTCCTTTTTCGTGGCTTTCGTAGTATATTTATGTTGAAATATTTGATGAAATCATTCTGCAGGGTATGTTAAGACGTTTGTAGCATATTTTTGTGCAAGGATTCAATTCCAGATAAATAATTCTTGTCTCTACCTTCTGTGGCTTTCTCCTGTGCTTTTGCAATGACCGATGCCTCTACTTATGCTGTTGGCTCCCGATAAACTAAACTCCAACTGCCTGTGCTCCTAAAAAACTAAGTTCGTAGTTTTTGTGGAGATTAGATTAAATTAATTTAAGTTTTCATATACTTACGAAATTATTTGGCATGGTATTTGTGAAAATGTTTGACGGAGTACTCATTTTTTAGGCATTTGCAGTAGATTTGTGTCAATGTGTTGATAAAATTATTCTAAACAATATATTTTACAATGGTCTTTGTCTAGGGATTCAATTCCCTATAAAGAATTGCTGTCATTAATATTGAATTTATACGTTAAGGAGAATGAGATATGATGAACCCTCATCAGAAAAATGAATGAGGCATGATGAAATTAATATCTCAATTAGAGAGGAGGGGTTGTCTGCCTAATTTTGTATATATGGAAAATATATCTATATATGAGAATTAATGTTTGGTGGTATAAATACAGAAATACTCCCCCAAAATTTGGGAATATCTTCCCAGAAAATTCGATTGCTCCACTTGAAGTACTTCCAAAGATATCAGACTAAGGGTTTCGTGAATCATCCATTTACGTTGAGGAATTTAATGTTTAAGAGAATTGAAAGATTTTCTGATGAGTGCAATTCCGGGCAGTTTTGCAGTTTCACTCTTTACTAATGTTTATGTCAAGGAAATACTTATTTTGTGAAATATCTCTTAAAACACCCACGGTCTGCCGATCCTTTTGGACAACGGTCTATGGTCAAATGCTTTTACTATTAAAGTTATGTGATCCTTTTGGACAACAGTGTATGGTCAAATGCTTTTACGTTTAAAGTTATATGATAGAGAAAATAAGAATGGTTAACACTAAGCAGGAATTGAAAGGTTAAAATGAATTTGTGATGATTAAATTAATTCCTCAATCTAGCCGAGTTGTTCTTCTTTTGTTTGCAGCTTCACTCTGTTTCTTACATTCCGTAGTCAAACAATGGGCTGGTCGCCCAGGTTGTGTAGAATTTCAATAGATATGAACCATATTTCCCTGAAACCACCATTTCAATAGATATGAATCATATTTCCCTGAAACCACCAATGGCAACAAATACGTGTGAATTTTGTGCAGCAACAAAACCCAAAACCATTAATAGCAACAAAACCCACAACCGATTGTTCCCCCACAACCCATCCAACAATAGTTTCATATTTTTTTCCCCGTTGATTTTTCATCTATTTTTTATTCCATTCATTGATTGGCTTAAAATAGTTTTAAGCCCTTTCTTTTGAAAGAATTGCAACTAATCATTTCAAAAAAAATGATTAAGTTTTAAGCCCTTTCTTTTGAAAGAATTGCAACTAATCATTTCAAAAAAAATCAGTTAATCATTTGAGTGGTTAAAGAAGTGCAGCTAATCGTTTAAATACAAAAATCAGTTAATCATTTGAGTGGTTATCTATGCTTTTTGCATTAACACTCTCATTTCTCTCTTTTTTGCATATGCCTCATTCTGATTTTCACTAAGAAATATTCTCTAGTATATGTATGCTTTATTTATTTTTTTTGCCCATCCTATCTCATTTTTTGAAGTAGGCTGCTTAATATTATCATAGGACCATATTTCTTTTAATTAATAGGTAGTTCTCACTTCTAAAAAGAATTAATAATGTGTTAAGAAAATTCTCATATCGGAGAGACAAGCACAATAAGGCTAATTAAAAATATACCTTATTAATTTGATGGACAGAAATTTAAGTATTCAATAATACCATTTTTAATGGTTGAGATTAAAATAAATATAACTAATTAAAAAGCTACCTTATTAATTTGATGGGCAGAAATTTACTTATTTAATAATAGCAAAATAGTTGAAACTAAAATTTCAGAGTCTTTTTGATGTTGGAAGCATAATATATCATGTGGGGTTTACATGTAGTTTTAGTATCTAACCAGGTTGAGATGTTTATTTTGGGGATGTTTCTTTTGGAATATGAGGTTGGTTTCAATTTTATTGCTTCTTTCACCATTGTATTATCAACCAAATATATATTTACACTTCACACATAATTTTTGTATTGAAGTATAGATTAAATATATAAGTAATATTTTTAGTAGCATACCATGTTGTGCTGTTTATTTTGGGGATATGACGTTGGTTTCAATTTATTGCTTCTTTGACGGTTGTATTATTAACGAAATACATATTTACACGTCATGGGAAATTTGGTATTGAAATATAGATTAAATATACAAGTACTAATTTAATTTTTTTTAGTGTTTAGAGAAATTGATAATTGAGCATTTATTCTCACTTGCATATGATTTCAGAGCTTATTAAAAACATAGTAGATCAGAAAATTGGGATATTTTGCTAGAAACTTAACATATTATGTTGGATTTATGTGTAGCTTCTAGATCAGACAATAAAATCATGTGTTTAATTGTATGAATAAACTCTAATTTCAACCCTATTGCTTCCTTGACCGGTATATTTTTAACTAAACATATATTTACCTCACCAATCAATTTAGTGACGAATTATAAATTAAATATATAAGTAGTAGCTCAATGGCAATTGTATTTATTTTATTCATACCATATAGATTTTGTATTTTGTTTTAATATATTTTAAATATTTTCGCTTAAAACAAGTTAATAAATTATATTATTTACTAAAATGCTAAGACTATATTATCTCAAAAACTTGCGACACCACATCAAAAACTTAACCTATTATACAAAATTTATGTCTATCTTTTGCATTCAACACTCATATGATTATCAAAGAAAAGAATAAATTTGTTTGTAGAAAAAAATTGTAGAATGTAAAGTAGACTTCACTTCTATTTACTAGATAATTGTTTCTATTTAATAAAAAGTTGTGAGTAAATTGTTATGTAAATTGCATTTTATAATTGAAAATTATGGTTATTTATATTATTAAAAAGTATTTTAATCATATAATTCTACCTTCAACTCCAAAATAATTTCGAATTCTAGCTTATTTACAAAATAGTTTTGAATCTTTTCCAACTATCTTATTTACTCACTAAAGTACTTTAAAATTCTAATATTTATCAAAAAATTGACTTGTAGAATTAAAATGATAAATCTATAAATAATATCACAACTTTCTAAAAAATAATTCCACTTAATTACACCAATTAAGTAAAAAATAAAACCCACCAATTATTAAAAAAAATAAAATTCAAAGCATGTCCCAGATATAGGGAGAGGAAATCACAAGTCGTATCCAAAAATCAAGAGATTAACACTAATCCTAACACAACACAAAACATTTACTTCAACAACTAAAACAGACATACACATGTTCCCAATGAAGCATGTGCAACTATTTGCCAACCTGTGACTATAGAACATTTGGACCATAAACCATTGAGTGAGCTCTGTTAAAACGAGGTCCCCCACCCGGTACTCTTGTGTATGTTGGTGTGTTTGTTATCATGTAGGTGTAGTTTAGCGGCTCTTCTAAAAGGGAAAAGTGTAATATCCCTCCCCTTAATATTAAATAAAAATAATAAATAATACAAAAATACAAAAATAATAATTAATAATATCAATAATAAATAAATCACTTAATAATGATAAAAATAATAAATCATAAATCATAAATGTTAAATAATAAATAAAATTAAAAATATATACAAAGAAAAAGAAAATAGTGATAAACATACTAAAGCTCTAGATAAGAATAAGGAAACTATCAAAAAGAAGGAAATAAAACAAGAAAAGGAAACTATAAAAAAAAAGAAATAAAACAAGAAAAAGAAACTATCAAAAAAAAGAAATAAAAAGAAAGTTGCATGAGACACATGGAGTGTGTGCATGTGGTTCCTCTTCCAATGTTTGTTCTATTTAATAGATGGCGAGGAAGATGAGAGGCATGAGTACGTACGTTGATTGAGGGCTAGAGGGTGGCCAGTTGTAGCAAGACGTTGCACAATTGAGCCTACGGTTGGGTGGAGAGTCGTGCCCAAAACCTTGTTGCGGTAAGCCTACTTCGACATTAGGTAAATAGGGAAACACTATTCATTCAATTTGCATTTAGTTAATTAATTACATGTTTATTGGGCTAGGTAAGTGCCACTCTCATTTAAATTAATGTTAAATTAGATATTTATTTTTTGCACTGTTACATATGGTATCAGAGCTTTGACTCAACCCTTAGGGCCTATGGGGATCTTCGGAAAAAAAATTATTTTTTGGAATTCTTTTGGGTTGTTCAACTCCTTTTACCTTTCTCTGTGACTTCGCCTCTATGGGTTTTCAGAATCTGTAAAAAAAAAAAAAAAACATTTAAGATAAAAATTAATGAAGAAATGAATAGTACACGCGATAAGTAAACATTGATTTTATAGGAGGGAGAAAATTTATACTTAGACTTACACCCACATAGCTTATGAAATCACCCACATAGCTTATGTGATTTCATAAATGAAATAGGCAATCTTATATTCATTATGAAATTTATCTTGGCTTCCAACACCTGTAGCAAGGCATAGAACTAATACTTAGATTGAACCATTCCTGTAGGAGAGCTTGACCTATTCACATAAAGCCAAATAAATAAGTTTGAGACAAGAAAGCAGCATTAGCCTAAAATTCTGTCACAAACATAACCATCAACATCAGTACAGAATAGCTGACACGTTAAATCTTTCACAATTTTCTCCTGTAAGCAACGTTACAATACCACTGTCACAAAAACAATGGAACATAATAAAATTACAAGGACATGCAAAAATATTATAATTATAGAAATATTGAATTCAAGTTGAGATTGGAAGGATTCATTTAATAAGCAGTACTGTTGAGAATCAAGTCAGATTATTATGATGTGGTAACAACTGTGATATGATGAAATACAAACACATATAAATGCATGACTGCAGCTTAAATAGATTCTGAAACGATTTGACTAGCAGTCAGATAACACATGAATAATAAGTGTAATGCACAATGTCAGGTGAACCAGAGACCAAGTAAGCCATACTCTAAATCAGAAAGTCCTTCAAGCAGCACAGATGTAAAACTCTTTTTCCAGATTAGCTGACAAATTGTTCATGAAAGATAAAACCTCCTAACCTATTGTTGTCAATCTTACCGCTAAGCTGAATTTTGTTCCATTTAATTCTACGTTTTTACAACTAAGCAAATTTTCAGAAGATACTTCTGAAACAATACCACAGTAGTAAAAGCAGAGGACCTGTTCCCAGAAATTGACTTCACTGTAACTCAAATAAGCATTAGGAAAAATTAAATATCTGAAATTCTGATATGTGCACTACTTGATACTTATTTTGATCACTGCTATTTAAATCAAGATCAGACTGAGATGTAAAATAAAGCAAGTGTATGTTGTACAAGAATTCCCTACTCAACTAGTAGATGAACTGTAACTAAAATAATACATCGCAGTACAGTATTTCCTCAACTAACCTAGATCTCCATCAACAAAATGCCTTGCATAAATTACTGCGATCTATTTCAAAATTCATCTTTGTGTTGGTCATTAAAATGCTCATTTCGCACTTGAGGCCAATGCAATCCTTATGCTTTGAAATACTTCCCATTGGCAACATCTTCCTTAAAAGATAATTTAATCAATTTTCCAGACAGGTTAGCTTTTCGATCTTCTTTAACGTTCAGTACTGTATTTTATTGCTTCAATCGCCAATAAAAGCATTAAATTCCATGCCTTCTAGAGAGCACATTCCAATCTAAGACAACTGCTTTTACCAGAAAATGGAAACTAACCTTCCAGCACTCTATCCATGTTCTTAAAAGCTAGCTCCTTGGTAACGGATTACTATTGCCTCAAAGGCAGTAGTGAGGCATTCGGACTATATGGCGTTATTGAATATATGATGAAGATCATTACTCCCGCACCATTCAGATTGTATGGCGTTATTCAATATGTGACGGAGATCATTACTACCGCATGCATGCACTCATCCAAAACGTTTTTTGTTTTTGTATTCTTATAAGAAATCTCTACATTATGGGTTTTATGAACATAAATTAAGGGCGAGTATTTTTTCAAGTTATTAGGACCGTATTACATCGCATAACCCATATATATAAGAGCATGAGTATTACTCGTCGAGATTTCTGAGTATGACCCATGCTCGTTCAAATGGCAACAAATTTCATTGTTGTTAGTTCCCCTCTCCAATCATAGGCCTCGGCTCGACTTGCAGATATCCCCTAATTACAAGAGATAGCATTTGCATGGTGATTGTTGGTAAAAGAGTGAAAAAAACAAAAACAAAAAACAATGATTGTCATCTACTTTATGCTCGATTTCCATTGCAGTACAGTTGTTAAATCTAGGGCAGATTCATATGCTTACAATTTTTGCCAAATTCGCCCCGGGGATTCTGTTCAGATAATCGAAGGGTCGGGATGACTGCGTTTTCCTCATTTTGCAAGCAAGTACATGCATAATTCCATTATGTGGAAACAATCCAATAATTAAAGGTTATGCTGAATTAATTTTTATATTAATACAGTTCATACATGTAACTTTTGCTTGAAATCCATATAATTGGACACATGCATGATGCAATCACTCTGGAAATCATCAAATATTTAAACCTAGGGGCGTTGATTTAGTTTATTTTTATATGGAAATCATCAGATATTTAAACCCAGGGCCTTTGATTTAGTAACGCCTGTATTTTTGGCTTCAAATCGATAATTGGACACAGCCAGCCAGTCTTCAAACCGTTTACAAACCCAAAAAAAAAAAAAAAAAAACATTTATTTTGTTTTATTTTATTTTTAAATTAGCAGATTTTTTTAATTAATTAAATTTGAAAGCGCATGATGTGAGATTATTGATATCAATACTGGTTCTTCCTTATCCTCTATTGATTTAAGGTGTTCCTCCTGCAACAATCAAGGCAATCTCCTGGATTACTCATTGAATATTTTAGTGTTCTGACAACTGAAAGAATCTTGACATGCTTGCTTTAATTTTCTTTTTCACAGGGCAAATTTGGCAAAGGAAGATGTTACATTTTGTTTCCATTCTTCTATCTATTCATACATTTAAAAAAAAAAAAAAACATAGTCCAAGTGTGTATATATATATATCTATATATATATATATATATACCGTTTCACATAAAAGGGATTTGAAGTGCTGTTTTAATGTCACGCTCTTTGAAAAAAATAAAAATAAAAAAATTTCAATCTCTATAATTAAACCAGTTCATTTGGTTCTATCCCATGAGTTCATCTGGTTCTATCCCATCTCTCTTGTAGTCCTGTAACTTTCTCAAATTAGGAGATCGATGAAGAGATAATAGACTGTAAACTAGATTTTCTAATTTCGATTTATTAAGCAGGTTGCCAACATTGGACAACAACTTTAAATAATGCAAATTCTGCCTGAGTGAGATTACATTTTTATTCCTTCAAATTTGATATATTAATTTTTTAAACCAACCTATAATGTCAAATCTGCAATTTGTACACATTGTTCATATTCCAAATTAGCTGTTTAAAATGACGTTAATGAATTAGAATGTATGAGTATGAAGGTATTCCTTAAACTATACAAATACCATACGCTAGTTAGCCGCAACAATGAAAGGATGAGTATCATCATAAAATTATATTAGGATTGATTTTAATATCAATGTTAGACATAGTACTTATGTTAATTTGATACAACTTAAAATCAATTCCAATATAACTGGGAGAAGTGGAATATAAATATTTACATTTCATCCCACTATAAATTTGAATTCTTTTCCATTAACAAACTTGCACGATAAATAAATAAAATCTTCTTTAAGAAATGACAAACAACAATGAGTTATTGACGGCTCTTATTATTTTGATTCTCGGCTCTTATTATTTTGATTCTCCTTTGAGAACGTTGATTTATTCAATATATAACTTTATATATATATATATATATATATATATATATATATATTCTGAACTTGAATTATAAGTTAATAAGAAATTATAATATTTTAATTATGGTTTATATTTTATATATATATATATATATTTAATGTTAGGGAATTTAATAGTAGCCATATTTTCTAAACTAAGTGATTTTTGAATGATCTGTTTTAAAATCCAATCATGCATTTTGTTATTAATCATAATATTTTGTCAAATTCCATAATGTATTATATTTTAGTAGTGAAATTACGATATTCAATATGGTTACAAATAAGTATTATTTCAGAATTTGAATACACTTTATATGGATATGGTAAAAAGAAAAAAAAGAAAAAAGATCAAGTTATACATAAATCTCATTGGTGAAATGTGGTTTAAGTTGTAGTGGATGCAAGTTCTTGACTTGGTGAAGATTATTTTCTTGTCCAATTTGTGTATAATGATAGTTATGGTTGCGTCTTTTTTTTTGTATTGGTCAAAAGTTGTAAACAATTCTTTCAATATCTTTTGTTAGAGTTTGTAGGCATCCTAGTGGTTAGATCAAAAAGTTATAATACACAATTCATGTCATTAAGAAATTCCATATGTTAAGAAGAAGCCAAGGAATGATGACATTTTTTTTATGCTCCCTATAGCATGCACAAAAAAATTTAATAAAGGCGATAATGAAATTATGGTAACATTGGGTTATAGAAGTAATAACTGCATGAATATTTGTATGATGGGAATTGGATAACTTTGCAAGTAGATGCAAAATTGGTAGATTTAAAAGTGTCTAAATTGGAAGTTGAGAATACTTGTAATTGATGAGAATGTCAAGTGATAAACTAGGATGAAAATGATGATTAATTGTGGGAAAATGATATAGACTATGCAGACTAATATTAAACACCAAACATGAAGCCTAGGAAAAAGAATTATATAATGAAACCTTGAGAAGGACTACACATAAATTGATAAGAGAAGAGAAAATCAATTAATAGAGGATGTACTGGATTCATGATACTGAGACTTTTGCAAAATAATTTATCAAGTTTTTACCATGGGAAATGGAAGGAGTTACCAAGCACACCAAGCATATGAAACCTTTTTGTGGATAATAGTGGCTTTGGGCTCCAAATGATTAACTAAGGATGAATATAATGAGACAGTAAGGCAAAGGTGTAAATTGATGTAAAATCCAATATTAATAATTTAAGGAATGTTGTAAGGCTAGTAATATATTGAGGTACGAAGAAAATATGACGAGAGATTAAATTTCAAAGCTGATGAGGCTCACAATGCATTGTCAACTTCCTAGTTGAAAGAAGTGAAAATGAATGTTGGAAAGCAATTGGTATCTTGATGAAAACATGAAAATAATAGTATTGATGAAATAACATAGATCTTAGAGGGATGTTGAATAATCTTAATTCATAGTTAGTATTCATTGTTTATATAATTAAATGAAATCAGTTCATGATAATAATGCTTAAAGTGCATTGTTGTTCTATATTTGATAAGTATTGAGATGGTTATCATATTAGTGATGTTTCATGATGTGATGGTATGAGGGTATATGTGATGCTTCTTTATTTATCTGTTATTATAACGATGTTGAATGCTCATAATGGGTGTGATATTCATAGAGATCATAATGTTATGATAAGATGTATATTGACATGTGTTTCATTTATTACGTGAAGTCATGATATATCTTTGATGCAAATATGTTGATGTTATAACTTATGATGGTATTTCATGAGGTGAAGCATGTGATAGTTGCATACAAATTTATGACATGCATGAGCATGCAGTTCGTTATTTTTGCGATTAACAATGATGAATGTTCTCATGATGACATGCAAGACTTGGCATGTGGATTATTTTTTATGACACTATGATGGTATAGCTAATGCATTGGTTGCATGTTGAGGTGTGATGATTCACAGGACTCCACAAATGGGCCGAAAGGGCCGGTTTATTTGATGATCTTGTGTGAGCCCATACGCATGAGAGAGAATAAGTAACACCATATGTGTCACGCCCCTACACCTGCGGTGATCTTTCAACCGCTTGTAGCGAGGTGCGGCACCACCGAACGCTTTCTTTTTAACAATACTAACGTTTATGGACTACGCCTACTCCAACATAAACTTACTTTAACTTATGTTCTCTTGCAACCAAGTAAAGAGTTATCCTTTATACTTTAAAGAAGATCATTCTCAATCATTAACCATGTACAATAAACCGAGAACATCAACAATACACAAGTATAAAGGGAGGGGCAACTCCCGGTAAAGTCTGCCCAACAATATATTATAACAGCTTCTTCAATTTTACAATATAAGTGTGCTTGACAAACTTCAAGCCAACACTTAGAATAATTTTACAACAGGCATAGAACAGCCTTATACATCATCATATGCACTCTTGCACAAAGAAGAATGCCCACCCGGGCCACCTATCTTACTTTG
This sequence comes from Pinus tabuliformis, assembly GCA_031772625.1. NCBI lineage: Eukaryota > Viridiplantae > Streptophyta > Pinopsida > Pinales > Pinaceae > Pinus > Pinus tabuliformis. The sequence goes on along the minus strand of CM062817.1, from coordinate 1,460,506,998 downwards.
TCAAGCCCTGCACACAATCTGCACCTCGGCACACTTGCCTCACCCAAACCGGCACTTAGAACCCAAATCTGCACTCACAACCGAACCTTCATACCTCAACCTGCAAGTCACTTCCTCCTCGCACTTGGATTAGACTACGCATGAGGTATGCGTATCTACCTCCAAATCTGCGTAAGTACTTTACCCCTTGAGCGTATGAAAGAGCAAGCGAAGATACTTGTTGAAATGAGCTCCCAAGCTCATACATATATACCATGTTCATCGTAGGTTTACATGGGGGTGTCAGCCCCATGGCCGACCCCACAAGCCACTATGATACATGCCCATACATCTTATTAACATGTCGTCCTTTATATTCTTAATATCGCATATAAATGTGCTCGCTCACACTTAGTCGCATTAAGTGTTGCACCTGTATTGTCGCTTTTAACGTCGCATTGCTGTCGTAAGTTCATCGCACAAACGTCGCAAGGAGACCGCACACCGTCGCACAATCGTCGTTTGGCGCGCCCGCGCGCCCGCCCGCGCCCGTGCACGATCGCCCACCCGGCGCCCGTCGCACCCGCAACCGGAGGTCCTTACATTCTCCTCCACCTGAAATCGTTGTCGTCCTCGACAACATACCATCATCCATGATATGGTCTCCTCCACATAAGGCAAACATCACTGCAACATATGTAGAACCACTGTCATCTGCACTATGTTGTCCATGTGTGTGTCTCCTCCAAAGTGAAGAGATCATCTCATCAAACCGACTCTCGATGTGCCACATCTAGGTCCATGAAGCAACTCTTCATCACATCTACAATGTGCCATCCCTCAAGTCTGCCATCGAAACAAGTATGCACTTGTCTCACCTATCCATGTGCTGCCCATGATCCTTGATCAAATCAGCTCCCATGTATAGAAAGTCGTTGAGTCTCGGCTCAACCCATGCTCAAGTGTATCACCAAAGCATCATCATCATCATTGTAACTCCATCACTCCAAAGTGCCTCATCGATCCTCCACATCAAGTCACTCTTCCAAGCCATGCCCATACATGCACTTTGAAAGTATGCATCCCATACTGCATCAAAGTCATCTGACCTCAGCTCCTCAATGTATTAGATCCCTAAGTCCACCATACATGAAGTCCCTAAAAGTCACAACAATCTCATGTCATCATGAGCTCCATGAGCCATCTCCAACCAACATCTCAGCAAGCATACAATATGCCTCAGCTCCCCATGTAGTAGGAATGCTCCATAGCTGCTCACAACTCCATCCAAGTAATCAACTCTTGATGTGCCCCATTCAGGTCCATGAAGTCCTCTTCATCATCTGCAATGTGCCATCCTCAAGTCCCCATGTCACACTAGCAAGTCCTCCTGCATAACATTCCTGTCCTAGCACTCCTCTTTGGATGTCCCTTGACATCTCTACAAGTGCTTCCACACAATGTCCTTGCATAGGTCTGCCATGCTCCATGTCTTCAAGTTTCCAACCTGATGTCCATGACTAAGTTGCCCATGTAGTCCAACCAAGTAGACACATCACAACATCTGGCCATCCCATCCAAGTCTTCAACTTTCGGTTTAGTGAACTCGGTCACCCAACCATCTCATCATCATGTCATGAGTCCCTTCATCATAACTCCTCCACCAAAGTGTCCCTCAAGACTTGCTCTTGATCTCGGCCATGACAAGTCCACCCAAAACATCACAAGTGTGTGCCCTCCTCAATCTGTCCATGAGTCATGTCGGGCACTTAGCCAATCCTTCATGTGGCTAAAGCATGACCCAATCCTCCACAACGATCATCAAGTTCCACCCTTGTCCTGGGTCCTTGCACCTTTCATCACAAGGTCACAAGTAACCCCAACAAGTTCTTCAACAACTGACAATCCTTGCTTCTCCATACAAGGTTCCATCATAGTCATCCATGGTAAGATGTCCTCTTGCCTTGGCAAACTGGCTTTGCCCTTCCCTGCATATAGTCCATCTTCCAATTGCCCAAATGAAACACAAGTACCAATACTTACTTCATCATCATAAGGCTCCTCCTCATTTATCCATGTTGACAAACTGCACGATCCTGGTTCAACTTGAACATCCTCAAGTTCATCCTCCATCGTAGTCATGCCTGCAACATCTTCATCATAGAAGGGGACAACAATAGCCTTGTTGCCCTTCAAGAATTCTTGTCCAAGTATCATATCGAAGTCATTCATCTCCATCACTATGAAGTCCAACTGACCCTTCCATTCTTTCATCTGCACAGGTACATCGTGTACCAAAGCTCTAGAGTTCTTGACCTCCAGCCCAGTCTCTTTTGCTAACCGTGTTGTCATAAAGTTATGTGTAACACCCGTGTCCACCAGAGCTTGAATGGCCTTGCCATAAACCATCAATTCTATGAAACCCAGACTATTCTCCATAACCTTATCTGCACCTACTTCACCTGTCACCAGCTTCGACCGAGCTCTGATACCAACTGTCACGCCCCTAGACGTGCGGTGATCTTTCAACCGCTTGTAGCGAGGTGCGGCACCACCGAACGCTTTCTTTTTAACAATACTAACGTTTATGGACTATGCCTACTCCAACATAAACTTACTTTAACTTATGTTCTCTTGCAACCAAGTAAAGAGTTATCCTTTATACTTTAAAGAAGATCATTCTCAATCATTAACCATGTACAATAAACCGAGAACATCAACAATACACAAGTATAAAGGGAGGGGCAACTCCCGGTAAAGTCTGCCCAACAATATATTATAACAGCTTCTTCAATTTTACAATATGAGTGTGCTTGACAAACTTCAAGCCAACACTTAGAATAATTTTACAACAGACATAGAACATTCTTATACATCATCATATGCACTCTTGCACAAAGAAGAATGCCCACCTAGGCTACCTATCTTACTTTGTCAAGCCCTGCAGACAATCTGCACCTCGGCACACTTGCCTCACCCAAACCGGCACTTAGAACCCAAATCTGCACTCACAACCGAACCTTCATACCTCAACGTGCAAGTCACTTCCTCCTCGCACTTGGATTAGACTACGCATGAGGTATGCGTATCTACCTCCAAATCTGCGTGAGTACTTTACCCCTTGAGCGTATGAAAGAGCAAGCGAAGATGCTTGTTGAAATGAGCTCCCAAGCTCATACATATATACCATGTTCATCGTAGGTTTACATGGGGGTGTCAACCCCATGGCCGACCCCACAAGCCACTATGATACATGCCCATACGTCTTATTAACATGTCGGCCTTTATATTCTTAATATCACATATAAATGTGCTCGCTCACACTTAGTCGCATTAAGTGTTGCACCTGTATTGTCGCTTTTAATGTCGCATTGCTGTCGTAAGTTCATCGCACAAACGTCGCAAGGAGACCGCACACTGTCGCACAATCGTCGTTTGTTGCGCCCGCGCCTGTGCACGATCGCCCGCCCGGCGCCCGTCGCACCCGCAACCGGAGGTCCTTACAATATGGGCTGGGGACAAACTCAATCAACACTACATATGCCAGTGGTTCCTTTGTCTTGTGTATAGCTCTTGATGGATAGCTCTTGAAGAGCTATGGGATCATCTTGAGGAGGCCAAGTGCCTGATGTTCTAGGCTTGGTGCCCGTTATTGGATTGGGATGCCAAAGTCTGGAAGGGATGTAAAGGATTCCGATGCCTGGTTCTGTGCGCCTTAGTAGTTGCGGAGGGAGTGGGCCAGCCTTGCGAGATGCCCGGGGTCATTGAGTACTAGATCGGATGCCTACCTTGGGACAGATGAGGTCTGAATCAGGCACGAGCCTTGGGGCCAACCTTGGACTAGGATACAGACTCGGTCAGGCTTAGCCTATTGCCGAAAGTGGGAAAAAGGATAGAGATTCCTTGAGATTTCCCGGGGTGTTGGGGACTTTCGATGCCTGCTAGTTATACTAGTTCAACAGAGGGTGTTGGCAACATGAAGTAAATTAAATAATAAATAATAAATAATAAAAATAATAAATAATTCAACTTAACTTTGGGACGAAGTTCCTTAAAGTGGGAGAGTATGTAATATCCCTCCCCTTAATAATAAATAAAAATAATAAAAATAATAAATAATTAATAATATCAATAATAAATAATAATAAATAAATCACTTAATAATGATAAAAATAATAAATCATAAATGTTAAATAATAAATAAGATTAAAAATATATACAAAGAAAAAGAAAATAGTAATAACCATACTAAAGCTCTAGATAAGAATAAGGAAACTATCAAAAAGAAGGAAATAAAACAAGAAAAGGAAACTATCAAAAAAAGGGAAATAAAACAAGAAAAAGAAACTATCAAAAAGAAAGAAATCAAAAGAAAGTTGCATGAGACACATGGAGTGTGTGTAGGTGGTTCCTCTTCCAATGTTTGTTCTATTTAATAGATGGCGAGGAAGATGAGAGGCATTCTTGCATTCCATCTTTCCGAGATTCTGTCTTTCATTCTCTTGGGAGAATGGTATACTAAGACTTAGGAGTCACTGGCAGTAGTACGTTGATTGAGGGCTCGGGGATGGCCAGTTGTAGCAAGACGTTGCACAATTGAGCCTACGGTTGGGTGGAGAGTCGTCCCCAAAACCTTGTTGTGGTAAGCCTACTTCGACCTCAGGTAAACAGGTAAGCACTATTCATTCAATTTTCATTTAGTTAATTAATTACATGTTTATTGGGCTAGGTAAGTTCCACTCTCATTTAAATTAATGTTAAATTATATATTTATTTTTTGGACTGTTACAAAAAGAAAAAATTAGCACTTTAGTTTTTGAGATTTATTTACGTTTTTATTTTTATAATTTAATTTAATTTAATTTATAATTTATAAAATGATATAACAAAAATTTTAACGATAATTTATAATTTAGTAGAAGGGAGATAGGAGAGATTGAGCCTAAACATTTAAATATTAGTTCAATATGAAAAATTGGTGTAGTGTTTTTAAAAGGAAAATTACATTAAAAAAAAATGATAATAATTAAACATAATGTTGGCTCAATTAAAAACATTGATATAAAATTATAAATATTTTTTGTAAAAAGCCCATAATATGCATATCACATTAAAAGAAATTTAAGTAATGGTGTGAAGGTCACAGCTTACTCCGTGGGCCAAAATCCAGTCATGTTAAGCGCTGGTGCGGCTACTGAAACCACTTACAAACTAGGAAAAAAAAATTAAGTAATAATGATTCATATTCGCAATCATAAAATACAATTAATAAATATGTAAAACTTAATTGATTTAATTTTTCCCTAGAAAATAAAATTAAAATTCATATTCATAACTATTATATTTACATCATTCTTATTCAAATTTAATTAATAAGTACATAAAAAATCAATATTTTGCAATATAAGTTTTTCCTATTTATCTATATATTTATGATCAACACTCCATAAAACATTAAAAAATTTAAATTTTAAAAATTTATAAAAATATCAAAGAAAATTTCCCCATATGTAACTAAATATATTATCAAATTTTTATAAAACTAAAAATAAAGATACATATATTATTGAATTTTCATAAAACTAAAAATAAGGATATAGAGGTGTGAAATTTATATAAAGATAAATATTAATATAGATCCATCTTAAGTTCAGATCTAGTAGCACCCACAACAATTAAATTTCTTTAGGTGCAAATTTCAATCACAAAGAGATTTGCAATTGAGAAATTTGATCCCTCTCTGAGGGGTAGTATATCCATATCTTAAGATAAATTTATCTTGATATAAGATAAAAATTAAAATATCAAACTTTCATCATTTGTAATTTAATCTAAAAAAATTTAATGATATTATGAAAATATTAAGATAATGAACATTGATTGCATATTTTTGTGGTCAAATTTTGACGAATGGTTATTCAGAATAAATGCAGGGTATCCATTTTATTTTTATTGTGGATGCTTTTATTCAATGGCATATCCCCTCATCCGGACATATGTCCGTAAAGAAGAATGGCATAGATCTAAGGGTTATATAGAAGTAAACTGAGAGAGAAGGGTTATATAGAGGTAAGGGTGAGAGAGAAGAGAACCAATGGATGGTTGGATAATGGCCGTAGAGAATATAAAAAATCTTAAGAAAATCCGCTAGAGAAAAAATGCAGACGAAAGAGCCAAAGAAAAAAAGGAAAAACCCTCAAAATAAAGGCAATTCAATATGGGATAATATAATTCCAAGAAGCACTTTGAAATAATAAAAGTTTTATTTTCATTGAGGGTTTAGGATTTACTATAATAGTGATTGTGTTATGCAATATAAGTGGCTAATATGTGGATAATATCAATTCAAAAATAATATAAGGTAACCTTAACCGATAAAAAAAATTTATGGATAAATTAATTAATTAATTAAAAGTAATTTTTTAAGAATATAGAGAGAATTCCATGAGAAAAATAGAGATATAATGGAGATGAAATAGAGATGAATAAAATATTGCAGTAAGCAAAGGAGATAAGTAAAGAAAGATACAAATGCACGGGAGAATTAATAAAAAAGTGATGCCTTACTTAAGGAAATACTAAGATAAAGAAATAACAATCAACTAGATAAAGGACCAATGACAAGGGTAAAAGGGAAGGTGGGGCCAACAATGGAAGAGAAACAAGCGAAAGGAAAGGGGGGCATGGCGGGAGGCAAGGGAGGACAAAGGGAGGAAAATTAAGGGGAATATCATATAGTATGGGTAGTCTAATTGGGAGAGCGAATTTGTGTAGAATTCGAGGAAAATTAAGCGGAATATCATATAGTATGGGTAGTGTAATAAGGAGAGCAAATTTGTGTAGAATTCAAGTCCAGTGTACCTATTGAGATTGTTTTGATGCTTTATAATTTCCAAGCCCTCTCTAAATATTCTCTTAAAATAATAGTTTTCTTTTTTGATGATGTGAATGTCTTCTAAACAAATATGATGTGTGGAATGTTTGGAGTATTGTGCAAGTGTTGAAGTGTGTATAAGTTCATTTAAAAAACAATGAAATTTCATCTTATATTTAATATAAATACATTTACAAAATAGTTTATCTTTTTCCATGTATTTTTAATATTAATATAAAAAATAGTATCCTTTAATATAATTAAATCTCTTTATGTAATTTAAACATTAATATGAATTATTTTGGTTATCTTGGCTTTGCAACTCACTCTACGTGAATGCACATCTATGGTTTATGCTTGAATCCTCCACAGTTTTAACTTATTCACCCTTGGTCATCTAATACAGCCCTGAAAAATCCCCATTTTGATTCGCGATCAATTACCACCCAGGGAGGAGGGGTCCCTGACACCTCCAACCCCCCTTCTAACCAACCCCATCATTCATCCTCGATCCCTCTCAAGCCCAAATCAAGTGACACCATGGATATCGACAGGCCTCACACCTCCCTCCCAGAATTGTCGGGAGCACAAAATCACTCTACCCCAAACACCTACATTCCCAAATCCCTGGAGATCCCCACGCTGAGTATCTACAAATTCATCGACATCTAGCTGACTGATAAATCCCTTCTGGAGTGAATTGGGCTCGGGCGGAAACTGAAATCCCACTACAATGTTTAACTCAGCTATAAAGGGTTATTCATTGTGATATTTTATTAGGTTTAATATCTCTGTGTGGTAATGGAAGGAGGTCCTTACTTCTTCAACTTCATTAGCCTCTACATGCGTTAATGTGTAGAAATTTATACCGTGACAAGTGTGAATTCTCATGGCAACCAATTTAGATATGTTGTACTCTCTCCCACAAGAGTACTAGGACCCTGAAACCCTAGTTGAAATTGGCAACGAGCTACGAAAATGCGTTCATTTCTCGGAGCAAACCAAGCAAGGAACGCACGCCTCCTGTGCTAAGATCTATCTCTATATGAGCATATCAGACACTCTTCCATAAGTCGTAGGCCTAGAATCTGAGGACATTGATTGGATCCAAATGCTTGACTATGAACATGCCCCCTTCATGTGTCGTAGCTGCAATGAACATTTTCATTGCCAACTCACTTCCCCCAAGTGATCTGAGAAGGGAGAACCAACCAAGGATGACGATGTATTGACAAAATCCCCTCCAAAAGGCAGTATACCAAGAATCCAATGGATCCAAGGCACCCAAAAACCATGCCACTCGCAACAGATTTGAAGCGCCTACATCTCTTCAGAAAAGTCTAAAAGAGAAAACCTCAACCTCTACTCCAAGAACCCAAGAAACCCATGTCCTAGCCATGGATAGGCTTGGAAAGTCAATCCTTAGCAAGTTCCAACATCATCCACCACAGTAGCTCCTGGTACCCCAGCCATGCAAGGCGCGTAGACCCCCTCAGCACACACTGAGGATGTTGATATGACAGAAGATGAAGATCTCATAGGCTTAGAGGGATTGTATATACTAGCCATGGAGGATGCATGAAAGAGGAACAACCTCAAGGATATCCCCCAAAGGGGCGGCTATAGGAATGACAAGAGGGTTGAGTATGATTACCTCATGTATAGTGATCCTTTGATCAATTAAGGGATAGTTAGGAGCCAGATATGATGAATCATTAGGCCAGATATTTGGTACAGAGAATCATTGATAAGAGGGCAGATGTTGAAGTCCCAAAGAGCATTCTGTCTTAGTGGAGAAAGAGGGTTGGTAGAGGGCATATCATTGAGCCTATGTTCAATCACTCTAGAGGAAGATAGAAGATTGATAGTGGTAGTATTGATGTAGGAGATGTAAGCATTCTGAATTTGCACAAGTTGTGGTGATCAGCAAAAGAGGATGAAAATTACTTCCGTGATGTGTCGAAGCTACGCGGATTTAAACAGTTGTGGAAGCGCTACATTAGCGAGTAGGTCAAGTGTATCTTGTTCAGGGAAATATTGGTGATCATAGTTATTGACACCAAGCCCTATTCATTCAAGTATCATAGATGTATGTAAGGGTCGTGATCCCTAGTATGGGTTCCGTAATTTTTTTGTATTAAGATTTGTGATATAGGAAGTTGTGGGTTAAAAATTGTCTTTTGTACCAGCTAATTCACTTCTGTATGTTCTTTGTAGTGAAAATTTCTTATCTTGTGGCATTTTAATGTGTTTGTGATCGTGATCTTAGACTCAAACCTGATTCTTAGTGTCGTAGAAAAATCAACACTATGGTCCCTAGATGGCGTTGTAAAAGATTGGAATTATGGCATACAAATTGGAGTTGCATCCATCTTCATGTATGCAACTACTCTTCCATATTTTTATCTTAAATAAGGTAATCAATTACAATATCCCAATTCATATTACTTTGGTAGATATTAATGAAGAAGAGAAAATCATATTAGAAGCAAAAACTATCTTTGAATAAAGGATGAAGAAACTACGAATTCGAATAATTATTGAATTCCTCATCAAGTGGAAGAACCTATTAGTAGATGAGGTGGCATGGTAATATGAGTTCTTCATGCATAAGCATCCACAATTAATCAAGTTTTGAAGGCAACACTCTTTTGAAGAGGAGAGAATCTTAAGCCATAGATATTGAATTATTATATTTGTATTATTATATTAATACTGTCCTTATTGGTTTCTAGACCCTTTTATTTTAATTGTACCCATTGTCACGTATATATACCAAGGATACCTAGTTTTAGAGAGCATATCAACTTGTACATTGGTTATATTGTGAAAGGAGGTTTCCCTTTTAAATAGGGTTCACAATCATTCTTCCCTTTCATTCTCAACTGATTGAGTTACTTATTTTTCTCTTTTTCTGCTACTTGGGTGTTTCGATGCATAACATTGATTCATCAAACTTGTAAATATTTCTAGAGCATTGGTCATCCCAAAAGGTACCACCACAAATTCATAGTATCCAAACCAAGTTTTAAACGCTTCCTTTGCAATTTCTTCTTCCTTATTTTTCAATTTAGACATCAAAGACCATTATATATCAATTTTAGAAAATACCATGACTTCTTTCATTCAATCAAAATATCATCAATTTGAGGTAAGGTGTATTCATTTTTAATTGTGTTTGTATTTACCTACTTGTATTCAATGAAATGCCTCTAAGGCACATATTTATTTCATATAAAAATCACGAGTTCTCCCCAAGTTTATATACTAGGTTAAATCAACCATTCAATATATTTTGAAGTTGCATGTGTAAATCCTACAATTCTAGAATAATCATACAATATAGAGGCTTGGAAATAGCTTATATTCGTGGTTTAAGTTCAGCGGTAAATTATATCTCACATTTTAATGGTAGTCTAGCTAACTCTTCTAGAAATGCATCAAGAAACTCTAACAATATATGATGATGCTATATATCTTTTGAATATTTATTCTAGTGAATAGCCACTACTGCATGCATAAAACAACCTTGTCTAAGTCTCTTTTTCAGTTGTAAGGCTGAAAAGAATCTTAGAGTTTCTTCTCTCTTGCTTCCTACCAAGATTCTCATTTTCTGTAAATCATGTACAAATTAAAGTAACTTACCTTTCATTTCTAGAATTATTTCATGAGCTCCCAGCGAATCCATAAGAATTATAAGATATGATCCCAGGGTACTAATGTAACAACCCAAGTGAAAATTCCATGTAAATAAAGTTAACAAAGGCATAATAATAACCGATTATTCTGGGTTGAATGTTGGGCAAAAACATCGTAATGAGTTTGTTCATTTGGTTTATTATGCTAAGGAAATTGGCAAAGGATTCAGAAAGGGAAAATGGCATTTTTGGCAATTTATTTATGAAAGTAATGGAAATTAGGATAAAATGAAGGTGAAAGGTCATAGGTTTCATGTGAGGATGAAAATTAATAAAAATAATGGGAAAATGAAGAATATAGAGTCCACATTAATAAAAAGGCTTATGAGGATCAGTTGGTACCTTTTTGTTAGTTCAGTTTTGGAGCTGTCTCTCTATTCTCTCTCTCTCTCACACTCGGACACTTAGAGTTTTATTGGAGCACTTCAACGTTGGATCAAGAAAGGAAGAGAGGAAGCAAATATCAAGCAACGAAAAGTAGGATTAGGCAGCTAGAATGGGTTTACTTGCAGGGATCAATTTGCATGTGTGATTTCCTTGCTAGATTTCGCATGCATGGTTATCTATGTGTGTTCTAGGTTATATTTTTTTCATTGCCATGGATTTTTCCAAGTGTGGCAGTGCTCTTCAGCCTTTCCTTTCCATTTCGGGTTAGCATTGAGGTGATGGGTTCTCATGTTTTGGTGGAGCTAGGTTGTTGGATGGGCTCGAAGCTGAGTGAGGCAGATCTCTGAAAGGAAAAACACATGGCAGAGTGATCCCTGATCTGGACTATGGATTGCGGTAAATCCACTGGCTTAGTAACCCCTGAACCGGACTGTGGGTTACCGTAAATCCAGGTATTGTGTGCCTCGTTGGGCCTAGGAATCCTCGACTAGCGAATGGCGGGATATACAATAAATTCTAGAGGTGGGGTCCCTAGAACAGGCCTAGGAATCATTTTCTGTGAATGGCGGGATATGTGGTAAAGCCTGGAGGGTGTTGTGTTGATCATGGCCTAGTGACCCTTGAATCATACTATGGGTTACCGTAAAGCCTAGGGACTAGGAGGTAGTAAAATTCCTCATGATATAGGTGGATAAATCTGGTGGCATCCATGCTCATTCGTTTCTTCTTTTGGTTATGAGTCCCGCATTCATGCTTGGAATGTGGCACGAGAGTGGTTGGCTGAAGAGAGAATCGGATCATCGAATCTATGGTCAGGTGGAATAGGGTAGTCACATATTGGGTTGGTTGTTGCATTCATCAATAAGAGTTCCTTTCCTTGGTATTTTAGGTGTAAATGTACTGGTTCATTTGTGGCATATATGGCTATTGTATGCTCATTATTTATATTGTTTATATGCTAGTTATGAATATGTTTTATGACAGTGACAATGTAAGGTTGTCGTCACGTTTTGAATTGTAAATGAATGGATAATGAATATATGACCTAATAGATATGTGATAAAGCACCAATGCTTCCAGATATTGAATTATTATATTTGTATTATTATATTAATATTGTCCTTATTGGTTGCTAGACCCTTTTATTGTAATTGTACCCATTGTCACCTATATATACCAAGGATACCTAGATTTAGAGGCCATATCAACTTGTACACGGGTTATATTGTGAAAGGAGGTTTTCCTTTTAAAGAGGGTTCACAATCATTATTCTCTTTCATTCTCAATTCATCGAGCTACTTATTTTTCTCCTTTTTTGCTACTAGGGTGTTTCGATGCATAGCATTGATTCATCAAACTTGTAAATATTTCTACACCATTGGTCAGCCCAAAAGGGACCACCACAAATTCATAGTAGCCAACCAACCTTTAAATGTTTCCTTTGCAATATCTTCTTCCTTATTTTCCAATCTAGATATCAAAGACCATTATATATCAATTTTGGAAAATACTGTGACTTATTTCATTCAATCAAAATATCATGAATTTGACGTAGGGCTTAATGATTTTTAATTGTGCTTGTATTTACCTAGTTGTAGTCAATGTAATGCCTCCCAGACACATATTTCGTTCATAAAAAAATCGCCAGTTCTCCCCCAGTTTATATATTAGGTTAAGTCAACCCTTCAATATATTTTGAAGTCGCATGTGTAAATCCTGCAATTATATTATAATCATACAATATAGAGGCTTGGAAATAGGCTATATTCATGCTTTAAGTTCAATAGTAAATTATATGTCACATTTTAATGGTAGTCTAGGAAACTCTTTTAGAAATCCATCAAGAAATTCTAACAATATTTGATGATGTTATATATCTTTTGAATATTTTTCTAGTTCATAGAAACTACCACATACATAAAACACCCTTGTCTAAGACCCATTTTCAGTTGTAAGGCTGAAAAGAATCTTAGAGTTGCTTATCTCTTGGTTCCTACCAAGATTCTCCTTTTCCCTAAATCATCTACAAATTAAAGTAACTTACCTTTCATATCTAGAATTATTTCATGAGCTCCCAACCAATCCGTACCACGAAATATAACATAGGATCCCAAGGTGGTAATATAAGATAGTATCTACGTACTACATGCTCTCAAATTAAGCTCGTAATATTTTAACAAGTGTTCTACCTCTTTTTAATAATTAAATTCATCTCAACCAATTTATAACGAATTTTATTGCATTCCATTAAACCACATCTAAATAATGAATTTGGAGAAATAAAAGTTTTATTGTCTTTTGGATCAATTAATAAAGAAAATTTAATTCCATTTATTTTACCTACAATCTACAAGATTGTATATTGATGTTCTACTTGATAATTATTCACCATAACATGAATCCTATGTGTCTTATGTTAGGTTAATATTGACTCACAAAGTAGTTAAGATAGCCTTGTTTTGGTCATTAATGGATTTATCATTGGTGTTTTATGAGCCCATGCCATGGGTGACCCATGGTATTTAATGTAATGAATCCTATTTAAAGGCTTGAAGAACTCCATAAAATGCCTCAAGTGGCCTAGTGTTTCGTCAACTCAATGGATAAGGTCGATGTGTGTGTGTGTGTGTGTGTGTTTAGTTCTAATTTTCCCACTAAATTGTTTCCAGGGTAAATATCGACTCTTTTCTACATGTGTACCATGAGTTTATTTCATTTCTCTAGTTACACTCCATTTTTAACATGTGGTATCATAGCACAATTCGAGAAATAATATAAACACAAATGATTATGCACATGGAAAACATGTACATAAGAGTCAATATTTACCTTGGACGCACTTTACCAGGAAAGCCAACACTTGAGATATATATCTTTGTTACCATAATCCAAGCCAGCCAAGCTCCAAGCCACTCGAGGTATTTTGCAACAGATTCCTTAAGGCCTTAAAATAAGCTTAATCACATCAAATATCATGGGAAAATACCATGGGTTTCCCAATACCAAGATCCTATAAACCACCAAAAATAATCATGTTAACGACCAAATCAAATATATTGCATATGCTAAGAATCAGTTGTGGACATATGGAATACAAATGTAAGTCTACTGAGTCATCAATTATATAATAGTGTTGAAGGATCCCAGAAGGTATCCTTAGTTGGATCATTGATGAGATCAAGCAAAAATACCAAAAACTCTTGTATATGAGTTTGATATGGTTTGCATATCAATGATGCATAGCAGTTGGAGGTGTTATCACTCAGGTTGTCCCTGAAGGTTAAGAAAGGGATACGGCCAAGGTAACCACAAACCAACTTTGGACTGCAGGTTCTAGCCTGCCTGCAGCCAGAGAGGGCTCTCTCTTATAGATTTAGCTTTGTTTGAAAGGATTTTAGGCTAGGTCTTGGGTTCAGGGGGTTCTTTGTTTTGTTTTGGTGGGAAAATTGGCACTTTCAGGTAGAGAGGCAGAGTATAACCTGAATATTTCAAACCATTGGGCGTGGAGTCGAGGAGGGGAACTGTAGGTGCGTCTCTTTAATAACAGTGAGGGAACATGGAGCAAGATAGCTGAGGTTGAAACAATTTTCAGGTTTAAAGGATGAAATGAATGCTAAAGAAAGAGAGGCAGTTAAGAATCTCTCCAACAGATTAGCAAAGAAAGTAATAGGGTGCTACCTAAGGGCAGTTAAGAATCCCTAGATAATTGGCCAACACAGGTGAATTGGGGTAAACATGAGCCAGAAGGAATTCAATATTCATAACCAATTCATTCAGAGGAAAACATCAACAAACATCAGGAATCGAGCATAGAGAGTATTTAAACTAATTCTAGGCTATTCTTTTTTCCTGCTATTTAGATAATGGTAAACACATAAACAAAGATAAGAGGCACTTATTGTTTCAGGCCGCAGCACAAGAATTCCATCTTCAGTCTCCAAAAGCATTTATCAACGACAGACAGTTTGCTCTCCAAGCTTTCGGCAATCTTTGATTACAGAAAAATCCAGGTATACACAGCGAGTCTCTAGTGAAGAATTCTCAATTTACCAACCCTTAAAACTATACAGAGGGTGGTATATATAGGGAAAAACTTTCTATCTACTGTTTTTTATTACATCTTGACCTAATCAGGTCATAATTAACTGACCTAACTCTACCAGAAATAAATGCATGAAATAACTCGGGCTGCGCTGGGGCGGCCGTAAACAGAAATGAATAAGTGATGTAGTCCTGGGTGCCTTGGGGCAGTGTCTTCTGAAATAAATATGCATGGGTTCCTGCTTCCTTACTGTCCTGGTGCTTTGAATGCCTTAATGGTGATTTGAGGGCAAGGATGGGCTGATGCTTATTGATTTGACTTTCTGGGGGCTTCATCAATGTGCAGGTGCTTCGAGCCCCTAAACAAATCTTTGCTGATACTCTTTGGCGTCTTTTCTTCCACTGATACTCTTTGACAAAATCTGGACTGCTGATCTGATGTGCTGCGGGTCTAATCACCAGTAAATGGCCGCTGTTCGGCCTCTGTATCAACTGGAATTGTCTTCTGCTCCTTCTGGTATGCTCTGTGAAGAAAATGGGTCATTTTTGCGCCTTTTCGAGCTTCCAAGGGCCGCATGATGAGAAGATTCCCTAAAGATTTTCCATTTCGGCCTAAAAAATCCTAGGCACAAATCGCTCATCAAAAACTGCCTCAGAATTGGATTCCGGGGCTCCGAAGTGCGACTTTTGCGCCTTTGCGCCTAAAAAAGCGCTGATGACGTCAGCATGATGTGACATTGTACGGCAGGTGATGTCAGCAAGACGACATGGCGGGATGACGTCAGCATGACGTCATCCTGTACGGACGATGACGTGGCAGGTACAGCGGCTGGGACATGTGGCAGTGACGTGGCAGGAGGCCACGCAAGCAGGTGACGCGACATGTGACTGGGCGAGGGGGTGATGTAAACGGTGACGTGGGGTGTGACGTGGGCAGGTGACGTGGGGTGTGACGTCACCGGGCAGGGCGGTAAGCGGTATTAGGGCGCACCGCTTTTTGGGGATGGTGGTTTCGGGGGATGGGGCTCCGCCACAGCCCAACGCTTGACGCGTGGCGGGAGTACGGCGGTAATACCGCCCATCTCCCGGACGCTAAAGCTCGGGCGCTTTGGAGATGGGACGGCCCGCCCACCGTAGATCTGTGGGGCGGGGGATCTAACGGTTGGCGGCGGACGCGAAGTGACGGCGGGTTAGTGCGGGGTATATGCGGAGTATATTCGTTTTTTAATATTTGCGCGGGTGGGTTTAAAACTTAGGGAAACGGGTTTATGTGGGTTTTACGGGCGCGGATTTAATATTTACACACCGAAACTTTGGGTTAGGGGCGGAATATGGGTTTTTTACAGCGCTGGGGTGAAATTTTACAAGGAAAAAAGGTGAAAACATGGGTTTTTTGGGGGTTTTAGGGTTAGGGAAGAGGTTACTAGCTGACCAGATGTCAGACTAGCTCCTTAATGACGCGGATGGGCTAAAGACAGCCCCAGATGGACTGTGATTTCCCGGACTTAGTAGAATTATGGCTATAATGCCAGGGAGGGGATATTTACATAGGGGAGTTTTATATACATGATTTTAACAGGGGAAGTGGAAGACTGATAGGGAGTTATATAATAAAGTTAATAGTTAATATGGAGATGAAAAGAGGGCGCTAAGGTGTGAGACCTTATGCCATTTTTGGGAAAAGAAGGCTCACAGATGATGAGTGAGCACTCCTTGAGTGAAGCAGATCCTCACCAAGGCGAATGTCATGGAAATGATGAAACTGAGAGGCTCAAGCAGATCTTGACCTCTTGGGGGATGTTAGTAAGTGACTTGGGGGAAATGAGGAGAGGGGAGGTTAGTGAATTCCAGCTCGAGTACCTCCTTTGAATGCAAGACTACCTGATAACTGTGATCTGAAAAGATAAGACATTGTGAGATACAAAATTGATCATCAGTCATCACTCTGCCACCGAACAGCTACCTACCCAGCCTACTGTCCTAACATTTTTTCTTCTTTTTGTTTTGGGTGCACTTAGACTTGCAGACCCAGATTCACAATTTTTCTTTTGGATTTTCCTATCTAGATCTGCACTTATTTCTGCCAGGGCCCAGATTAAACAGTTGGGTCCCTTTGATTCTCTACCTATCTACAAATATGCCATGATTAAACTGTTTCGACAGATGCATTCTCTATATTCTAAAGCAGGAAATTGAAACCTAGGGAGACCAAGATTAGATTGTTTGGACCTCCCTTAAATGAAAACTCTCCAAAACTGGGACAACTCAACAAAATGGAATCTCAGCAGTGCATTTGGATCAGCACACTCTCATGGTTTCTTCTTTGGTCTCTTCTGGAAATATGGAACACTGCAGCTTGCAAAGTATGACATATTTGGCATGTAAAAATATCAATCATGAAAAATGAAACCATGTTGCAACAGGAGGCTAACATGAGGAACTACAGAACATTATGGGGGTAATATGAGACGAAACAGGGACACTTTATGTGAGGTGATTTCAATGTGTAGGGAATTTACCCAAGTGGATGAATGCAAATTTGTGTCAGCGTGGTTTAGCTCATCATGACTATGTAGAAGATTAGTTATTCCCCTTGAGGTCAACAATTATTGTAGTTTCCTCGGAGTTATTAATTTGATAAGATCTAAGGTCTTAAACCACCCATAGGTGCAGGCATGAAAATATCATCACTACAGGAGGTGGAATGCTATAGTAGCATCCATGAATGAAGTTATGTTAAACCTTGAGAACAAATCTCCAGTTTAATAGGATCTCCCAAGAACCTTTGACTTCATAGTAGCATTAGTGGCTTTAATGGGTTCCACTCAACCATTAAAGAAAGAACAAGAAATGAGAGTTATGGGAAAGGATAATTTACATTGACACACTAGGGGAGAACTCACTATCAAAGAAATTACACCTGCAAGTATCCTAAATCAAACGCTCATATATTTTAGCACCAAGATGGAAAAAATTCATTAGGAATGATCAGTTACAAATTAATGGAGTTTGAGCTATTACAGTTAGACAAAGGAATGTTTAGATATCACACGCTGGAACTTATTTGAGCATGGCATCAAAGATTCAAACCATACAATTCAAGGTTTTCATTGTGATTATAACAAACATCCTTTCCTCCTACTACAGAAATCATCCCTTAGCGTTAAACCTAATGAACCGATTTCTTACATGAAGTAATGGTTCATGGGTATGTGAACCATGGTAAATGAAACCTAGAAAAACATCACAAGAATTGACATGGAAAATAGTAGAAGCACATGGATGTAGATTCGAATATTAAGAAATACTCAAATAAGGAGTGTCTGATTCAGCTTGTTGTATTTGGAGTAGAGAGGGATGTTGGTAAATAATATGGTAGATGTTTCTTGCGGCTCGTGGGTTCTCCCATAAATAGGGAGTAGACTATGAGGAGACTTTTTCTCCTGTAGCCAAATATTCCTTTATTGAAGAATTTCTTTCAATAGCTTTTGAGACAAGGTGGAACATCCACCAGATGGATGTGAAGATCACCTTCATCAGTGTCATCATTGAGGGAGAAGTCTATATCGAGCAACCATATGGGTTTGAAGTCCATGGTAGAGAGACTTATGTATGTAGCTTTAATAAATCGTTATATGGACTCAAATAGCTACCCAAGGCATGGTATTCTAGGAGCGATAGCAATATGCAAAACATAGGCTTCACCAAGAGTGAGGTGGATCCCAACCTATACTTCTTGTTGATTGGGTCTAAGCCCCACATTTTAGTGTTGTATGTGGATGATCTAATTCGAATAGGTGTAGAGAGATTGATTGCGTGTTGTATTTCAGATACAACATTAGAATTTGACATGAAGGATATCAGGTCGATGCATCACTTTCTAGGAATTTGCAGCAAACAGGCGAGTTCCTCCTTAGGCAACGGAAGTACAAACTAAAGAATTGTCTCCAGTGTTAAATTTGCACCCATATTTGCTCCTATTGCCTTAACACTGGTAGCTTAAAAATAGAGTTCATCTCTTGTGTCTTCAGCCAAAAATCCCTCATTTCATAGATTTTTGGTGCTTCGTGTGTTCTCTGCATAGTAAGCATATGAGCCTATCATTTTGTGTCTATTTTGCACACTTTGATCAATCTCCCTCTCCACGAAACTACCAAAAGACTCTCTCCCTTTGCACCTCTGACATTTTTGGTTCATAAACTCCTTTCTTTCTTTGCCACATTCCACAAGAAAATGGGACAATATGGGAGATCATCCTCCACTCAGGCTGCCCAGTCTAACTTCAATGTTGTCAGCACAAGGCATTTTATGGTTAGGTGGGTAGTCATGACAATTAATAGATGTTGGTATGGGACTACCCATGGCATGCCATAGGAGAACCAACCAGCGCGCAAGAGGCCCTCAACAGGCATGCAATAGTGTATGACATGCCTTCCCTCTAAGAGCTTTGGATATGTATGCTCCTCCCTTCAGCCGGTCATCACTTTATTTCCACATAGATTTTGTATACATCCATAGTTCACATAGTCATGCTAAAATACACGGGTTGTCATGAAAAAGTGTTGTTACACTCATAACTGAGACTTCTTCATCACCTCGAAGCTCATATTTTTATAGTTATTCTGAAAGATTCTAGTTTCCTTGTGCTCCATAAACCTAATAAATAAGAAATCATTTTGATAACCTCAATAATAGAAACCTTATTATCCTCTCTATGTATATGTTTTAGTTCCAAAAAACCCAAATCAACAAACACTGTAACTTCTACACCATGATATCTTAACATTTTCGAAGTTGTGTTAACATTCTTCCTATGATTCACAAAATGGTGAAAATACTTAGTGTTATCATCTTCTTTAGGAATCCACAAGGCTCTACTTTAAGTATATGATTATTTTTTTTATTATTCAAAAACTTGATCATCGAAAACTTGACTAAACAAAGCTTCCAAATTATCTATTAATTCTTGCTCATACCCAATTTTATTTTGATGTGTCTAAATCAAAAAGCATTATTTTTTCCTTTCTAGATTGTTGGTGGAATGAATAAATACTAACTTACAAGTCCAATTAGCTTTTATGATTATTTTCATTTTTTTGGCTTTCCCGCGAGGGAATTTTAACGGGTCACTTTCTTGCAAATTTTAATTGCAAGAAGTTTCTAGTAGGCCAATTATATTTTATGATATCTATATAGTCATTTAGTAGTTAGATTGAATTTAAATGGTTTCCCACTATGTGCTCCAATCTTCCAGAGCACTCGCTGGTGAACAAATTAACCAATACACGGAAGTCCACACCCACACCAACCCCCGCAACCCTTAATAAAAAAACCAGTAACTTCATTCCTAAAAATTGTATTCTGCTTTTTTTGCTATTTTGAATTCACTCAACCTTAAACCTCTCCGGGAAAAGAATGCCTTCATTGCCTTTGCATTCAACAGACCAAAATATTTTGTTCTCTTAAAAAAATGATAATAAATCATGATAATTAATTTGGGTCTCCAGTAGATTTTAAATACGTCTACTACAAATTTTAGATTACCTACCATTCTAACATTGTCTGCATAACACATTTAATAATAAATGTTTGCTGCTAGGTAAAACTTATTTAATTAAAATAACATGATGTATAGAATTTTACCAGTTTATTGTGCAACATTAAACACTTAAACTATCCCAACGAAAAAATTTAATAAATATATAACTAATCTAACTAAAAGAGTTTAATAAATATTTAATTATTGGTCTTAAAAAAATAATCAAAATGACTTGCAAATATTACTACTATTATAAAAACGTGATTTCAATCAGAATCATGCTCAAATAGTCATGCTAGTTAAAGTAGGTCAAACAGTGATGCGAGTTAAAGTAGTTGAAAATTTAAATCATTGAAATTGTTGAATTCACTTCTTTCTATATGTAATTAAGGATGCTCCATGACTTCTATAAGCAAGCGTAGTCTTTATAATTGAACGGTTGGACAATCATGATATATTTACTTATACAACGAGAAAATAGATGTTTGATGGTTATTTCTCTTCTTTAGAGATTTACAGATATTATTGAAAAAAAAATATTAAAACAATAATAAAATTTCTATTAATTAATTTTATAAAAACATAAGTAAAAAAAAAGAGTTTCAAAAAGTTACATGAACGACTTTCTGTTTTTAAAAAAGTTACATGAACGACTTTCTGTTTTTAAAAAAGTTACATGAACGACTTTCTGTTTTTAAAAAAGTTGTATGAATGTTTAAGGGATCAAAATTAAAAGAAAATTAAAACCTCCATTACCCTTTAATGGAGCAAAATTAAAAGAAAAGCTTTGGATCCTCCATTACATTGCCGTTTGAATGCTTTTCATACCAATATAAATAATGGCCACACCTTTTACCATTGTTCTCGATGTAGTAAATGTTTGAGCCCTTGTTTTTTTGAAGATTTATGGTCTTGTGTTTGTTTCGAAGCATCGAGGGATCGGCAAATTCTTGATCACCTGTTGTTTTTCTTTATTTCTCTGCCGTTCTGGCTTTATTGTTTTCATTTTCTCTGGGTTTATTGCTCTGTCGTTCTGGCTTTATTGTTTTCGTTTTCTCTGGGTTTATTGCTGGGCGATTTGATTCAGTTATCGTGTATATATTTTTATTTGATTTGGTCGGCTTTTGTCTTTTTTATTTTGTTTGCAGTGTTCTCTATTGGCATGTTAAATCTGTTTATGCAACTTTAAAATGTGGTTTGGTTTGGTTTACTATGCGATCTTTCCAAATTCTTCAATGAATTAGGGCTAAACACCATAAGTAAGAATATTATATAATTCTTATTTTCACTGGTTAATCAGCGGAATGATTTAGAGATGGTACGAAAGAAGTGGTACAGTTTGCGAAAGCGATAGCAATGTTTGTGCCCTGCATTGACCAGACAATTAAAAAAGCTCAGTTGGGGAATTTCAGGTATTTTCGATTGCAGTTGAGATTACTTTCGGTTGTTTCAAGTTAGACGCTCTTGAAATTTCTTAGATTATCCGTTCTTAATTTCCTAGGTGGTGTGAATATTTGGTTAAACTAATTTTAATTTTAATTTTAATATATTTCTTGAATTATTTGACATTATTCCTCATGAAATCGATGCTTTCTAATTTTCTATTAAGATTCGTTTAAATTAATTGAAATTTTGGTAGGCTTATGATATTATTGGCCATGGTACCTGTAAAATGTTAGAAGAGAATTTAGTTTTCATGGCCTCTGTGTAGCAGATTTATGGTGATATATTTGATGAAATTATTCTGCAACGTTTGTCACATAATTTTGTGCAAGGATTCAATTCTGGATAAAGGATTTTTGTCTCTGCTTTCTGTGGCTTTCTCCTCTGCTTCCTGCACGATGGATGCCTCGACTTATGCTGTTGGCTCCACATAAACTAAGTAGAAGCTCCGGCCGCCTATTCTGGTAAAAAAGCCAAGTCGATAGATCCCATTAAATTAAATTAATTTTAATAATTTAAATGACATCAAAGAATTTTTGACAGAGTACTCGTTATTAGGCATTTGCAGTAGATTTATGTGAATGCATTGATGAAATTATTCTACACAATACTTGTTTCAATGATCTGTGTCTAGGGATTCAATTCTGTATAAAGAATTGTTGCCTCTACCTTGTACGGCTTACTCCAGTGCTTCCCCTGGGGCCAATGCCTCTGCTGCTTACTCTGGTGTCGCCTCTAGGGCCAATTCTCAACTGTAGCTCCGGTTGCCTATGCCTATCCAGCTCTATCTGCGTTCATGTATTCCACCGACCATAACTGACTGCTGGCAACGATTATGATAGCAGACGACATATTGAACTGCTTTTAATATTGAATTTATAGGTTAAGGAGAATGAGATATGATGAACATTGAGCAGAAAAGTGAATGAGAGATGATGAAATTAATACCTCAAATAGAAGGATTGTGTTCTTAATTTAGAGAATATATATGTGAGAGAATTATGTTTTTAATTTATCATCCTTATTCAGGAAACAATGCACAAGAAGGAGGACACCTTGTCTTATTTCAGGAAAATGCTACCTACTTGGTTCATGGTTGCTACAGAGGCAAATGGTTTATCGGGCAGCATGGCTACTCTTTGGGATCCCACCAGGGTCAAAGCAAAGGCGTACAAATGCTACGCCGAGATTATAATTACGGCTTCAATCAAAGGTGTTGAATTCCTGATAAACATTCTCAATCTTTATGCTCCATATAAATCCCGAATTTCTTTCTGGAACAGGTTCTTCGCTTCAGAGCTCTTCGATATTAATAATCTCCTTATTTCTGGCGATTCGAATGTTGTCTTGAAATCAAACGAGGTCTGGGGACAGGGAAAGATAAACAACTGCTTGGTGGATCTCATCAATTCTGAGATGCTCAACAGAAACATGGTCGACATAAATCCCGCTGTATTGAAGCCGACCTGGTCAAATGGTAGAGTGGGCAGGGCTTACATAGCCAAAAGGCTCGATAGGGTGTTTATCCATTTTAGTCTCATTGATAAAATGGGTATGCCAAGGCTATCTGTGGAAAATGTCATGATCTCGGATCACAATCCTATCCTTCTATCCTGGCCTGCAAATCTATTTAGAAAAGGTTACTCCTTTAAGTTTGACAGTAGCCTCCTTCAAGACTCTGCTTTCAATGTATACATTCAGAGTGCATGGAAAGTGATAAAGGACAGGGATAAACAATTTATTTTCTCATCCTTCAAGGAAAAATTGGTCGAGATCAGGAATGTGGTGAAAAAATGGCAGTTTCAAAAACATCAGAAGGATAAAGAGAACCTCCAAAGGATTCAACAGGAATTGGATATGGTGTTGGCATCTACAAATTTCTCCACATGCTCTCTTGAGAGGAAATGCCGTATTAGAAACCTGGAGAAAGAGAGATTTTGTTTGCTGAAACATGAGGAAGCCAAATGGAGGCTCAAAAGTAGAGCCTTGTGGATGCATGAAGGAGACAAAAACACAAAGTTTTTCCATAAATATGCAAATGCAAGGAGAGCAAGGAACTTCATATGGAAAATTAAGGATGATCAGGGTGGTTTTGCTGTCTCCCAAGAGGACATTACAAAGCAGGCCATAGGCTTCTTCAAAAAGCAATATGGCAGGTCAAATGAGATTGCTTTCAATGATATTAGATGGGGCATTGACTTGATGCCAGAGATGTTTGATCAAGAAAAGAACGACGCTTTGTTTTGGCCAGTAGATGAAAATGAACTCCTTGAGGTCATGAAATCATTTAAGAAGGATAAGTCCCCTAGTCCTGATGGATGGTCAATAGATTTTTTGATCCATTTTTTTGACCTTTTCAAAAAGGATCTCCTAAGCATGGTGTAAGCCTCCAGACTTTCAGGCACCATTCACAACCTTACCTCGTCCACTCTCATTGCTCTCATTCCTAAGAAGGATGAGCCTGAATCATTCCTGGACTTTAGACCCATCTCCCTTTGCAACATCACTTTCAAGATTATTACAAAGATTATTGCTGTAAGGATTAAAGAGACTCTGGCATCCTGTCTCTCTCCCAATCAACATGCTTTTTTAAAGGGTCGTAATATACACGATGTCGTCACCAGTACACAAGAATGCTTACATTCTATGTCTGTGCATAATTCTAATGCAGCTATTATAAAAATTGACCTTCAGAAAGCATTCGATGTCTTGGACTGGGGATATCTGCAAAGCCTCCTCGCCAAAATTGGTCTGAATTCAGGGCCCATTCGTTGGATTATGGCTTGTATCAAAAATGTCAACTATGCAGTTTTGATTAATGGCTGTCCTTCTCCTTTCTTTCGGGCAGAAAGGAACCTTCGACAAGGCTGTCCACTGTCGCCTCTCCTCTTCATTTTGGCCATAGATGCTTTGAGCTTACACATCAACCGTGCAATGGCAATAAAGGAATATATTCCAGTCAAAATCTGTAAGCAAATCTATATCTCTCATAACCTGTTTGTAGACGATGTTCCGTTATTTACTACGCTATCCAAGGCAACATGGTTGTGCATTAAGTCTATTCTTTATCGCTTTCAAAAGGCCTCTGGGCTCGCCATCAATAAAGCCAAATTGATCCTGTATCATAATGGCACAGATGAGACTCTGGCTTCTTGGATATCTCGGCTCTTCGGAATTGAATCAAGACCTTTGTCTGATGGAATCAAGTACCTCGGGTTTCGCCTAAAAGCTAAGGCATATAGGAAGGATGAATGGCAATGGCTTGTTGATCAATTTTACAGCAAGATCTCACTGTGGGAATTCAGATCATTATCTCTGGGTGGTAGGGTCATCCTTTCCAAATCTATCTTGACGCAATTATCGGTCTATTGGGCTCACCTTTTTCTTCTTCCAGCTAGTATTATCCAGGCCATCATCAGGATCTCTGCCAATTTTATATGGGGGGCAAAAGCTGAAAGAGGAAAAATCCATCTCACAAAACTGGATCTCTTATCTTTGCTAAAAAAATTTGGTGGATGGGGTCTGATGGACATAAGGTTTTTTGGAAAAGCTCTTGTCTGTAAATCCTTATGGAGAGGCATCTTTGACTCAAATCCCTGGAGCGCAATTATCCACCAAAAGTATCAAAAAGGAAGAAGCTTGGAATTCTGGTTCAAGTTCGGCTCCATTGATATCCAGCAGGGGTCTGCTATTTGGCTTAGTTTCAAGCGAATTCAGCAATACTTTCTTAACAATCTCAAATGGAAGATCTTTTCTGGCCGAAAAATCCTCATTGGTTTTGACTCTTTTGTTGGCTTCAGGGGTAATTTACAGGTTCCAGCTCCTCTTCTTTTTTATCTCCACAGATTTGGTATTTTCACTTGGAACAAAGTTATCAAGGAATGGAGAGGGCCCTCTCCTTCGCTTAAGGATGCTGGTGATCTTTGTATTCCGCAGGCCTTGTCTTTCCTATGGGATAGCCTCAAAATCTCCCTCGAACAGGGTGGCTTAAAGCAGTCTGGGATTGATGACCATATGGTATGGTCTTTATCTTTCTCTAACTCTCGAGCCAATGTTAAGGACATTTACTTGGACCTCATCTCCAAAAAAATAAGGCTGGCTAGATAGATTTTTCCAGTGTTTTGGTGGAAACTTGGCTGCCCCCTCAAAGTGATTATATTCTCTTGGTTAGTCTATTACAACAAAAATTTATCTTGGGATACCTTGAGAAAGCGTTCTTGGCACGGACCCAGCAGATGTGTCTTATGCAAAATGGAGGAGGAAACAAACTATCATTTGTTTTTCAAGTGCATGGTCTCCCAACAAATCTGGTATGAATTAGCTCTGTTTTTTTCTTTTCCGCATCTAAACTTCATCTCTGTTGATGCAGCTTTTGCCTGGTGGGGAAGACAAGAAGCTGATAAGCGACCAATCCTTCCCATCACTATATGGTGCCTTTGGAAGTGGAGGAACTTAAAAATCTTTGAGGATTCAAATATCTCCTCCAAATATGTTCTGTCTTCTATCTCAGCTCTCTTTCCTACTATCCGATGAATGCAGTATATGTGGAGATTAATTTTGGTTTTGTGTCCTTGATGTTTTGGAGGGCTCTCATCTTTCTGTATTGTGTCCTTAAGTTTTTGTTGCTTCAGGTCTCCGACTGATATCATGCTGAATGCACAAGCGATCTTCTTATGAGATCCATCAAAACATCTTGTATATATTGCCTCAATATAATATAGTGCTTTTTTTCTTTCTGAAAAAAAAGAATTAATATTTTGTAGTATAATGTACAAAAATAATCACCAAAAGTTTGCGAATATTTTCCCAGAAAATTTGATTGCTCTGCTTCAACTACTTACAAATATCAAACCTTGTAGACTGAGCTTTCTCCACCGTGAAGCATCCATTTAAGTTGAGGAATTTAAGGTTTATAAGACTTGAAAGTGTCCAATTCCTGGCAGTTTCATTCTTGCTAATGTTTATGACAAGGCAATATTTTGTGAAATGTCAATAGTTTGGAAAGAAGGGTAAACACATTCAACCATCCGATGCTTTCTTCAATGTGAGATCTCTTAAAACACCCACCCATTCTTTCGAAAACTAAAGCTAGCTATTGGACAACCGTCCATTGTCAAAGTTGTGTGATGTTTTCACTGGAATTAGGGATCAAACAAAACACTCTAGCTAAGAATTGCAATGTCTTAGTTTTCATTAAATAAATTCCTCACCAGCAATATCTCAGTGATGCAGTACAGGTGTTGTGGGAGGGAGATTCGGAGATGGTGCACAGGTGGTATGGTTTGCGAATTAAAATTTCAGGTATTTTCGATTACCATAACACGCTATCAGGGTTTTGGGGAAAAGATTAATTAAACTACTATCATCATTTTGGGGTGGGGGGGGAATTAATTAAATTGCTATCATGGGGGAAGAAATTAATTAAACTTCTATCATGGTTTTGCGGGAAAATATCAATTAAACTGACGATCACTGATAATTGAGATGGGATGAGACTGCATTGGTTTTTGGGCGTTGTTCTTTGATAAAATTGGGAGTTATCAAAAATTTTTAATGCATTGGTTTTCAATTTTTCGAATTTGTGTGAGTATTCAATTAAATTAATTCAGACATAGTCGAATAAGTTTTGGAGGGGGGGAATGGAACAACGTCGGAGCACGGGAGAGCGTCGACCATCGAGCGGTCTGGCTGCCCAGCCAACCACCTAGCAGATGAATCACTCTCGCCGCTTCCTTCAGCCAACCACCTAGCTGATGAATCACTCTCGCCGCTTCCTTCAGCCAACCAGAGGGAGCGTCTCCTTTTCTGCATGGCCACCGTATTAGTCTTCTCGACACGCTCTTTTGCTTCCTGCATGAATGATGGACGTGTCACCCCTCTTGCACGCAGGCTGCCATCTGGAAGGTAACCTCCGTTTCGTAGCTTTCGTTTTTCTCCTTTAAAAGTGGCCCACTGCACTTCTGAGATAGGTTTCCCTTCGGCCTCCCGGGCGGGGGTACTGGGTACTCTCCTGGTTTTGGCTTCCTTTGGGTGAATGCCGGATGATGGTAATCTCCGCTTCGTAGCTATAGTTTTTTTCCTTAGAATGCTGCACACTGCACTCTGAGATAGGTCTCCTTTCGGCCTCTCGGTCGGGGGTTCCGGGCACTCGTTCTGGTTTTCGGCTTCAATTGGGCTGATGCTCGGTATATTGGTCTCTTCCGGCTCTTTCGACGTGCTCTCCCGGTGTTTCTTCTCTTGGCGCTGTTTCCATAAAGGTCAGTAACATTGTCCATACTCCAATCATTTCGGGTTTTTCATGGTGTTCTGTTTTTGGAATAATTTCATGGTAGTCTGTATTTGATATATGAGTTTTTGCACATGGGGGGTAATCTGTCTTTGGTATTATTATCATGGTTTGTCTGTCTTTTGGATCATGAGGTTTCTTACACAAATGTGCTAGCCTGACGATAGTAACTCAGAATAGTTTTTCTTTCTTTAAAAGCGCATAGCTCTGTCAGTTATCTCCGTTTTGGAATTGCCTTAAAATATGCTGAAATCCTTTATAAACAAGATAAAGGAGTCTATATTCATATATAGTCCATGTTCAGACTTCCGGGTTAGAATAGGTAGATGGTGGTGTATTTTCCAGATCTATTGCTGCTGCATTGACTGTCAGAACCAGCCTTCTGAATAGTTTCTCCCTCCCTTGTCTGAACTCGCTCTCCTGGCTCCTGAAAGAACTATTCCGGAATTCAGAACTTCCGGCATCCTCTTTTTCCGGCAAAAGGTTTTTCAAATTTTTTCCGGGAGTCTTACAAGCTCTCATCAATTCTTCTGAGCCTTCTGAACTATCGAAGTACATAAATTCACCTCTCCTCAGCTTTGGAATCCTGTCATCCTCTACTAAGTCAAATCGACGGCTGGAAATATCCTTATCTGATCCCTCTCATCACGTGAAAGTTAGAATTGGGATCTGATAGCATTTATTCCCCCGTCCTTGAGATTTCTAATCTCGGACTCCAAAGTCTATCCTATCGAAGTTTTCTTTATTATCCTTATCTGGATTTGTCCTCTGGCTCTGATAGGATCTTCGGATCGGACCCCCCTCTGTACTGGTGTTCTTAATTTTTCTCTCCAGCAGTTACTCCATCTGGGTATCTTGTTACAGAAAGGATCTACGGACAGGATTATTCCAGTACGGACATAGCTTTTTATAATTCCTAGCTTCATCCGGTTTTTTACGAGCACTTTTCTTATTCAATATGGTGGATGGGTCTGACTCATCTACCACTCAAGCCCTCATTCAAGCCACGATTGAGATTGAGAAAGCACATGAGAAGTCTAGTAAATGTACAAGCTGGCAAGACACGGTGGAAAACATGATGGTTAATCCTGCTTGTCACGAACAGCTTAATCATGCCCATATGGAACATGTTCCGGACTTTCCGAAAAGGGGTATGGACCGGTCCAAGAAAGGATGGTCACATGACCATGCGGAGAACTTTAACAAATCTAGGAATCCGGTCAAAACGGTCCCTCCTCCAAAGGCTATCTCCGTGGATAGCGTTGTCTTAACGGAACGCATCGACAGCCTGCAAAAGCTGGCTTTGATTGGGAAATGGCAATTCCCGGAAATGGGTGAGGAGGACATGAGAAAATGGCTGACTGACAAATGGTCTCCCCTGATTGGATATACTCCTGTTATTTCTCGCTTGATGAAGGAATGGTACTCTTTTCATTTCCTTAAAGCTTTAGATTTAGAGACTATTCTTATCAGACCATGGGTTTTCGGAAGAAGCTTTCTGTCCCTATTTCGATGGTACGTGGGTTTCGATCCATTAAAGAATACCCCTTCGAACAGCCTAATTTGGGTGAAACTCCCAAATTTGCCTTTGGAGTTGTGGTCGATTGAAACCCTCACAGAGATCGGGAATTCCATTGGTAAGTTCATCTACGTGGACCCCTGGTGTAGAGGCGAGAAAGATAAAAGGATTGCGTGGATTCTAATAGAAAAACCTTATAAAGGAGGTTATCCGGACCATATCGAGATAGCTTGGGATGGATTCAAAATCAGTCAAAGGCTTGATTTTTGGGGCATACCATTTAGATGTTCTTTGTGCCACAAAACCGGACATCTCATTAAAAATTGCAGCCACCGTTTCAATCGCAGGAACAAGAAATTTCTATTCAAACAGGGTAGAAAATATGATTCAGAATGATCCTCTGAAAATGTGAGTCTTCCTGAGAGTTCTTTAAAGGTTAATCAGGATCCTGATCCCCTCTGCTCCCTTCAAATTTCTCACGACCGTCCTGACGCTCTCATCTCGTCAGCTTTTGGATGCCCCCCTATTCCTGAGCCTATCGAGGAAAAATCAGTACCCTCTCCTCCTGCTATGATTCAAGGGGATTTTGTGGTTGGCTCTCATCCCATCCAAATTTCCTCGTCATCTCCTACTCCTATTAAACCTCCTTCTGGTGTTTGAGCCTATCGAGGAAAAATCAGTGCCCTCTCCTCCTGCTATGAATCAAGGGGATTTTGTGGTAGGCTCTCATCCCATCCAGATTTCCTCTTCTTCTCCTTCTCCTGTTAAACCTCCTTCTGGTTTTCCGAGAGGAAAGGACCCTTTGCTTACACCTACCCTTTTAACTCCCCTGCTGAATCGCCTG
This sequence comes from Pinus tabuliformis, assembly GCA_031772625.1. Taxonomy (NCBI): domain Eukaryota; kingdom Viridiplantae; phylum Streptophyta; class Pinopsida; order Pinales; family Pinaceae; genus Pinus; species Pinus tabuliformis. Next base: position 1,460,476,388 of record CM062817.1, on the reverse strand, counting down.
TCAATAAATTTGATAGTGATATAGATCTCTTTCTTCATAGAAATTCTTCAGAACTTGAACCTTTAACCATCCATAAACCTTCTTTCCCTCCCTATCCATCTATCAGCCCTAATTCAACAAAGAACATCACGGTCAGAAAGAAACAAAAGGGTGGTAGTCGTCACTTCAGAGGAAGATCTATTGTTTCTGACTTTGGTGTTACAAATTTATCCCTCGTAGAAGTTCCAATTTTGGACTCCTCTGAATCTCAGCCTCTTAGAGCATGTATGGCTGGAGAGTCTTCTAAATGACTTTCATGGTCTCAATGAATATCAGGGGTTTGGGCGCATCCCCAAAATTTTTGGCGCTAAAAGAAATTCTAAAATTATCTTTATTCAGGAAACCATGCATCCAAGTATGGCATCTATAGCTTTTTTTAGAAGAATGTTTCCGACTTGGTTTATGGTTGCCACTGAGGCAAACGGTTAGTCAGGAGGTCTGGCAGTTCTGTGGGATCCAGCCTAGATAAAGGCTAAACCTTTTAAATGCTGCAACAGAATTCTAATATCGGCATCTATCAGGGGTCATGCTCTAGTTTTCAACATTCTGAATGTTTGCGCTCCTTACAGAAATAGACTTTCTTTCTGAAAAAGGCTGTTTGCCTCGGAAATTCTTGAGATTGATTCGTTGATGATAGCAGGCGATTTAAATGTGACTTTAAGTTTTGATGAATGCTGGGGTAATTGCAGGAAGATAGATCCTCTGGCTGACAGAATTCGAAAGGAATTTTTGATTAGGAACTTGGTGGATATCATGCCTAATAAAATGAAGCCTACTTGGGATAACAGTAGGACGGGGCAGGCCTACATTGCCAAGAGGATTGATCGTTTTATCATACATGCAAGCATCATTGAAAAATGGGGAATGTCGGTTTCGTTTATTGGGAATGATTTCACCTCTGACCATAGACCTATTTTCCTTGAATGGCATGGTAAGGATTATAGGCTTGGTTATTCATTCAAATTCAACAAGACATATTTAGAAGATCATTCCTTTAATGAAATTATATTAAAAAAATGGAAGGAACTACAGGAATCTGAAATGGCCCCTCTCACGACATTTCGGGAAAAGATTCAAAGTCTGAGATCAGTGGCAAAGGATTGGCAAATCCGAAAGAAAAGGAAGGATAAACAGGATCTGAAAGATATCCAAAATGAACTGGACATCTTTATAAACTCAGCAGACCCGGATTGCCTGTCTTTAGAGCAAAAAGGTCATATTAGAAATTTGGAAAAAAAGAAACAATTGTTGTTGCTAAAGGAAGAGGCCTCTTGGAGACTTAAGAGCAGAGCCATTTGGCTCAAGGAGGGGGACCGGAACACGAAGTTTTTTCATAATTTTGCAAATGCCAGAAGAGGAAAAAACTCTATTTGGAGGATTGAAGATGGTAAAGGAGACTTCCTCTACTCTCAGCATGAAATCTCCGCAGAAGCAACAAGGTTCTTTCAGAATCAATATAGAAGGCAGCAGGGTAACATTAGTGATATCCTCTGGGCAGTGGAATTGATGCCGGAAATGTTTGATGAGGCAGCAAATGATAACTTTTTTAAGCCGATATCAGATGAGGAACTCCAAGTTGTTATCAAAGCTTTCAAAAAGGATAAAAGCCCCGGGCCAGATGGATGGCCAATCGAATTCTTCTCACACTTCTACGATATCTTCAAAGCGGATTTGCTGAGGATGGTGGAGGCCTCCCATATGGCAGGTAGTATTCACAGTGCTATATCTTCCACGCTGATTGCTCTTATTCCTAAAAAGGAACGATCAGACTCTTTTCATGATTACAGGCCTATTTCTTTATGTAATATATTGTTCAAAATCACTTCAAAAATCATTGCTGAAAGGATGAAGCCAATTCTAAACTCCTTTATATCAAAGGATCAACATGCTTTTTTAAAAGACCGGAACATATTGGATGATGTTGCCATGACTCAGGAAAGTTTGTTCTCAATGTTGTCAAACAATATCGATGCGGCTATCCTAAAGATTGATTTGAAAAAAGCGTATGATTGCGTTGACTGGGGTTTCTTAAGAATTTTGTTGGCAAAAATTGGGCTGAAGTCCCAAGGTATCAACTGGATAATGTCGTGTGTGGAAAATGTCAGATATTCAGTCATTATTAATGGAATTCCTTCATCGTTCTTCTTAGCGGAGAGGGGACTTCGTCAGGGTTGTCCCCTCTCCCCTTTTCTTTTCATCCTGGTGATGAACTCTCTCAGCCTACAGATCAACAAAGCAGTTGCAGAAAGAAGATGTCGGCCGATCAGGATTTGTAAGGACACTTTCCTCTCACATAATCTCTTTGTTGACGATGTCCTCATTTTTGCCATGCTCTGCAGGGCTTCCTAGTACTGCCTAAATGAAATCCTTGAAAATTTTCAGAAAGCAATTGGTTTGGCTATCAACAAGATCAAATCTTTGCTGTATCACAATGATACAAATATGGAAACTGTCCAATGGATCGCTGAGTTGATTGGCATCACCCCGATTTCGATCAAGGAAGGGTTCAAATACTTGGGTTTCAACTTAAAGGCAAAGGGTAATTCCAAAAGGGACTGGCAATGGTTACTTGACCATTTCTATAAAAAAATCTCAGGTTGGGAGTCAAGATTTCTCTCTTTAGGTGGCAGGTTTATTTTAGTGCAGGTAGTTCTATCTCAATTGGTTGTTTACTGGGCTCACCTTTATTTCCTTCCTGCCACTATCATTAACAAAATGAGTTGCTTGGCTGCCAATTTTCTCTGGGGAGGAAAAGCTATTCAGAGTAAGTTTCATTTAGTTAAGATGGCTTCTATATCTAAGCCGAAGAAGGTAGGGGGCTAGGGTCTTTTAGATATGCGGCCTTTCGGGAATGCCCTCCTTTACAAGTCTCTTCACAGAGGTAGTTTTGGAGATGGTCCGTGGAGCAAGGTTATTAATATGAAATACTTAAAAGGTAGGAGTTTAGAGTTCTGGTACAGAAGGAGATCCATCGGCAAAAAAAGGGGGTCTTCTATTTGGTTAAGTCTCAGGAAAATACAGCCTTTTTTCTTGGGAAATTTAAGATGGAAATTATTCTTGGGTTCTAGCATGCTCATTGGCTTCGACTCCATAGTAAACGATTTGGACACCTCCTTCTCTCCCATGCTGGTTTCTTTCCTTCATTCAAAAGGTGTTTTCACGTGGGACAAGTTGATCAAATCGTGGTCTCACTCTATTCCTATATGGAAGGATGGGGAGGACTTGATTTTGCCTCTTTCGATGCGTCCTCTTTGGAACTCTGTAATACAAAGTCTAAACAGCTTGGGGATTCATCGCTCGGGCTCCAGGGATGTTCTGGTTTGGGCTCTTTCGAGAGCTACTATGCCTATTCGAGTAAAGGATATATATGCTTCAATGCTTTCAGCCCATTCGTGTAGTTCCGGTCTGCTCTTTCCTCCTCGCCTATGGAAAGCTGGATGCCCTCTTAAAATGATTTTATTCTCTTGGCTGGTCTTCAGGAACAGGAACCTTTCCTGGGAGGTCCTTCAAAAGAAAAGTTGGCACGGTCCGAGTAGATGTGCCATGTGCCAAAATGCGGTGGAGACAAATTTACATATGTTCTTCCAATGTGCTTCATCTCTCCGCATCTGGTATGATCTATCTTTGTCTTTTGGTTTTCCTTACCTTATCTTTTCCTCTGTACAGGATGGTTTTAAATGGTGGAGTGAGCAGAGCTTATCCTGGCGAACTTTGTTTATCATTGTTTGCTGGTTCTTGTGGAAATGGAGGAATGCTAATATATTTCAGGACTCAAAGACGCCTCTGAACTCAATTTTGTTGCATATTATGGCATGCCATGACTTCTGTGCTTCTAGCCGTCACCAGTCAAATAATGGCTGATCCAGGATCTTAGTTAAATGTGTCTCCTTTCCAGGGGATGGCGCGGTGCTTGCTTTTGAATGTGAACAATCTTGTAATATTTTTCAGTTTTTGACTGCTTTCTGAATGGTTTTGATTGATATGTACGTGGTTGCTTCCTGGTATACCTGGAAAATCTGTTCCCCATCTACTTTATGTATCAGTTCATTATATTCTCTTAATATAAGCTATGAAGGTTTTTTTCTCTGAAAAAAAAAATTCAATTAAATTAATTCTAAATTTTAATGTACTAATGAAATTATTTGGGTACTCGTTTTCTTTATTTTTCAAAGTTAATTTCATTATTGGAATGCTATTTTTAAGTTTTTCGAATTTTTGTATAAATCGATTAACTTAATTTAGATTTTAAAATACTTGTAGAAATGGTATCACATGGCATGGTTGGAAAGCGTAATCATTTTTAATGTCCATTGTAACAAAATTATGTTGATATGTATTACAGAATACCTTTGTATTGTATTTATGCACAAGGATTCAATTCCAAATAAGGCATTGTTGCCTCTGCTTTCTCGCATTTTCCCCGTGCTTATTCTACAGCTGATGCAGCCTTATGTACTTCCCATTGCAGCCATATCTGCTTCACTTTCCATGACTCTTTTCATGAAATTAAATGACATGGTCAAATGCTTTCACTATTATAGCGAAAATGAGATACGATTAGACTGTGGGTTGTTTTCTCAGTTTTTGTTAATGTGTGGTTAAACTTCTTTTAATTTTAATATATTTCTTGAATTATTTGACATTAGCACTTATGAAATTGCTTGGAAGAGTGGTTTTTGATGTTTTGTTTTTTTTTTAAGATTGGATTAAATTAATTTTAATTTTGATAGACTTATAAAATTATTTGCCATGGTACCTGTAAAATGTTCAAAGAGAATTCCTTTTTCATGGCCTTCGTAGCATATTTATGTTGAAATATTTGATGAAATCATTCTGCAGGGTATGTTAAAGACGTTTGTAGCATATTTTTGTGCAAGGATTCAATTCCAGATAAATAATTCTTGTCTCTACTTTCTGTGGCTTTCTCCTGTGCTTTTGCAATGACCGATGCCTCTACTTATCCTGTTGGCTCCCGATAAACTAAACTCCAACTGCCTGTGCTCCTAAAAAACTAAGTCCGTAGTTTTTGTGGAGATTAGATTAAATTAATCTAAGTTTTCATATACTTGCGAAATTATTTGGCATGGTATTTTTGAAAATGTTTGACGGAGTACTCATTTTTTAGGCATTTGCAGTAGATTTGTGTCAATGTGTTGATAAAATTATTCTAAACAATACATTTTACAATGGTCTTTGTCTAGGGATTCAATTCCGTATAAAGAATTGCTGCCATTAATATTGAATTTAGAAGTTAAGGAGAATGAGATATGATGAACCCTCACCAGAAAAATGAATGAGACATGATGAAATTAATACCTCAATTAGAGGGGAGGGGAGGAGTTGTCTGCCTAATTTTGTATATTTGGAGAATATATCTATATATGAGAATTAATGTTTGGTGGTATAAAGTACAGAAATACTCCCCCAAAATTTGGGAATATCTTCCCAGAAAATTCGATTGCTCCACTTCAAGTACTTCCAAAGATATCAGACTAAGGGTTTCGTGAAGCATCCATTTACGTTGAGGAATTTAATGTTCAAGAGACTTGAAAGATTCTCCGATGAGTGCAATTCCGGGCAGTTTTGCAGTTTCGCTCTTTACTAATGTTTATGTCAAGGAAATACTTATTTTGTGAAATATCTCTTAAAACACCCACGGTCTGCCGATCCTTTTGGACAACGGTCTATGGTCAAATGCCTTTACATCCTTTTGGACAACAGTGTATGGTCAAATGCCTTTACATCCTTTTGGACAACAGTGTATGGTCAAATGCTTTTACTTTTAAAGTTATATGATAGCGAAAATAAGAATGGTTAACACTAAGCAGGAATTGAAAGGTTAAAATGAATTTGTGATGATTAATAGAATTTCAATAGATATGAACCATATTTCCCTGAAACCACCTATGGCAATAAATACATGTGAATTTTGTGCAGCCAAAACCATTAATAACAACAAAACCCACAATCGATCGTTCCCCACAACCGATCCAACAATAGTTTCATATTTTTTTACCCCGTTGATTTTTCATCTATTTTTTATTCCATTCATTGATTGGTTTAAAATAGTTTTAAGCCCTTTCTTTTGAAAGAATTGCAACTAATCATTTCAAAAAAAATCAGTTAATCATTTGAGTGGTTAAAGAAGTGCAGCTAATCATTTCAAAAAAAAAATCAGTTAATCATTTGAGTGGTTAGCTATGCTTTTTGCATTAGCACATTCTCATTTCTCTCTGTTTTGTATATGCCTCATTCTGATTTGGCTAAGAAATATTCTCTCCTATATCTATGCTTTATTTATTCTTTTTGCCCATCCTATCTCATTTTTTGAAAGTAGGCTGCTTAATATTATCATAGGACCATATTTCTTTTAATTAATAGGTAGTTCTCACTTCCAAAAAGAATTAAAATTAATAATGTGTTAGGAAAATTCTGATATCAGAGAGACAAGCACAATAAGGCTAATTAAAAATATACCTTATTAATTTGATGGACACAAATTTAAGTATTCAATAATACCATTTTTAAGGGTTGAGACTAAAATAAATTCAACTAATTAAAAATCTACCTTATTAACTTGATGGACAGAAATTTACTTATTTAATAATGCCAAAATATTTGAAACTAAAATTTCAGAGTCTTTTCGATGTTGGAAGCATAATATATCATGTGGGATTTACATGTAGTTTTAGTATCTAACCAGGTTGTTTATTTTGGGGATGTTTCTTTTGGAATATGAGGATGGTTTCAATTTTATTGCTTCTTTCACCATTGTATTATCAACCAAATATATATTTACACTTCACACATAAATTTGGTATTGAAATATAGATTAAATATATAAGTAATAGTTTTAGTATCATACCATGTTGTGCTGTTTATTTTGGGGATATGACGTTGGTTTCAATTTATTGCTTCTTTGACGGTTGTATTATTAACGAAATATATATTTACACGTCATAGGAAATTTGGTATTGAAATATAGATTAAATATACAAGTAGTAATTTAATTTTTTCTAGTGTTTAGAGAAATTGATAATTGAGCATTTATTCTCACTTGCATATGATTTCAGAGTTTATTAAAAACATAGTAGATCAGAAATTTGGGATATTTTGCTAGAAACATAAGATATTATGTTGGATCTATTTGTAGCTTCTAGATCAGACAATAAAATCATGTGTTTAATTGTACAAATAAACTCTAGTTTCAACCCTATTGCTTCCTTGACCGGTATATTTTTAACGAAACATATATTTACCTCACCAATCAATTTAGTGACGAATTATAAATTAAATATATAAGTAGTAGCTCAATGGCAATTGTATTTATTTTATCCATATAGATTTTGTATTTTGTTTTAATATATTTTAAATATTTTCCCTTAAAACAATTTAATAAATTATATTATTTACTAAAATGCTAAGACTATATTATATCAAAAACTTGCGACACCACATCAAAAACTTAACCTATTATACAAAATTTATGTCTATCTTTTGCATTAAACTCTTGTGTGATTATCAAAGAAAAGAATAAATTTGTTTGTAAAAAAAAATTGTAGAATGTAAAGTAGACTTCACTTCTATTTACTAGATAATTGTTTCTATTTAATAAAAATTTGTGAGCAAATTATTATGTTAATTGCATTTTATAATTGAAATTTATGGTTATTTATATTATTAAAAAGTATTTTAATCGTATAATTCTACCTTCAACTCCAAAATAATTTTGAATTCTGGCTCATTTACAAAATAATTTTGAATCTTTGCCAACTATCTTATTTACTCACTGCAATACCTTAAAACTCTAATATTTATCAAAGAATTGACTTGTAAAACTAAAATGATAAATCTATAAATAATATCACAACTTTCTAAAAAATAATTCCACTTAATTACACCAATTAAGTAAAAAATAAAACCCACCAATTATTAAAAAAGATAAAATTCAAAGCATGTCGGAGATATAGGGAGAGGAAATCACAAGTCGTATCCAAAAATCATGAGATCAACACTAATCCTAACACAACACAAAACATTTACATCAACAACTAAAACAGACACACAGATGTTCCCAATGAAGCATGTGCAACTATTTGCCAACATGTGACTATAGAGCATTTGGACCATAAACCATTGAGTGAGCTCTGTTAAAACGAGGTCCCCCACCCGGTACTCTTGTGTATGTTGGTGTGTTTGTTATCATGTAGGTGTAGTTTAGCGGCTCTTCTAAAAGGGAAAAGAAAAAATTAACACTTTAGTTTTTGAGATTTATTTACGTTTTTATTTTTATAATTTATAAAAAGATATAACAAAAATTTTAAGGATAATTTATAATTTAGTATGGAGGAGATAGGAGAGATTGAGCGTAAACATTTAAATATTAGTTCTTTATAATTTAGTATAGAGGAGATAGGAGGGATTGAGCCTAAACATTTAAATATTAGTTCAATATGAGAAATTGGTGTAGTGTTTTTAAAAGGAAAAATTAGATTAAAAAATAATGATAATAATTAAACATAATGTTGGCTCAATTAAAAACATTTTGAAAACATTGATATAAAATTATAAATATTTTTTGCTAAAAAAAACCATAATATGCATATCACATTAAAAGAAATTTAAGTAATGGTGTGAAGGTCACAGGTTACTCTGTGGGCAAAAATCCAGTCATGTTAAGCGCTGGTGTGGCTACTCAAACCGCTTACAAACTAGGAAAAAAAAAATTAAGTAATAATGATTCATATTCGCAATCATAAAATACAATTAATAAATATGTAAAAATTTAATTAATTTAATTTTCCCTAGAAAATAAAATTTAAATTCATATTCATAACTATTATATTTAGAATATTCTCATTCAAATTTAATTAAAAAGTATATAAAAAATCAATATTTTGCAATAAAATGTTTTCCTATTTGTCTATATATTTATAATCAAGACTCCATATCACATTAAAAATTTTAAATTTTAAAAAATTATAAAAATATCAAAGAAAAATTCCCCATATATATAACCAAATATATTATCAAATTTTTATAAAACTAAAAATAAGGATACATATATTATTGAATTTTCATAAAACTAAAAATAAGGATATAGAGGTGTGAAATTTATATAAAGATAAATATTAATATAGATCCATCTTAAGTTCAGATCTACTAGCACCCACAACAATCAAATTTCTTTAGGTGCAAATTTCAATCACAAAGAGATTTGCAATTGAGAAATTTGATCCCTCTCTGACGGGTAGTATATCCATATCTTAAGATGAATTTATCTTGATATAAGATAAAAATTAAAGTATCAAATTTTCATCATTTATAATTTAATCTAAAAAAATTTAATGATATTATGAAAATATTAAGATAATGAACATTGATTGCATATTTTTGTGGTCAGATTTTGAAGAATGGTTATTCATAAATAAATCCAGGGTATCCATTTTATTTTTATTGTGGATGCTTTTATTCAATGGCATATCCCCTCATCCGGACATATGTGCCTAAAGAAGAATGGCATAGATCTAAGGGTTATATAGAAGTAACCTGAGAGAGAAGGGTTATATAGAAGTAAGGGTGAGAGAGAAGAGAACCAATGGATGGTTGGATAATGGCCGCAGAGAATATAAAAAATCTTAAGAAAATCCGCTAGAGAAAAAATGCAGACGAAAGAGCCAAAGAAAAAAAGGAAAAACCCTAAAAATAGAGGTAATTCGATATGGGATAATATAATTCAAAGAAGCACTTTGAAATAATAAAAGTTTTATTTTCATTGAGGGTTTAGGATCTACTATAATAGTGATTGTATGATGTAATATAAATGGTTAATATGTGGATAATATCAATTCAAAAATAATATAAGGTAACCTTAACCGATAAAATAAATTTATGGATAAATTAATTAATTAATAGTAATTTTTTTAGAATATAGAGAGAATTCCATAAGAAAAATAGAGATATAATGGAGATGAAATAGAGATGAATAAGATATTGTAGTAAGCAAAGGAGATAGGTAAAGAAAGATACAAATGCACGGGAGAATTAATAAAAAAGTGATGCCTTCCTTAAGGAAATACTAAGATAAAGAAATAAAAATAAACTAGATAAAGGACCAATGACAAGGGAAGAAAGGGAAGGTGGGACCAATGACCAAAGAGAAACAAGGGAAAGGAAAGGGGGGCATGGCAGGAGGCAACAGAGGACAAAGGGAGGAAAATTAAGTGGAATATCATATAGTATGGGTAGTCTAATTGGGAGAGCGAATTTGTGTAGAATTCGAGGAAAATTAAGCGGAATATCATATAGTATGGTTAGTGTAATAAAGAGAGCCAATTTGTGTAGACTTCAAGTCGAGTATCCCTATTGAGATTGTTTTGATGCTTTATAATTTCCAAGCCCTCTCTAAATATTATCTTAAATTAATAATTTTCTTTTTTGATGCTTTGAATGTCTTCTAAACAAATATGACGTGTGGAATGTTTGGAGTACTGTGCAAGTGTTGAAGTGTGTATAAGTTCATTTAAAAAACAATGAAATTTCATCTTATATTTAATATAAATACATTTACAAAACAATTTATCTTTTTCCATGTATTTTTAGTATTAATATAAAAAATAGTATCCTTTGATAGAATTAATTTTTTTATGTAATTTAAACATTGATATGAATTCTTGTGATTATCTTGGCTTTGAAAATCACTCTAAGTGAATGCACATCTATGGTTTATGCTTGAATCCTCCACAGTTTTAACTTATTCACCCTTAGTCATCTAATACAACCCTAAAAAATCCCCATTTTGATTCGCGATCAATTACCACCCAGGGAGGAGGGGTCCCTGACACCTCCAACCCCTCTTCTAACCAACCCCATCATTCGTCCTCGATCCCTCTCAAGCCCAAATCAAGTGACACCATGGATATCGACAGGCCTCACACCTCCCTCCCAGAATTGTCGGGAGCACAAAATCACTCTACCCCAAACACCTACATTCCCAAATCCCTGGAGATCCCCACGCTGAGTATCTACAAATTCATCGGCATCTAGCTGACTGATAAATCCCTTCTGGAGTGAATTGGGCTCGAGCGGAAACTGAAATCCCACTACAATGTTTAACTCAGCTATAAAGGGTTATTCATTGTGATATTTTATTAGGTTTAATATCTCTGTGTGGTAATGGAAGGAGGCCCTTACTTCTTCAACTTCATTAGCCTCTACATGCGTTAATGTGTAGAAATTTCTACCCTGACAAGTGTGAATTCTCATGGCAACCAATTTAGATATGTTGTACTCTCTCCCACAAGAGTACTAGGACCCTGAAACCCTAGTTTAAATTGGCAACAAGCTAGGAAAATGCGTTCATTTCTCGGAGCAAACCAAGCAAGGAACGCACGCCTCCTATGCTAAGATCTATCTCTATATGAGCATATCAGACACTCTTCCATAAGTCGTAGGCCTAGAATCTGAGGACATTGATTGGATCCAAATGCTTGACTATGAACATGTCCCCTTCATGTGTCGCAGCTGCAATGAACATTTTCATTGCCAACTCACTTTCCCCAATTGATCTAAGAGGGGCGAACCAACCAAGAATGACGATGTATTGACAAAATCCCCTCCAAAAGGCAGTATACCAAGAATCCAATGGATCCAAGGCACCCAAAAACCATGCCACTCGCAACAGCTTTGAAGCGCCTACATCTCTTCAGAAAAGTCTAAAAGAGCAAACCTCAACCTCTACTCCAAGAACCCAAGAAACCCATGTCCTAGCCATGGATAGGCTGGGAAAGTCAATCCTTAGCAAGTTCCAACATCATCCACCACAGTAGTTCCTGGTGCCCCAGCCATGCAAGGCACGGAGACCCCCTCAGCACACACTGAGGATGTCGATATGACAGAAGACGAAGATATCCTAGGCTTAGAGGGACTATATATACTAGCCATGGAGGATGCATGCAAGAGGAACAACCTCAAGGATATCCCCCAAAGGGGCAGCTATAGGAATGACAAGAGGGTTGAGTATGAATATCTCGTGTATAGTGATCCTTTGATCAATTAAGGGATAGTTAGGAGCCAAATATGATGAATCGCTAGGCCAGAGATTTGGTTTAGAGAATCATTGATAAGAGGGCAAATGTTGAAGCCCCAAAGAGCATTCCATCTTGGTGGAGCAAGAGGGTTGGTAGAGGGCACATCATTGAGCCTATGTTCAATCATTCTAGAGGCAGATAGAAGATTGATAGTGGCAGTATTGATGGCTGGAGATGTAAGCATTCTGAATTTGCACAAGTTGTGGTGATCAACAAAAGAGGACGAAAAGTACTTCCGCGATGTGTCGAAGCTACACAGATTTAAACAGTTGTGGAAGTGATACATTAGCAAGTAGGTCAAGTGTATCTTGTTCAGGGAAATATTGGTGATCATAGTTATTGACACCAAGCCCTATTCATTCGAGTATCATAGATGTATGTAAGGGTCGTGATCCCTAGTATAAAGGTCCGTAAGCTTTTTGTATTAAGATTTGTGATATAGGAAGTTGTGGGTTAAAAATTGTCTTTTGTACCAGCTAACTCACTGTTGTATGTTCTTTGTAGTGAAAAGTTCTTATCTTGTGGCATTTGAATGTGTTTTTTATCGTGATCTTAGACTCAAACCTAATTCTTAGTGACGTAGAAAAATCAACACTATGGTCCCTAGATTTCGTTGTAAAAGATTGGAATTATGGCATACAAATTGGAGTTGCATCCATCTTCATGTATACAACTACTCTTCCATATTTTTATCTTAAATAAGGTAATCAATTACAATATCCCAATTCATATTACTTTGGTAGATATTAATGAAGAAGAGAAAATCATATTAGAAGCAAAAACAATCTTTGAATAAAGGATGAAGAAACTACGAAATCGAATAATTATTGAATTCCTCATCAAGTGGAAGAACCTATTAGTAGATGAGGTGGCATGGTAATATGAGTTCTTCATGCATAAGCATCCACAATTAATCAAGTTTTGAAGGCAACACTCTTTTGAAGAGGAGAGAATCTTAAGCCATAGATATTGAATTATTATATTTGTATTATTATATTAATACTGTCCTTATTGGTTTCTAGACCCTTTTATTTTAATTGTACCCATTGTCACCTATATATACCAAGGATACCTAGTTTAAGACAGCATATAAACTTGTACATTGGTTATATTGCGCAAGGAGGTTTCCCTTTTAAATAGGGTTCACAATCATTTTTCCCTTTCACTCTCAACTAATTAAGTTACATATTTTTCTCTTTTTCTACTACTTGGGTGTTTCGATGCATAACATTGATTCATCAAACTTGTAAATATTTCTAGAGCATTGGTCATCCCAAAAGGTACCACCATAAATGCATAGTATCCAAACCAAGTTTTAAACGCTTCCTTTGCAATATCTTCTTCCTTATTTTTCAATTTAGACATCAAAGACCATTATATATCAGTTTTAGAAAATACCATGACTTCTTTCATTCAATCAAAATATCATCAATTTGAGGTAAGGTGTATTCATTGTTAATTGTGTTTGTATTTACCTACTTGTATTCAATGAAATGGCTCTAAGACACATATCTATTTCATATAAAAATCGTGAGTTCTCCCTAAGTTTATATACTAGGTTAAATCAACCATTCAATATATTTTGAAGTTGCATGTGTAAATCCTACAATTCTAGAATAATCATGCAATATAGAGGCTTGGAAATAGCTTATATTCGTGGTCTAAGTTCAGCGGTAAATTATATCTCACATTTTAATGGTAGTCTAGCTAACTCTTCTAGAAATGCATCAAGAAACTCTAACAATATATGATGATGCTATATATCTTTTGAATATTTATTCTAGTTCATGCCACTACCGCATGCATAAAACAACCTTGTCTAAGACTCTTTTTCAGTTGTAAGGCTGAAAAGAATCTTAGAGTTTCTTCTCTCTTGGTTCCTACCAAGATTCTCATTTTCCGTAAATCATGTACAAATTAAAGTAACTTACCTTTCATTTCTAGAATTATTTCATGAGCTCCCATCCAATCCATAAGAATTATAAGATATGATCCCAGGGTACTAATGTAACAACCCAAGTGGAAATTCCATGTAAATAAAGTTAACAAAGGCATAATAATAACCGATTATTCCGGGTTGAATGTTGGGCAAAAACATCGTAATGAGTTTGTTCATTTGGTTTATTATGCTAAGGAAATTGGCAAAGGATTCGGAAAGGGAAAATGGCATTTTTGGCAATTTATTTATGAAAATAATGGAAATTAGGATAAAATGAAGGTGAAAGGTCATAGGTTTCATGTGAGGATGAAAATTAATAAAAATAATGGAAAAATGAAGAATATAGAGTCCACATTAATAAAAAGGCTTATGAGGATCAGTTGGTACCTTTTTGTCAGTTCAGTTTGGAGCTATCTCTCTATTCTCTCTCTCTCTCACACTAGGACACTTAGAGTTTTACTGGATCAATTCAACGTTGGATCAAGAAAGGAAGAGAGGAAGCAAATATCAAGCAACGAAAAGTAGGATTAGGCAGCTAGAATGGGTTTACTTGCAGGGATCAATTTGCATGTGTGATTTCCTTGATAGATTTGGCATGCATGGTTATCTATGTGTGTTCTTAGTTATATTTTTTTCATTGCCATGCATTTTTCCAGGTGTGTCAGTGCTCTTCGGCCTTTCTTTTCCATTTCTGGTTAGCATAGAGGTGATGGGTTCTCATGTTTTGGTGGAGCAGGGTTGTTGGATGGGTTCGAGGCTAACTGAGGCGGATCTCTGAAAGGAAAAACACATGGCATAGTGATCCCTGATCTAGACTATGGATGGCGGTAAATCCACTGGCTTAGTAACCCCTGAACCAAACTGTGGGTTACCGTAAATCCAGGTATCATGTGCCTCGTTGGGCCTAAGAATCCTCAACTGGTGAATGGCGGGATATACAATAAATTCTAGGGGTGGGGCCCCTCAATCAGGCCTAGGAATCCTTTTATGTGAATGGCGGGATATGTGGTAAAGCCTGGAGGGAGCTGTGTCGATCATGGCCTAGTGACCCTTTTATTGTAATTGTGCCCATTGTCACCTATATATACCAAGGATACCTAGATTTAGAGGCCATATCAACTTGTACAAGGGTTATATTGCGAAAGGAGGTTTCCCTTTTAAAGAGGGTTCACAATCATTATTCTCTTTCATTCTCAACTCTTCGAGCTACTTATTTTTCTCCTTTTTTGCTACTAGGGTGTTTCGATGCATAGCATTGATTCATCAAACTTGTAAATATTTCTACACCATTGGTCAGCCCAAAAGGGACCACCACAAATTCATAGTAGCCAACCAACCTTTAAATGTTTCATTTGCAATATCTTCTTCCTTATTTTCCAATCTAGATATCAAAGACCATTATATATCAATTTTGGAAAATATTGTGACTTAGTTCATTCAATCAAAATATCATGAATTTGACGTAAGGCGTATTGATTTTTAATTGTGCTTGTATTTACCTACTTGTAGTCAATGTAATGCCTCCAAGACACATATTTCTTTCATAAAAAAATCATCAGTTCTCCCCAAGTTTATATACTAGGTAAAGTCAACCCTTCAATATATTTTGAAGTCGCATGTGTAAATCCTGCAATTCTATTATAATCATACAATATAGAGGCTTGGAAATAGGCCATATTCGTGCTTTAAGTTCAATAGTAAATGGTATCTCACATTTTAATGGTAGTCTAGGAAACTCTTCTAGAAATGCATCAAGAAATTCTAATAATATTTGATGATGTTATATATCTTTTGAATATTTTTCTAGTTCATAGAAACTACCACATACATAAAACACCCTTGTCTAAGACCCACTTTCAGTTGTAAGGCTGAAAAGAATCTTAGAGTTGCTTATCTCTTGGTTCCTACCAAGATTCTCCTTTTCCATAAATCATCTACAAATTAAAGTAACTTACCTTTCATATCTAAAATTATTTCATGAGCTCCCAACCAATCCGTACCACGAAATATAACATAGGATCCCAAGGTGGTAATATATGATAGTATCTAAGTACTGCATGCTCTCAAATTAAGTTCGTAATATTTTAACAAGTGTTCTACCTCTTTTTAATAATTAAATTCATCTCAACCAATTTATAATGAATTTTATTGCATGCCATTAAACCACATCTAAATAATGAATTTGGAGAAATAAAAGTTTTATTGTCTTTTGGATCAATTAATAAAGAAAATTTAATTCCATTTATTTTACCTACAATCTACAAGATTGTATATTGATGTTCTACTTGATAATTATTCACCATAACATGAATCCTATGTGTCTTATGTTAGGTTAATATTGACTCACAAAGTAGTTAAGATAACCTTGTTTTGGTCATTGATGGATTTATCATTGGTGTTTTATGAGCCCATGCCATGGGTGACCCATGGTATTTAATGTAATGAATCCTATTTAAAGGCTTGAAGAACTCCATAAAATGCCTCAAGTGGCCTAGTGTTTCGTCAACTCAATGGATAAGGTCGATATGTGCATGTGTGTGTGTGTGTGTGTTTAGTTCTAATTTTCCCACTAAAGGGTTTCTAGGGTAAATATCGACTCTTTTCTACATGTGTACCATGAGTTTATTTCATTTCTCTAGTTACACTCCATTTTTAACATGTGGTATCATAGCACAATTAGAGAAATAATATAAACACAAATGATTATACACATGGAAAACATGTACATAAGAGTCAATATTTACCTTGGACACACTTTACCAGGAAAGCCAACACTCAAGATATATATCTTTGTTACCATAATCCAAGCCAGCCAAGCTCCAAGCCACTCGAGGTATTTTGCAACGTATTCCTTCAGGCCTTAAAATAAGCTTAATCACATCAAATATCATGGGAAAATACCATGGGTTTCCCAATACCAAGATCCTATAAACCACCAAAAATAATCATGTTAACGACCAAATCAAATATATTGCATATGCTAAGAATCAGTTGTGGACCTATGGAATACTAATGTAAGTCTATTGAGTGATCAATTATATAATAGTGTTGAAGGATGCCAGAAGGTATCCTTAGTTGGATCATTGATGAGATCAAGCAAAAATACCAAAAACTCTTGTGTATGAGTTTGATATGGTTTGCATATCAATGATGCATAGCAGTTGGAGGAAGTAGATAACATTATGGGGGTAATATGAGACGAAACAGGGACACTTTATGTGATGTGATTTCAATGTGTAGGGAATTTACCCAAGTGGATGAATGCAAATTTGCGTCAGCGTGGTTTAGCTCATCATGACTATGTAGAAGATTAGTTATGCCCCTTGAGGTCAACAATTATTGTAGTTTCCTCAGAGTTATTAATTTGATAAGATCTAAGGTCTTAAACCACCCATAGGTGCAGGCATGAAAATATCATCACTACAGGAGGTGGAATGCTTTAGTAGCATCCATGAATGAAGTTATGTTAAACCTTGAGAATAAATCTCCAATTTAATAGGATCTCCCAAGAACCTTTGATTTCATAGTAGCATTAGTGGCTTTAATGGATTCCACTCAACCATTAAAGAAAGAACAAGAAATGAGAGTTATGGGAAAGGATAATTTACATTGACACACTAGGGGAGAACTCACTATCAAAGAAATTACACCCGCAAGTCTCCTAAATCAAACGATCATATATTTTAGCACCAAAATGGAAAAAATTCATTAGGAATGATCGGTTACAAATTAATGGAGTTGGAACTATTACAGTTAGACAAAGGAATGTTTAGATATCACACACTGGAACTTATTTGAGCATGGCATCAAAGATTCGAACCATACAATTCAAGGTTTTCATTGTGATTATAACAAACATCCTTTTCTCCTACTACAGAAATCATCCCTTAGTGTTAAGCCTAATGAACCGATTTCTTACATGAAGTGATGGTTCATGGGTATGTGAACCATGGTAAATGAAACCTAGAAAAACATCACAAGAATTGACATGGAACATAGTAGAAGCACACAGATGTAGATTCTAATATAAAGAAATACTCAAATAAGGAGTGTCTGCTTCAGCTTGTTGTATTTGGAGCAGAGAGGGATTTTGGTAAATAATATGGTAGATGTTTCTTGCGGCTCGTGGGTTCTCCCATAAATAGGGAGTAGACTATGAGGAGACTCTTTCTCCTGTAACCAAATATTCCTTTATTGAAGAATTTCTTTCAATAGCTTTTGAGACAAGGTGGAACATCCACCAGATGGATGTGAAGATCACCTTCATCAGTGTCATCATTGAGGGAGAAGTCTATATCGAGCAACCATATGGGTTTGAAGTCCATGGTAGAGAGACTTATGTATGTAGCTTTAATAAATCACTATATGGACTCAAACATGTATCCAAGGCATGGTATTCCAGGAGGGATAGCAATATGCAAAACATAGGCTTCACCAAGAGTGAGGTGGATCCCAACCTATACTTCTTGTTGATTGGGTCTAAGCCCCACATTTTAGTGTTGTATGTGGATGATCTAGTTCGAATAGGTGTAGAGAGATTGATTGCATGTTGTATTTCAGATACAGCATTAGAATTTTACATGAAGGATATCAGGTCGATGCATCACTTTCTCGGAATTTGCAGCAAACAGGCGAGATCCTCCCTAGGCAGGGGAAGTACAAACTAAAGAATCGTCTCTAGTGTTAAAATTTCACCCATCTTCGCTCCTATTGCCTTCACACTGGTAGCTTAAAAATAGAGTTCATCTCTTTTGTCTTCAGCCAAAAATACCTCGTTTCATAGAGTTTTGGTGCTTCGTGTTTTCTCTGCATAGTAAGCATATGAGCCTATCGTTTTGTGTCTATTTTGCACACTTTGATCGTTATCCCTCTCCACGAAACTACCAAAAGACTCTCTCCCTTTGCACCTCTAACATTTTTGGTTCACAAAATCCTTCCTTTCTTTGCCACATTCCACAAGAAAATGGGACAGTATGGGAGATCGTCCTCCACTCAGGCTGCCCAATCTGACTTCAATGTTGTCAGCACAGGGCATTTTATGGTTAGGTGGGTAGTCATGACAATTAATAGATGTTGGTATGGTCCTACCCATGGCATGCCATAGGAGAACCAACCAGCGTGCAAGGGGCCCTCAACAAGCATGCAACAGTGTATGACATGCCTTCCCTCTAAGAGCTTTGGATATGTATGCTCCTCCCTTCAGCCGATCATCACTTTATTTCCACATAGATTTCGTACACATCCATAGTTCACATAGTCATGCTAAAATACACGGGTTGTCATGAAAATGTGTTGTTACACTCATAACTAAGACTTCTTCATCACCTCGAAGCTCATATTTTTATAGTTATTCTGAAAGATTCGAGTTTCCTTGTGCTCCATAGACCTAATAAATAAGAAATCATTTTGATAACCTCAATAATAGAAACCTTATTATCCTCTCTATGTATATGTTTTAGTTCCAAAAAACCCAAATCAACAAACACTTTAACTTCTACACCACAATATCTTAACATTTTCGAAGTTGTGTTAACATTCTTCCTATGATTCACAAAATGGTGAAAATGCTTAGTGTTCTCATCTTCTTTAGGAATCCACAAGGCTCTACTTTAAGTATATGATTATTTTCATTATTATTCAAAAACTTGATCATGGAAACCAACTACAACTTGACTAAAGAAAGCTTACAAATTATTTGTTAATTCTTGCTCATACCCAATTTTATTTTGATGTGTCTAAATCAAAAAGCATTATTTTGTCCTTTCTAGCTTGTTGGTGGAATGAATAAATATTAACTTACAAGTCCAATTAGCTTTTGTGATTATTTTCATTATTTTGGCTTTCCCGCAAGGGAATTTTAACGGGTCACTTTCTTGCAAATTTTAATTGCAAGAAGTTTCTAGTAGGCCAATTATATTTTATGATATCTATATAGTCATTTAGTAGTCAGATTGAATTTAAAGGTTTCCCACTATGTGCTCCAATCTTCCAGAGCACTCGCTGATGAACAAATTAACCATGCCACGGAAGTCCACACCCACACCAACCCCCGCAACCCTTAATAAAAAAACCAATAACTTCATTCCTAAAAATTGTATTCTACTTTTTTTGCTATTTTGAATTCACTCAACCTTAAACCACTCCGGGAAAAGAATGCCTTCATTGCCTTTGCATTCAACAGACCAAAATCTTTTGTTCTCTTAAAAAAATGATAATAAATCATGATAGTTAATTTGGGTCTCCAATAGATTTTAAATACGTCTACTACAAATTTTAGATTACCTACCATTCTAACATTGTTTGCATAACACATTTAGTAATAAATGTTTGCTGCTAGGTAAAACTTATTTTATTGAAATAACATGATGTATAAAATTTTACCATTTTATTATGCAACATTAAACACTTAAACTATGCCAACTAAAAAATTTAATAAATATATAACTAAGCTAACTAAAAGAGTTTAATAAATATTTAATATTGGTCTTAAAAAAATATTCAAAATGACGTGTAAATATTGCTATTATTATAAAAACGTGATTTCAATCAGAATCATGCTCAAATAGTCATGCCAGTTAAAGTAGCTCAAATAGTCATGGGAGTTAAAGTAGTTGAAAATTTAAATCATTGAAATTGTTGAATTCATTTCTTTCTATATGTAATGAAGGACGCTCCATGACTTCATTGAATGGTTGGACAATCATGATATAATTACTTATACAACGAGAAAATAGCTGTTTGATGGTTATTTCTCTTTTACAGATATTATTGAAAAAAAAACAATAATAAAATTTCTATTAATTAATTTTATAAAATCATAAGTAAAAAAAAAGAGTTTCAAAAAAGTTGCATGAACGACTTTCTGCTTTTAAAAAAGTTACATGAACGACTTTCCGTTTTTAAAAAAGTTGCATGGATCAAAATTAAAAGAAAATTAAAACCTCCATTACCCTTTAATGGAGCAAAATTAAAAGAAAAGCTTTGGATCCTCCATTACATTGCCGTTTGAATGCTTTTCATACCAATATAAATAATGGCCGCACCTTTTACCATTGTTCTCGATGTAGTAAATGTTTGAGCCATTGTTTTCTTGAAGATTTGTGGTCTTGTGTTTGTTTCAGGCAGCATCAAGGGATCGGCAAATTCTTGCTCGCCTGTTATTTTTGTTTTCTCTAGTTTATTGCTCTGCGATTCTGGCTTTATTGTTTTGGTTTTCTCTGGGTTTATTGCTGGGCGATTTGATTCAGTTATCGTGTATATATTTCTATTTGATTTGGCCGGCTTTTACCTTTTTTATTTTGCTTGTAGTGTTCGCTATTGGCATGTTAAATCTATTTATGGAACTTTAAAATGTGGTTTGGTTTGGTTTGGTTCACTGTGCGATCTTTCCAAATTCTTCAATGAATTAGGGCTAAACACCATAAGTAAGAATATTATATAATTCTTATTTTCACTGGTTAATCAGCGGAATGATTTACAGATGGTATGAAAGAAGCAGTACAGTTTGCGAAAGCGATAGCAATGTTTGTGCCCTGCATTGACCAGACAATTAAAAAAGCTCAGTTGGGGAATTTCAGGTATTTTCGATTGCAGTTGAGATTATTTTCGGTTGTTTCAAGTTAGACACTCTTGAGATTTCTTAGATTATCCGTTCTTAATTTCCTAGGTGGTGTGAATATGTGGTTAAACTAATTTTAATTTTAGTTTTAATATATTTCTTGAATTATTTGACATTATTCCTCATGAAATCGATGCTTTCTAATTTTCTGTTAAGATTCGTTTAAATTAATTGAAATTTTGATAGACTTGTGATATTGTTGGCCATGGTATCTGTAAAATGTTAGAAGAGAATTCAATTTTCATGGCCTCTGTGTAGCAGATTTATGGTGATATATTTGATGAAATTATTCTGCAAGGTTTGTCGCATAATTTTGTGCAAGGATTCAATTATGGATAAAGGATTTTTGTCTCTGCTTTTTGTGGCTTTCTCCTCTTCTTCCTGCACAATGGATGCCTCAACTTATGCTGTTGGCTCCACATAAACTAAGTAGAAGCTTCGGCCGCTTATTCTGGTAAAAAATCCAAGTCGATAGATCCCATTAAATTAAATTAATTTTAATAATTTAAATGACATTAGAGAATTTTTGACAGAGTACTGGTTAGTAGGCATTTGCAGTAGATTTATGTGAATGTATTGATGAAATTATTCTACACAATACTGTTGAGATTTTCTGTTTCACAAAATAGGCAAAAATCTCTAATGTGTGACAACAATAGGAATTTGTTGCTAGATTAGCTCCAGGTTGTTGGGAGAGAGTTAATGCATCCTATATTTGATGTGAGAAGATTTATGAGGTAGTTAGATTCGCTTAGCTGTAAAACAGGTATCCATACAGATTGTTTGTGGGTGAGAGTTTGTCAGGAAAATATTATTTTGTAATCTCCTGTTTGATAATAAAGAATTGTCGATGCCTATGTTTGGTGGACGTAGCCCACATTGATTGGGTGAACCACGTTAATATGTTGTCTTCTGTGCATGATTTATTTGTTGTGTATATTGTTTATTTATCTGTTGCACACCTTTGCCTCTAACAAATGGTTTCAGAGCGAGGTTGGAGGAGTGCGCAGCGGAGGGGTGACGGGTCGGTGGAACTATGCTGTGGCTGTGGTGCACTGGCTGTGTAAACCTTGCTGGTGCGTTGTTGGTCAATTGTTGCGTGGAGGACGATTTATTCAAACCTGTGTGTTAAGCCATGGACCTGCGTGCTATGCCCGTGCGGAGTGATTGAATGGTGCGCAGAATTGTTAGTGCATTGGATTGCTGGTGCGCAGTTGATTGCTGGAGGTGCGTTGACATTGCGTGGTCGTGTTGGACTGCTGTCCAACCTACATGGAGAGTGCCCGGTTTGAAATTGAGAAGTTTAATGGCAAAAATAATTTCAAGATCTGGAAGGTGAAGATGTACGATTTGCTTGTCCAACATGGTGTGGAAAAGGCGTTGTTGGGAAAATCCAAACAGCCTTACAACATCACAGATAATGAATGGGCCGAGATGGATGAAAGAGAAATCAGTGCTATTCGACTGTGTCTGGCTGATGATGTCCTGTTTAATATAGTGTCGGAGACAACAGCTGCTGGTTTGTGGACGAAATTGGAGAAACTGTACATGACCAAATCCTTAACAAATAGGATTCTCCTGAAGCGACAGTTGTACAGTTTGCGAATGAAGGAAGGTACATCGATTGCTGATCATTTAAATGCTTTTAATACTCTTCTGGTGCAATTACAAAGTATAGAAGTAAAAATTCAATCCGAGGATAAAGCTATTACTTTATTGTACTCGTTGCCCGAATCATGGGATCATTTTTTTACTTCTATAATTCTTAGTTCATCAGAAACTATTGAGTTTGATGATGTAGTTGCATCTTTATTATCGGAAGAAACAAGGAGAAGGTCGCATTCAGAAACCTCTACATCAGAAGCTATGATGGTTAGAGGTCGTTCGAAAGAAAGACGCTCCAGTAGGCCGAGCGACTCACGTTCAAAGTCGAAAGGGAAGAAGAGTAAGGTAAAGTGTTGGTTTTGTGGCAAATCAAGACATTTAAAGAAGGACTGCTGGAAGCGACAGCAACAAACTTCTAAAGCAGATTCTTCGACAGAGAAGAAGGAGGCAAATACGACAGATACAGGTTCAGCATCAGGTTCAGGTATGAGTGATGAAGTATTATCAGTTAATGTGTCAAATCATGGTAAACATTGGTTGTTAGATTCCGGTGCATCAAACCACATGTGTATTCATAAAGACTGGTTTAAGACATATAAATCAATTGATGATGGTGTTGTGTACATGGGTAATGATGTAACATGTAATATTGTGGGAATTGGGAGTATACAACTGCAAATGTTTGATGGGACAACTAAAATGTTAACTGATGTGAGGCATGTACCAGATTTAAGAAACAATTTGATTTCATTAGGATCACTTGATTCAAATGGATATAAAACTGTAATTCAAGGTGGAGTAATGAAAATTTACAAAGGTATTTTACTAGTTATGAAAGCTAAGAAGGTAGGAAATCTATTTCAGTTAGAAGGAAGTACAGGGTCAGATCATGTGTCTACGGTGTCTGAACATGACAGTAGTTCCATTCACTTATGGCATTAAAGATTGGGGCATATGAGTGAAAGAGGGTTTCAAAATCAGAACATGAACAGGGTTCAGGTATAGATCATGAACAAGTCTCAGATACTGATCGTCAAGAAGTTCCTACAGATGGTAGACAGCCAATTGAGGAAGCGCCAGAAACATCCTTAAGGCGGTCGACACGAATGAAACGGCCACCGAGAAGGTATGATGATTATGTTACTTCAGTTGCATTTACTGCTAATGACGATGAACCTCTGTGCTATCAGGAAGCAATAGAAGGTTCGAAAAGTGACAAGTGGAAAGCAGCCATGAAGGACGAAATGATGTCCTTAGGTAAGAATGGCACATGGGATCTGGTTGAGCTTCCGAAAGACAGGAAAACTGTAGGGTGTAAATGGGTTTTCAAGCTGAAACAGGGTGTGAATGATACGAAAGAAAGGTACAAAGCGAGGCTGGTTGCAAAAGGGTTTTCTTAGAAAGCCGGCATTGACTTTCATGAGATTTTTTCACCAGTGGTTAAAATTGTTTCAATTAGAATTGTGTTAGCATTAGTGGCTTTGCTTGATTTAGAGTTACAACAATTAGATGTTAAGACTGCATTTCTACATGGAGACTTAGATGAGGAAATTTATATGGAACAACCGAAAGGGTTTGTTTAGCATCGCAATGGAAATTTGTCTGCAGGCTCAAGAAGTCATTATATGGCTTGAAGCAGTCGCCTCGACAGTGGTATAAGAAGTTCGATTCTTTCATGTTGAGTCAGAAATATGTTAGAAGTAAATATGATCATTGTGTTTATTTTAAGCAATTTAAAAATGGCATATTCATTATCTTAGTATTGTATGTTGACGATATGCTTTTAGCAAGAAAAAGCATAGAAGAAATCAATAGGTTGAAGGCTTAGATGGCAAGGACATTTGATATGAAAGATCTAGGAGCAGCAAGACAGATTTTGGGCATGGAGATTTTCAGAGACAGGAGCAATGGTAAGCTATGGCTATCACAACAAAAGTATATTGAGAAAATACTTTTGAGGTTTGGTATGAATAATGTGAAGCCTGTGTCAGTCCCTTTCGCTTCCCATTTCAAGCTTTCTTCGAGTTTATGTCCTAATTCAGATGAAGAAAAGGAATTTATGCCTCGAATTCCATATGCTAATGTAGTAGGGTGTTTAATGTATGCGATGGTGTGTACGCGACCAGATATTTCACATGCAGTTGGGTTTCTCAGCAGGTATATGGCAAATCTGGGTAAAGAACACTGGTCAGCAGTGAAATGGGTGCTTCGGTATTTGAGAAGCACATTTAGTTATTGTATCACTTACAATAAGACTAGTGAATTTGTTTGCGGGTATGTTGATTCTAATTTTGCAGGTGATTTGGATAAGAGAAGGTCAACATCAGGGTATGTCTTTACTCTTGCACGTGGAGCAATTAGTTGGATGTCTAAGTTGCAGAACATTGTTTCTTTATCCACTACTGAAGCAGAATACATTGTTGCTTCTCATGCTTGCAAAGAATCGGTTTGGTTGACAGGTTTGTTTGGTGAGTTTGGTAGGCTGCAGGACAATATCAAGTTATTTTGTGACAGTCAAAGTGCAATACATTTGGCTAAGAATCCGACCTATCATAGTAAATCAAAGCATATACCGATCAAGTACCATTTTGTAAGACATGTTATCACTGAAAGGGGAGTCTCTCTTGAAAAGGTGCATATAAAGGAGAATTGTGCAGACATGTTCACGAAACCAGTTTTGTTAGAGAAGCTACGTTGGTGTTTGGCTTCTCTTGGCTTGCAGAAAAGATAAAAATAATAAACAAACAGGGTATCAGGCTAATTGTTGTCAAGGTGGAGATTGTTGAGATTTTTTGTTTCACAAAATAGGCAAAAATCTCTAATGTGTGACAACAATAGGAATTTGTTGCTAGA
The DNA here is from genome assembly GCA_031772625.1 of Pinus tabuliformis. Taxonomy (NCBI): domain Eukaryota; kingdom Viridiplantae; phylum Streptophyta; class Pinopsida; order Pinales; family Pinaceae; genus Pinus; species Pinus tabuliformis. The sequence goes on along the minus strand of CM062817.1, from coordinate 1,460,450,245 downwards.
TTAGCTCCAGGTTGTTGGGAGAGAGTTAATGCATCCTATATTTGATGTGAGAGGATTTATGAGGCAGTTAGATTCTCTTAGCTATAAAACAGGTATCCATACGGATTGTTTGTGGGTGAGAGTTTGTGAGGAAAATATTATTTTGTAATCTCCTGTTTGATAATAAAGAATTGTCGATGCCTATGTTTGGTGGATGTAGCCCAGATTGGTTGGGTGAACCACGTTAATCTGTTGTCTTCTGTGCATGATTTATTTGCTGTGTATATTGTTTATTTATGTGCTGCACACCTTTGCCTCTAACAAATACTTGTTTAAATGATCTGTGTCTAGGGATTCAATTCTGTATAAAGAATTGTTGCCTCTACCTTGTACGGCTTACCCCAGTGCTTCATCTGGGGCCAATGCCTCTGCTGCTTACTCTAGTGCCTCCTCTAGGGCCAATTCTCAACTGTAGCTTCGGCTGCCTATGCCTATCCAGCTCTATCTGTGTTCATGTATTCCACCGACCATAACTGACCGCTAGCAACGATTATGATAGAAGACGGCATAGTGAACTGCTTTTAATATTGAATTTATAGGTTAAGGAGAATGAGATATGATGAACCTTGAGCATAAAAGTGAATGAGAAATGATGAAATTAATACCTCAATTAGAAGGATTGTGTTCTTAATTTAGAGAATATATATGTGAGAGAATTATGTTCTTAATTTAGAGAATATATATGTGAGAGAATTAATATTTAGAAGGATTGTGTTCTTAATTTAGAGAATATATATGTGAGAGAATTAATATTTTGTAGTATAATGTACAAAAATAATCACCAAAAGTTTGCGAATATTTTCCTAGAAAATTCAATTGCTCTGCTTCAACTACTTACAAATATCAGACCTTGTAGACTGAGCTTTCTCCACCGCGAAGCATCCATTTACGTTGAGGAATTTAAGGTTTATGAGACTTGAAAGTATCCAATTCCTGGCAGTTTGATTCTTGCTAATGTTTATGGCAAGGCAATATTTTGTGAAATGTCGATAGTTTGGAACCAAGGGTAAACCCATTCAACCATCCGATGCTTTCTTCAATGTGAGATCTCTTAAAACAGCCACCCATTCTTTCGAAAACTAAAGCTAGCTATTGGACAACCGTCCATTATCAAAGTTGTGTGATGTTTTCACTGGAATTAGGGATCAAACACAACACTCTAGCTAAGAATTGCAATGTCTTAGTTTTCATTAAATAAATTTCTCACCAGCAATATCGCGGTGATGAAGTACAGGTGTTGTGGGAGGGAGATTCGAAGATGGTGCACAGGTGTTGTGGGAGGGAGACTCGGAGATGGTGCGAATTAAAATTTCAGGTATTTTCGATTACCATAACACGCTATCATGGTTTTGGGGAAAAGATTAATTAAACTACTATCATGGTTTTCAGGGGGAAAATTAATTAAATTGCTATCATGGGGGAAGAAATTAATTAAACTTCTATCATGGTTTTGGGGGAAAATATCAATTAAACTGGCGATCACTGATAATTGAGATGGGATGAGACTGCATTGGTTTTTGGGCGTTGTTCTTTGATAAAATTGGGAGTTATTAAATTTTTTTATGCATTGGTTTTCAATTTTTCAAAGTTGTGTGAGTATTCAATTAAATTAATTCTAAATTTTAATGTATTAATGAAATTATTTGAGTACGCGTTTTCTTTATTTTTCAAAGTTAATTTAATTGTTGGAGTGCTATTTTTAAGTTTTTCGAATTTTTGTATAAATCGATTAACTTAATTTAGATTTTAAAATACTTGTAGAAATCAAGTCACATGGCATGGTTGGAAAGCGTAATCATTTTTAATGTCCATTGTAACAAATTTATGTTGATATGTATTAGAGAATACATTTTTTAAAACCTTTGTATTGTATTTATGCACAAGGATTCAACAATTCCAAATAAGGCATTGTTGCCTCTGCTTTCTTGCATTTTCCCCATGCTTATTCTACAGGTGATGCAGCCTTATGTACTTCCCATTGCAGCCATATCTGCTTCACTTTCCATGACTCTTTTCATGAAATTAAATGACGTGGTTAAATGCTTTCACTATTATTGAAGTTTATATGATATGGAAAATTACATGGTCAAATGATTTTACTTTTGAAGTTAAATATGATAGCGAAAATGAGATATATGATTAGACTGTGGGTTTCAGATTTTGTGAATATGTGGCTAAATTAATATTAATTTTAATATGTTTCTTGAATTATTTGACATCAGTACTGATGAAATTGCTTGACAGAGTGCATTTTGATGTTCTGGATTTTTTTTTAAAGATTCGATTAAATTATTTTTAATTTTGATAGACTTATAAAATTATTTGCCATGGTACCTGTAACTAAAATGTTCGAAGAGAATTCCTTTTCCGTGGCCTTCGTAGCATATTTATGTTGAAATATTTGATGAAATCATTCTGCAGCGTATGGTATGATAACATAATTTTACATTGGTATGTTAGGACGTTTGTAGCATATTCTTGTGCAACGATTCAAATCCAAATAAATAATTCTTGTCTCTACCTTCTGTGGCTTTCTCCTGTGCTTTTGCAACGACCGGTGCCTCTACTTATGCTGTTGGCTCCCGATAAACTAAGCTCCAACTGCCTGTCTTCCTAGAAAACTAAGTCCGTAGTTTTTGTGGAGATTAGATTAAATTAATTTAAGTTTTCATATACTTACGAAATTATTTGGCATGGTATTTGTGAAAACGTTTGACGGATTACTCATTTTTTAGGCATTTGCATTTGTGAAAATGTTTGACGGATTACTCATTTTTTAGGCATTTGCAGTAGATTTGTGTCAATGTGTTGATAAAATTATTCTAAATAATAAATTTTACAATGGTCTTTGTCTAGGGATTCAATTCCGTATAAAGAATTGCTGCCATTAATATTGAATGTATAGGTTAAGGAGAATGAGTTATGATGAACCCTCACCAGAAAAATGAATGAAACATGATGAAATTAATACGTCAATTAGAGGGGAGGGGTTGTCTGCCTAATATGAGAATTAATGTTGGGCGGTATAAAGTACAAAAATACTCCCCCAAAATTTGGGAATATCTTCCGAGAAAATTCGATTGCTCCACTTCAAGTACTTCCAAAGATATCATACTAAGGGTTTCGTGAAGCATCCATTTACGTTGAGGAATTTAATATTTAAGACACTTGAAAGATTCTCTGATGAGTGCAATTCCGGGCAGTTTTGCAGTTTCACTCTTTACTAATGTTTATGTCAAGGAAATGCTTATTTTGTGAAATATCTCTTAAAACACCAACGGTCTGTCGATCCTTTTGGACAACGGTCTATGGTCAAATGCTTTTACTATTAAAGTTATATGATGCTTTTGGACAACAGTGTATGGTCAAATGCTTTTACTTTTAAAGTTATATGATAGCGAAAATAAGAAATGGTTAACACTAAGCAGGAATTGAAAGGTTAAAATGAATTTGTGATGATTAAATTAATTCCTCAATTCAGGTGAGTTGTTCTTCTTTTGTTTGCAGCTTCACTCTGTTTCTTATATTCGGTAGTCAAACAATGGGTTGTGTAGAATTTCAATAGATATGAATCATATTTCCTTGAAACCACCCATGGCAACAAATACGTTTGAATTTTGTGCAACCGAAACCATTAATAGCAACAAAACCCACAACCGATTGTTCCCCACAACCGATCCAACAATGGTTTCATATTTTTTTACCCCGTTGATTTTTCATCTATTTTTTATTCCATTCATTGATTGGTTTAAAATAGTTTTAAGCCCTTTCTTTTGAAAGAATTGCAACTAATCATTTCAAAAAAAATCAGTTAATCATTTGAGTGGTTAAAGAAGTGCAGCTAATCATTTCAAAAAAAAATCAGTTAATCATTTGAGTGGTTAGCTATGCTTTTTGCATTAGCACATTCTCATTTCTCTCTGTTTTGCATATGCCTCATTCTGATTTTCACTAAGAAATATTCTCTTGTATATTTATGCTTTATTTATTCTTTTTGCCCATCCTATCTCATTTTTTGAAGTAGGCTGCTTAATATTATAATAGGACCATATTTCTTTTAATTAATAGGTAGTTCTCACTTCTAAAAAGAATTAATAATGTGTTAGGAAAATTTTGATATCGGAGAGACAAGCACAATAAGGCTAATTAAAAATATACCTTATTAATTTGATGGACAGAAATTTAAGTATTCAATAATACCATTTTTAAGGGTTGAGACTAAAATAAATTCAACTAATTAAAAATCTACCTTATTAACTTGATGGACATAAATTTACTTATTTAATAATACCAAAATATTTGTCTTTTCGATGTTGGAAGCATAATATATCATGTGGGGTTTACATGTAGTTTTAGTATCTAACATGGTTGAGATGTTTATTTTGGGGATGTTTCTTTTGGAATATGAGGTTGGTTTCAATTTTATTGCTTCTTTCACCATTGTATTCTCAACCAAATATATATTTACACTTCACACATAAATTTGGTATTGAAATATAGATTAAATATATAAGTAATAGTTTTAGTATCATACCATGTTGTGTTGTTTATTTTGGAGATATGACATTCGTTTCAATTTTATTGCTTCTTTGACCATTGTATATTAACCAAATATATATTTACACTTCATAAAGAAATTTGGTATTGAAATATAGATTAAATATATAAGTAATGATTTAATTTTTTTTAGTGTTTAGAGAAATTGATAATTGGGCATTTATTCTCACTTGCATATGATTTCAGAGTTTATTAAAAACATAGTAGATCAGAAAATTGGGATATTTTGGTAGAAACATGACATATTATGTTGGATTTATGTGTAGCTTCTAGATCAGACAATAAAATCATTTGTTTAATTGTATGAATAAACTCTAGTTTCAATCCTATTGCTTCCTTCACCGATTAACGAAACATATATTTACCTCACCAATCAATTTAGTGAAGAATTATAAGTTAAATATATAAGTAATAGCTCAATGGAAATTGTATTTATTTTATCCATATAGATTTTGTATTTTGTTTTAATATATTTTAAATATTTTCGCTTAAAACAAGTTAATAAATTATATTATTTACTAAAATGCTAAGACTATATTATATCAAAAACTTGCGACACCACATCAAAAACTTAACCTATTATATAAAATTTATCTCTATCTTTTGCATTCAACACTCATATGATTATCAAAGAAAAGAATAAACTTGTTTGTAGAATGTAAAGGAGACTTAAATTCTATTTTCTAGATAATTTTTTCTATTTAATAAAAAGTTGTGAGTAAATTGTTATGTAAATTGCATTTTATAATTGAAAATTATGGTTATTTATATTATTAAAAAGTATTTTAATCATATAATTCTACCTTCAACTCCAAAATAATTTTGAATTCTGGCTCATTTAGAAAATAATTTTGAATCGTTGGCAACTATCTTATTTACTCACTACAGTACTTTAATATTCTAATATTTATCAAAAAATTGACTTCTAAAACTAAAATGATAAATCTATAAATAATATCACAACTTTCTAAAAAATAATTCCACTTAATTACACCAATTAAGTAAAAAATAAAACCCACCAATTATTAAAAAATATAAAATTCAAAGCATCTCCCAGATATGAGGGGAAATCACAAGTCGTATCCAAAAATCATGAGATCAACACTAATCCTAACACAACACAAAACATTTACATCAACAACTAAAACAGACACAGATGTTCCCAATGAAGCATTTGAACTATTTGCCAACCTGTGGCTATGGAGCATGTGGACCATAAACCATTGAGTGAGCTTTGTTAAAACGAGGTCCCCCACTTGTTACTATTGGGTATGTTGGTGTGTTTGTTATCATGTAGGTGTAGTTGAGCGGCTCTTCTGAAAGGGAAAAGAAAAAAATAACCATTTAGTTTTTGAGATTTATTTACGTTTTTATTTTTATAATTTAATTTATAGTTTAAAAAAAGATATAACAAAAATTTTAAGGATAATTTATAATTTAGTATGGAGGAGATAGGAGAGATTGAGCGTAAACATTTAAATATTAGTTCTTTATAATTTAGTATAGATAAACATTTAAATATTAGTTCAATATGAGAAATTGATGTAGTGTTTTTAAAAGGAAAAATTACATTAAAAAAAATGATAATAATTAAACATAATGTTGGCTCAATTAAAAACATTTTGAAAACATTGATATAAAATTATAAATATTTTTTGCTAAAAAAACCGATAATATGCATATCACATTAAAAAAATTAAGTAATGGTGTGAAGGTCACAACTTACTCCGTGGGCCAAAATCCAGTCATGTTAAGCGCTGGTGTGGCAGCCCGCCGCTACTCAAACCACTTACAAACTAGGAAAAAAAAAAATTAAGTAATAATGATTCATATTCGCAATCATAAAATACAATTAATAAATATGTAAAACTTAATTGATTTAATTTTTCCCTAGAAAATAAAATTGAAATTCATATTCATAACTATTATATTTACATCGTTCTTATTCAAATTTAATTAATAAGTATATAGAAAATCAATATTTTGCAATAAAAGTTTTTCCTATTTATCTATATATTTATGATCAACACTCCATAAAACATTAAAAAATTTAAATCTTAAAAATTTATAAAAATATCAAAGAAAATTTCCCCATATATATGTAACTAAATATATTATCAAATTTTTATAAAACTAAAAATAAGGATACATATATTATTGAATTTTCATAAAACTAAAAATAAGGATATAGAGGTGTGAAATTTATATAAAGATAAATATTAATATAGATCCATCTTAAGTTCAGATCTACTAGCACCCACAACAATAAATTTTCTTTAGGTGAAAATTTCAATCACAAAGAGATTTGCAATTGAGAAATTTGATCCCTCTCTGAGGGGTAGTATATCCATATCTTAAGATAAATTTACCTTGATATAAGATAAAAATTAAAGTATCAAATTTTCATCATTTATAATTTAATCTAAAAAAATTTAATGATATTATGAAAATATTAAGATAATGAACATTGATTGCATATTTTTGTGGTCAGATTTTGAAGAATGGTTATTCAGAAATAAATCCAGGGTATCCATTTTATTTTTATTGTGGATGCTTTTATTCAATGGCATATCCCCTCATCCGGACATATGTGCCTAAAGAAGAATGGCATAGATCTAAGGGTTATATAGAAGTAACCCAAGAAAGAAGGGTTATATAGAAGTAAGGGTGAGAGAGAAGAGAACCAATGGATGGTTGGATAATGGCCACAAAGAATATAAAAAATCTTAAGAAAATCCGCTAGAGAAAAAATGCAGACGAAAGAGCCAAATAAAAAAAGGAAAAGCCCTCAAAATAAAGGTAATTCAATATAGGATAATATAATTCCAAGAAGCACTTTGAAATAACAAGAGTTTTATTTTCATTGAGGGTTTAGGATTTACTATACTAGCGATTGTGTTATGTAATATAGATGGTTAATATGCAGATAATATCAATTCAAAAATAATATAAGGTAACCTTAACCGATAAAATAAATTTATGGATAAATTAATTAATTAATAGTAATTTTTTTAGAATATAGAGAGAATTCCATAAGAAAAATAGAGATATAATGGAGATGAAATAGAGATGAATAAAATATGTCACAGGCTATACGATACCTTTCTCCTCACTTTTGGGCTTTGTGTTGTGCCCCTAGAAAAATTTAATGAATGGTAGGCACCACTATGTACTAAGTGTCATCGTAGATTTTCATATCGTTCCAAAAAGATGAGGCCGAGAATCGAACAACAGACGAAATGACGACAGTTCCACCGGCCACCATGGTATTTATATATGAAGTTTATAGGAAATTTATATAAGATCTATATGGTGAAGTTTTATGAGATTTATATGGTGGAACTTATATGAGGTTTATGTGAGGTGGATTTATATAATGATGGATTTATATGGGTCACATTGTGGATTTGAAATCTTTTGAGAATGCCCTTTTGAGTACATTTTTAATGTATATTGGCAGAAGTATTTTTTTCTATCAGCAAATTTTTTTACAGAATACATTCAATCATATCCATGGTAGGAATAGTTCTCACTGGCAAGGAGAACTATCCTGAATGGTCCCGGATGATAAAACACACCCTCATATTCAATGAGTTGTGGAAAGGAGCGTGTGGCGGAGAAGGAGACAATGACCCAATACAGCCTACCTCAGACAAAGAGCTCGTCATTTGGGAAAACAAGAACAAAAAAGCTTATGCATTAATCACAACATCTGTAAATGAAGAGGTGAGTCGCCATATTTCGTCATATTCCACTGCCTTTCAAGCCTTACAAAAGCTGAAGGAACTCTATGACTCACATTCTGCACTTGAAGTTGTTCAACTCATGATTAAACTCTTCACTCTTGAACTGCAAAATAATGATCCTCTTGCTCTTGCATCTGAAGTAAAGTCTATAATGCATGATATCAATTCCACTAAGGTTGAGCTAGATATCCCTCTTATTTCTTTTCTCGAGGCACTTTATCCTACTTACTCCAATTATCTTGAGTCTTTGCAAGCAAATTGAAATCTCAAAGATATAACCTTTGACTCTCTTGTGAAAAAGTTTGTTGAAAGAGAGAAAGCTTTTGGAAAGAAGACAACCCCTGAATCTTCTTAAGAGACTGTGTGCCTTGCTCATAAAGAAAAGCATCTTGCTCAAGATTCTACAATAGGAAGAGGTGGACAAAGAGGAAGAGGAAGATATTTCAGAGGCAGGGGACAGACATTCTCAAGGGGAAAAGGCAGATCTGCACTGCATTCACTGCAAAAGAAATGGATCACATGATGCCTCTACATGCAAGCTACCATGGGACAAATCTGATGCTTTTCAAACATTCAAGAATTTTCATAAATGGATTGAAAATGATGCACAATCTCATATTGGGTCTATTCGCACTGATAATGGAAAAGAATACACATCAAATGAATTTGAAAGCTATCTTCGCCAACATGGAATCAAACATCAAACAACTGTGCCTTATAATCCCCAACAGAATGGTGTAACTGAAAGAATGAATAAAACAATCTTGAATATGGTACGATCCATGCTTTTCTTCAAAAATGTAAAGATAATGTTTTGGGCTGATGCTGTTCTATGTGCTGCATATATAAAGAATAGATGTCCATCTAATGCTATAAGAAACAAGACTCCTTATGAATTGTGGTATGGACATGTTCCTTCGGTAAAACATCTGAGGGTCTTTGGTTCCACCTGTTATGCTTTGATACCTAAGGTACATAGAAACAAACATGGTGCTAGAAGTCGTAAGTGTATCTTCCTGGGGTATTCAAACACCTCCAAAGCATACCGACTCTATGATGAAGTAAATAAAAATTTTGTTGTATCTAGAGATGTAATTTTTCTTAAATCATCCAAAACTGACAATGTTGTTGACCGGAAACTTGATCGCTTGGATAGATTCACAAAAGAAAAATCATTTCAAGAATTTGATAATCAGATTCCACATCTTGAAGGGGGGATTCCTATACTAGATCTGGAATCTTCTTCTGAAGAACAATCTCCCCCGCATGAAACTCCAACAACGGGTGATGCTTTAAGTGATGTAATTGATAGAATTGGGAGACTCAATCTTGATTCAGTCCCAACTCAATCAACAGAGTAGCCTGGACCATCTCAGAAAGGTCCCCCAAAGTGGCTGACGAAGACACTTGAAAGTGTTCATCCTGATGAAATTGGAAAAACAGGAACTAGAAATTCAAACCGACAAAATGGAGGTGATGTAGATGACTCTAATTCACCTGTTGATATGGATGTTTCTTATGATTCTGAATTGAACTTGTCTACAGATTTTGAACCAAATTCCTTTAAAGAAGCTGCTTCTCATGATGAATGGAAAGAAGCGATGCAAAAGGAGTATGATGCCCTCATAAAGAATGGCATTTGGAAGCTGGTTGATCCTCCATTTGGAACCAAACCAATTGGCTGCAAGTGGGTCTAAAAGAACAAGTACAAAGTTGATGGCTCACTTGACAAGCACAACGCTAGGCTTGTGGCAAAAGGTTTTGCACTGAAGGAAGGGGTCGATTATGAGGAAACTTTTGCCCCCACAGCAAAAAGGGCCACCATCCAGACACTCTTTGCACTAGCAGCTCAGAACGGTTGGAAAGTCCATCAAATGGATGTAAAACCTGCCTTCTTGAATGGAGATCTAAAAGAGAATGTTTTTATGTCCTAGCCTGAAGGATTTGCCATGAATGGACGTGAACATAAAGTATGCAAACTTGTGAAGTCCTTGCATGGCCTCAAACAAGCACCGCGAGCCTGGTATGAAAAACTAACTGAGCATCTTCTGAAACTCAATTTCAATCATTTTGATCTTGATGATGCAACTTTATTTGTCAAGAAAGTTGGCAAAACAGTTGTATATCTTGTGGTATATGTAGATGATATTTTAATGACAGGGAACAATGAAAGCTACATTGCATCCATAAAGAAGGAATTGGGAAAAAGTTTTGAAATGACTGATTTGGGCTATGTTCATTACTATCTTGGCATTGAAGTAACCCAACATTCAAAGTCCATATTTCTTTCTCAAAAGAAATACATTGGAGATTTGTTGAATAGGTTTGGCATGACAGAGTGCGATTCCTCTTACTACTCCAAAGGAAGAAAACTTGAATCCCACATCTATTGAAGGAAAGGAATTTGAGGATGCAACAAATTATAGACAGCTTGTAGGAAGTCTCAACTACCTAACTACCACCAGACTAGACATTTCATTTGTTGTTGGAATACTCTCCAGGTTTATGCAAAAGCCTTGTGAGGGACATTGGTCTGCTGCAAAAAGAGTTCTAAAGTACTTGAAGGGAACTCAAGACTTTGGAATCAAGTACACACAGGTGGATGACTTCAGTTTAATCGGATACTCTGATTCATACTTTGATGGAGACAAAGAAACTGGGGTATCTACTTCAGGATATGCTATGAGTCTTGGATCAGGATCTATCTCCTGGAGATCACGCAAACAATTAGTTCCAGCAGATTCCACAACAGAAGCAGAATACGTGGCAGCAGCTGAAGCGACAAAAGAAATTGTGTGGCTCAGGAAAATTCTTGAAGATTTGCAGGTAAAACAAGTACAATCAACTCCACGCATGATTGACAACACCTCTGCAATAAAGTTGGCCAAGAACCCAAAGTTCCATGATCGAACAAAGCACATCAATACTAAACATCATCTGATCCGACATCATCTTGAGGCCAAAACAATCCATCTCCGTCATTGTTCCACAAATGAGAAAATTGCAGACATCTTCACCAAAGCGCTTGGAAGAGAAAAGCTTGAAAGATTCAGAATGATTCTTGGACTCACCAACATCCCTTCAGATTAAGGGGGGAATGTTGACACCTAATCCTCACGATTGGGTGAATTCATGTAAATAATTAGATTAGGAATGTGAACAATCATCAGGAAATGAACTGAACAGTCACACCCTTTTGTATATAACAATAACATACCTGATGGAATAATACGAATCAGTTTTCTGCCAAATGGAGTTACTCCTGGCCTGACAAAAATTAAGCGGAATATCATATAGTATGGGTAGTCTAATTGGGAGAGCAAATTTGTGTAGAATTCGAGGAAAATTAAGCGGAATATCATATAGTATGGGTAGTGTAATAAGGAGAGTGAATTTGTGTAGAATTCAAGTCCAGTATACCTATTGAGATTGTTTCGATGCTTTATAATTTCCAAGCCCTCTCTAAATATTCTCTTAAATTAATAGTTTTCTTTTTTGATGATGTGAATGTCTTCTAAACAAATATGACATGTGGAATGTTTGGAGTACTGTGCAAGTGTTGAAGTGAGTATAAGTTCATTTACAAAACAATGAAATTTCATCTTATATTTAAAATAAATACATTTACAAAACAATTATCTTTTTCCATGTATTTTTAGTATTAATATAAAAAATAGTATCCTTTAATAGAATTAAATTTCTTTATGTAATTTAAACATTAATATGAATTCTTTTGGTTATCTTGGCTTTGTAACTCGCTCTACGTGAATGCACATCTATGGTTTATGCCTGAATCCTCCACAATTTTAACTTATGCACCCTTGGTCATCTAATACAGCCATGAAAAATCCCCATTTTGATTCGCGATCAATTACCACCCAAGGAGGAGGGGTCCCTGACACATCCAACCCCCCTTCTAACCAACCCCATCATTCGTCCTAGATCCCTCTCAAGCCCAAATCAAGTGACACCATGGATATCGACAGGCCTCACGCCTCCCTCCCAAAATTGTCGGGAGCATAAAATCACTCTACCCCAAACACATACATTCCCAAATCGATCGAGATCCCCACGCTGAGTATCTACAAATTCATCGGCATCTAGCGGACTGATAAATCCCTTCTGGAGTGAATTGGGCTCGAGCCGAAACTGAAATCCCACTACAATGTTTAACTTAGATATAAAGGGTTATTCATTGTGATATTTTATTAGGTTTAATATCTTTATGTGGTAATGGAAGGAGGCCCTTACTTCTTCAACTTCATTAGCCTCTACATGTGTTAATGTGTAGAAATTTCTACCCTGACAAGTGTGAATTCTCATGGCAACCAATTTAGATATGTTGTACTCTCTCCCACAAGAGTACTAGGACCCTGAAACCTTAGTTGAAATTGGCAACAAGCTAGGAAAATGCGTTCATTTCTCGCAGCAAACCAAGCAAGGAACGCACGCCTCCTAAGCTAAGATCTATCTATATATGAGCATATCAGAAACTCTTCCATAAGTCGTAGGCCGAGAATCTGAGGACATTGATTGGATCCAAATGCTTGACTATGAACATGCCCCCTTCATGTGTCGCAACTGCAATGAACATTTTCATTCCCAGCTCACTTTCCCCAAGTGATCTGAGAAGGGTGAACCAACCAAGGACGACGATGCATTGACAAAATGCCCTCAAAATGGTAGTATACCAAGAATCCAATGGATCCAAGGCACCCAAAAAGCATGCCACTCGCGACAGCTTGAAGTGCCTACATGTCTTCAGAAAAGTCTAAAAGGGCAAGCCTCAATCTCTACTCCAAGAACCCAAGAAACCCATGTCCTAGCCATGGATAGGCTGGGAAAGTCAATCCTTAGCAAGTTCCAACATCATCCACCACAGTAGTTCTTGGTGCCCCAGCCATGCAAGGCACGGAGACCCCCTCAGCACACACTGAGGATGTCGATATGACAGAAGACGAAGATCTCATAGGCTTAGAGGGATTGTATATACTAGCCATGGAGGATGCATGAGGGAGGAAAAACCTAAAGGATATCCCCCAAAGGGGTAGCTATAGGAATGACAAGAGGGTTGAGTATGAATATCTCGTGTATAGTGATCCTTTGATCAATTAAGGGATAGTTAGGAGCCAAATATGATGAATCGCTAGGCCAGAGATTTGGTTTAGAGAATCATTGATAAGAGGGCAAATGTTGAAGCCCCAAAGAGCATTCCATCTTGGTGGAGCAAGAGGGTTGGTAGAGGGAACATCCTATGTTCAATCATTCTAGAGGCAGATAGAAGATTGATAGTGGCAGTATTGATGGCTGGAGATGTAAGCATTCTGAATTTGCGCAAGTTGTGGTGATCAGCAGAAGAAGAGGAAAAGTACTTCTGAGATGTGTCGAAGCTATGCGGATTTAAACAGTTGTAGAAGCACTACATTAGCGAGTAGGTCAAGTGTATCTTGTTCAGGGAAATATTGGTGATCATAGTTATTGACACCAAGCCCTAGTCATTTGAGTATCATAGATGTATGTAAGGGTCGTGGCCCCTAGTATGGGGTCCGTAAGTTTTTTGTATTAAGATTTGTAATATAGCAAGTTGTGGGTTAAAAATTGTCTTTTGTACCAGCTCATTCACTGTTGTATGTTCTTTGTAGTGAAAATTTCTTATCTTGTGGCATTTTAATGTGTTTGTGATCGTGATCTTAGACTCAAACCTGATTCTTAGTGTCGTAGAAAAATCAACACTATGGTCCCTAGATGGCGTTGTAAAAGATTGGAATTATGGCATACAAATTGGAGTTGCATCCATCTTCATGTATGCAAATACTCTTCCATATTTTTATCTTAAATAAGGTAATCAATTACAATATCCCAATTCATATTACTTTGGTAGATATTAATGAAGAAGAGAAAATTATATTAGAAGCAAAAACTATCTTTGAATAAAGGATGAAGAAACTACGAATTCGAATAATTATTGAATTCCTCATCAAGTGGAAGAACCTATTAGTAGATGAGGTGGCATGGTAATATGAGTTCTTCATGCATAAGCATCCACAATTAATCAAGTTTTGAAGGCAACACTCTTTTGAAGAGGAGAGAATCTTAAGCCATAGATATTGAATTATTATATTTGTATTATTATATTAATACTGTCCTTATTGGTTTCTAGACCCTTTTATTTTAATTGTACCCATTGTCACGTATATATACCAAGGATACCTAGTTTTAGAGAGCATATCAACTTGTACATTGGTTATATTGTGAAAGGAGGTTTCCCTTTTAAATAGGGTTCACAATCATTCTTCCCTTTCATTCTCAACTGATTGAGTTACTTATTTTTCTCTTTTTCTGCTACTTGGGTGTTTCGATGCATAACATTGATTCATCAAACTTGTAAATATTTCTAGATCATTGGTCATCCCAAAAGGTACCACCACAAATTCATACTATCCAAACCAAGTTCTAAATGTTTCCTTTGCAATATCTTCTTCCTTATTTTTCAATTTAGACATCAAAGACCATTATATATCAATTTTAGAAAATACCATGACTTCTTTCATTCAATCAAAATATCATCAATTTGAGGTAAGGTGTATTCATTTTTAATTGTGTTTGTATTTACCTACTTGTATTCAATGAAATGCCTCTAAGACACATATTTGTTTCATATAAAAATCGCGAGTTCTCCCGAAGTTTATATACTAGATTAAATCAGCCATTCAATATATTTTGAAGTTGCATGTGTAAATCCTACAATTCTAGAATAATCAAGCAATATAGAGGCTTGGAAATAGCTTATATTCGTGGTTTAAGTTCAGCGGTAAATTATATCTCACATTTTAATGGTAGTCTAGCTAACTCTTCTAGAAATGCATCAAGAAACTCTAACAATATATGATGATGTTATATATCTTTTGAATATTTATTCTAGTTCATAGCCACTACTACATGCATAAAACAACCTTGTCTAAGACTCTTTTTCAGTTGTAAGGCTGAAAAGAATCTTAGAGTTTCTTCTCTCTTGGTTCCTACCAAGATTCTCCTTTTCCGTAAATCATGTACAAATTAAAGTAACTTACCTTTCATTTCTAGAATTATTTCATGAGCTCCCAGCCAATCCATAAGAATTATAAGATATGATCCCAGGGTACTAATGTAACAACCCAAGTGAAAATTCCATGTAAATAAAGTTAATAAAGGCATAATAATAACCAATTATTCCAGGTTGAATGTTGGGCAAAAACATCGTAATGAGTTTGTTCATTTGGTTTATTATGCTAAGGAAATTGGCAAAGGATTCGGAAAGGGAAAATGGCATTTTTGGCAATTCATTTATGAAAGTAATGGAAATTAGTATAAAATGAAGGTGAAAGGTCATACGTTTCATGTGAGGATGAAAATTAATAAAAATAATGCGAAAATGAAGAATATAGACTCCACATTAACAAAAAGGCTTATGAGGATCAGTTGGTACCCTTTTGTCATTTCAGTTTTCGAGCTATCTCTCTATTCTCTCTCACACACACTATCGGACACTTAGAGTTTTATTGGAGCACTTCAACGTTGGATCAAGAAATGAAGAGAGGAAGCAAATATCAAGCAACGAAAAGTAGGATTAGGCAGCTAGAATGGGTTTACTTGCAGGGATCAATTTGCATGTGTGATTTCCTTGCTAGATTTGGCATGAATGGTTATCTATGTGTGTTCTTGGTTATATTTTTTTCATTGCCATGGATTTTTCCAGGTGTGGCGGTGCTCTTCGGCCTTTCCTTTCCATTTCTGGTTAGCATAGAGGTGATGGGTTCTCATGTTTTGGTGGAGCAGGGTTGTTGGATGGGTTCGAAGCTGAGTGAGGCAGATCTCTGAAAGGAAAAACACATGGCATAGTGATCCCTGATCTGGACTACGGATGGCGGTGAATCCACTAGCTTAGTAACCCCTGAACCGGACTATGGGTTACCGTAAATCCAGGTATCATGTGCCTCGTTGGGCCTAGGAATCCTCGACTAGCGAATGGCGGGATATACAATAAATTCTAGAGGTGGGGTCCCTAGAACAGGCCTAGGAATCATTTTCTGTGAATGGCAGGATATGTGGTAAAGCCTGGAGGGTGTTGTGTCGATCATGGCCTAGTGACCCTTGAATCATACTATGGGTTGTCGTAAAGCCTAGGGACTAGGAGGTAGTAAAATTCCTCATGATATAGGTGGAGAAATCTGGTGGCATCCATGCTCATTCATTTCTTCTTTCGGTTATGAGTCCCGCATTCATGCTTGGAATATGGCATGGGAGTGGTTGGCTGAAGAGAGAATTGGCTCATCGAATCTATGGTCGGGTGGAATGGGGTAGTCACATACTGGGTTGGTTTTTGCATTCATCAATAAGAGTTCCTTTCCTTGGTATTTTAGGTGTAAATGTACTGGTTCATTTGTGGCATATATGGCTATTTTATGCTCATTATTTCTATTGTTTATATGTTGCTTATGAATATGTATTATGATAGTGACAATGTATGGTTGTCATCGCGTTTTGATTTGTAAATGAATGAGTAATGAATATATGGCCTAATAGATATGTGATAAAGCACCAATGCTTCCAGATATTGAATTATTATATTTCTATTGTCCGTATTGGTTGCTAGACCCTTTTATTGTAATTGTACCCATTGTCACCTATAGATACCAAGGATACCTAGATTTAGAGGGCATATCAACTTGTACACGAGTTATATTGTGAAAGGAGGTTTCCCTTTTAAAGAGGGTTCACAATCATTATTCTCTTTCATTCTCAACTCATCGAGCTACTTATTTTTCTCCTTTTTTTCTACTAGGGTGTTTCGATGCATAGAATTGATTCATCAAACTTGAAAATATTTCTACACCATTGGCCAGCCCAAAAGGGACCACCACAAATTCATAGTAGCCAGCCAACCTTTAAATGTTTCCTTTGCAATATCTTCTTCCTTATTTTCCAATCTAGATATCAAAGACCATTATATATCAATTTTGGAAAATACTGTGACTTATTTCATTCAATCAAAATATCATGAATTTGACGTAGGGCGTATTGATATTTAATTGTGCTTGTATTTACCTACTTGTAGTCAATGTAATGCCTCCCAAACACATATTTCATTCATAAAAAAATCACCAGCTCTCCCCAAGTTTATATACTAGGTTAAGTCAACCCTTCAATATATTTTGAAGTCGCATGTGTAAATCTTGCAATTCTATTATAATCATACAATATAGAGGCTTGGAAATAAGCTATATTCGTGCTTTATGTTCAATAGTAAATTATATCTCACATTTTAATGGTAGTCTAGGAAACTCTTCTAGAAATGCATCAAGAAATTCTAACAATATTTGATGATGTTATATATCTTTTGAATATTTTTCTAGTTCATAGCAACTACCACATACATAAAACACCCTTGTCTAAGACCCATTTTCAGTTGTAAGGCTGAAAAGAATCTTAGAGTTGCTTATCTCTTGGTTCCTACCAAGATTCTCCTTTTCCCTAAATCATCTACAAATTAAAGTAGCTTACCTTTCATATCTAGAATTATTTCATGAGATCCCAACCAATTCGTACGACGAAATATAACATAGGATCCCAAGGTGGTAATATATGATAGTATCTACGTACTGCATGCTCTCAAATTAAGCTCGTAATATTTTAACAAGTGTTCTACCTCTTTTTAATAATTAAATTCATCTCAACCAATTTATAACTAATTTTATTGCATTCCATTAAACCACATCTAAATAATGAATTTGGAGAAATAAAAGTTCTATTGTCTTTTGGATCAATTAATAAAGAAAATTTAATTCCAATTATTTTACCTACAATCTACAAGATTGTATATTGATGTTCTACTTGATAATTATTCACCATAACATGAATCCTATGTGTCTTATGTTAGGTTAATATTGACTCACAAAGTAGTTAAGATAACCTTGTTTTGGTCATTGATGGATTTATCATTGGTGTTTTATGAGCCCACATCATGGGTGACCCATGGTATTTAATGTAATGAATCCTATTTAAAGGCTTGAAGAACTCCATAAAATGCCTCAAGTGGCCTAGTGTTTCATCAACTCAATATTTACCCTAGAATCAACTAAATTTTTTCTAGGGTAAATATCGACTCTTTTCTACATGTGTACCATGAGTTTATTTCATTTCTCTAGTTACACTCCATTTTTAACATGTGGTATCATAGCACAATTAGAGAAATAATATAAACACAAATGATTATACACATGGAAAACATGTACATAAGAGTCAATATTTACCTTGGACACACTTTACTAGGAAAGCCAACACTCGAGATATATATCTTTGTTACCATAATCCAATCCAGCCAAGCTCCAAGCCACTCGAGGTATTTTACAATGGATTCCTTCAAGCCTTAAAATAAGCTTAATCGCATCAAATATCATGGGAAAATGCCATGGGTTTCCCAATACCAAGATCCTATAAACCACCAAAAATAATAATGTTAACAACCAAATCAAATATATTGCATATGCTAAGAATAAGTTGTGGACCTATGGAATACTAATGTAAGTCTATTGAGTGATCAATTATATAATAGTGTTGAAGGATGCCAGAAGGTATCCTTAGTTGGATCATTGATGAGATCAAGCGAAAATACCAAAAACTCTTGTGTATGAGTTTGATATGGTTTGCATATCAATGATGCATAGCAGTTGGAGGAACTAGAGAACATTATGGGGGTAATATGAGACGAAATAGGGACACTTTATGTGAGGTGATTTCAATGTGTAGGGAATTTACCCAAGTGGATGAATGTAAATTTGCGTCATCGTGGTTTAGCTCATCATTACTCTGTAGAAGATTAGTTATGCGCCTTGAGGTCAACAATTATTGTAGTTTCCTCAGAGTTATTAATTTGATAAGATCTAAGGTCTTAAACCACCCATAGGTGCAGGCATGAAAATATCATCACTACAAGAGGTGGAATGCTTTAGTAGCATCCATGAACGAAGTTATGTTAAACCTTAAGAATAAATCTCCAGTTTAATAGGATCTCCCAAGAACCTTTGATTTCATAGTAGCATTAGTGGCTTTAATCGATTCCACTCAACCATTAAAGAAAGAACAAGAAATGAGAGTTATGGGAAAGGATAATTTACATTGACACACTAGGGGAGCACTCACTATCAAAGAAATTACAACCGCAAGTCTCCTAAATCAAACGATCATATATTTTTAGCACCAAGATGGAAAAAATTCATTAGGAATGATCGGTTACAAATTAATGGAGTTGGAGCTATTACAGTTAGACAAAGGAATGTTTAGATATCACACATTGGAACTTATTTGTGCATGGCATCAAAGATTCAAACCATACAATTCAAGGTTTTCATTGTGATTATAACAAACATCCTTTCCTCCTACTACAGAAATCATCCCTTAGTGTTAAACCTAATGAACCGATTTCTTACATGAAGTGACGGTTCATGGGTATGTGAACCATGGTAAATGAAACCTAGAAAAACATAACAAGAATTGACATGGAACATAGTAGAAGCACATGGATGTAGATTCCAATATAAAGAAATACTCAAATAAGGAGTGTCTGTTCAGCTTGTTGTATTTGGAGCAGAGAGGGATGTTGGTAGATAATATGGTAGATGTTTCTTGCGGCTCGTGGGTTCTGCCATAAATAGGGAGTAGACTATGAGGAGAATTTTTCTCCTGTAGCCAAATATTCCTTTATTGAAGAATTTCTTTCAATAGCTTTTGAGACAAGGTGGAACATCCACCAGGGAAGATCACCTTCATCGGTGTCATCATTGAGGGAGAAGTCTATATCGAGCAACCATATGGGTTTGAAGTCCATGATAGAGAGACTTATGTATGTAGCTTTAATAAATCGCTATATGGACTCAAACAGGTACCCAAGGCATGGTATTCCAGGAGCGATGGAAATATGAAAAACATAGGCTTCACCAAGAGGGAGGTGGATCCCAACCTATACTTCATGTTGATTGGGTCTAAGCCCCACATTTTAGCGTTGTATGTGGATGATCTAATTCGAAAAGGTGTAGAGAGATTGATTGTGTGTTGTATTTCAGATACAACATTAGAATTTGACATGAAGGATATCAGGTCAATGCATCACTTTCTCGGAATTTGCCGCAAACAGGCGAGATCCTCACTAGGCAGGGGAAATACAAACTAAAGAATCGTCTCCAGTGTTAAATTTCCACCCATCTTCGCTCCTATTGCCTTCACACTGGTAGCTTAAAAATAGAGTTCATCTCTTTTGTCTTCAGCCAATAATCCCTCGTTTCAAAGATTTTTGGTGCTTCCTGTGTTCTCTGCATAGTAAGCATATGAGCCTATTGTTTTGTGTCTATTTTGCACACTTTGATCGTTCTCCCTCTCCACGAAACTACCAAAAGACTCTCTCCCTTTGCACCTCTGACATTTTTGGTTCACAAACTCCTTTCTTTCTTTGCCACATTCCACAAGAAAATGGGACAGTATGGGAGATCATCCTCCACTCAGGCTGCCCAGTCTGACTTCAATGTTGTCAGCACAAGGCATTTTATGGTTAGGTGGGTAGTCATGACAATTAATAGATGTTGGTATGGGACTACCCATGGCATGCCATAGGAGAACCAACCAGCACGCAAGAGGCCCTCAACAGGCACGCAACAGTGTATGACATGCCTTCCCTCTAAGAGCTTTGGATATGTATGCTCCTCCCTTCAGTCGGTCATCACTTTATTTCTACATACATTTCGTATACATCCATAGTTCACAAAGTCATGCTAAAATACACAGGTTGTCAAGAAAAAGTGTTGTTACACTCATAACTGAGACTTCTTCATTGCCTCGAAGTTCATATTTTTATAGTTATTCTGAAAGATTCTAGTTTCCTTGTGCTCCATAAACCTAATAAATAAGAAATCATTTTGATAACCTCAATAATAGAAACCTTATTATCCTCTCTATGTATATGTTTTAGTTCCAAAAAACCCAAATCAACAAACACTGTAACTTCTACACCATGATATCTTAACATTTTCGAAGTTGTGTTAACATTCTTTCTATGATTCACAAAATGATGAAAATACTTAGTGTTTTCATCTTCTTTAGGAATCCACAAGGCTCTACTTCAAGTACATCATTATTTTCATTATTATTCAAAAACTTGATCATCGAAACCAACTACAACTAAACAAAGCTTCCAAATTATCTGTTAATTCTTGCTCATACCCAATTTTATTTTGATGTGTCTAAATCAAAAAACATTATTTTTTCCTTTCTAGATTGTTGGTGGAATGAATAAATACTAACTGACAAGTCCAATTAGCTTTTATGATTATTTTCATTTTTTGGCTTTCACGCGAGGGAATTTTAACAGGTCACTTTCTTGCAAATTTTAATTGCAAGAAGTTTCTAGTAGGCCAATTATATTTTATGATACTTATATAGTCATTTAGTAGTCAGATTGAATTTAAATGGTTTCCCACTATGTGCTCCAATCTTCTAGAGCACTGGCTGGTGAACAAATTAACCATGCCATGGAAGTCCACACCCACACCAACCCGCAACCCTTAATAAAAAAACCAATAACTTCATTCCTAAAAATTGTATTCTACTTTTTTTTCTATTTTGAATTCACTCAACCTTAAACCTCTCCAGGGAAAGAATGCCTTCATTGCCTTTGCATTCAATAGACCAAAATCTTTTGTTCTCTTAAAAAAATGATAATAAATCATGATAGTTAATTTGGGTCTCCAGTAGATTTTAAATACGTCTACTACAAAGTTTAGATTACCTACCATTCTAACATTGTCTGCATAACACATTTAGTAATAAATGTTTGCTACTAGGTAAACTTCCTTAATTAAAATAACATGATGTATAAAATTTTACCATTTTATTGTGCAACATTAAACACTTAAACTATCCCAACGAAAAAATTTAATAAATATATAACTAATCTAACTAAAAGAGTTTAATAAATATTTAATTATTGGTCTTAAAAAAATATTCAAAATGACTTGCAAATATTACTACTATTATAAAAACATGATTTCAATCAGAATCATGCTCAAATAGTCATGCCAGTTAAAGTAGCTCAAACAGTCATGCAAGTTAAAGTAGTTGAAAATTTAAATCATTGAAATTGTTGAATTCATTTCTTTCTATATGTAATTAACGACGCTCCATGACTTCTATAAGCAAGCATAGTCTTTATAATTGAACGGTTGGACAATCATGATATATTTACTTATACAACGAGAAAATAGATGTTTGATGGTTATTTCTCTTCTATAGAGATTTACAGATATTATTGAAAAAAAAAATATTAAAACAATAATAAAATTTCTATTAATTAATTTTATAAAAACATAAGTAAAAAAAATAGTTTCAAAAAAGTTACTTTCTGTTTTTAAAAAAGTTACATGAACGACTTTCCATTTTTAAAAAGTTGTATGAACGTTTAATGGATCAAAATTAAAAGAAAATTAAAACCTCCATTACCCTTTAATGGAGCAAAATTAAAAGAAAAGCTTTGGATCCTCCATTACATTGCCGTTTGAATGCTTTTCATACCAATATAAATAATGGCCGCACCTTTTACCATTGTTCTTGATGTAGTAAATGTTTGAACCCTTGTTTTTTTGAAGATTTGTGGTCGTGTTTTTTTCAAGCATCAAGGGTGTTGAAACGATAATTTCCAACTGCAGCGTCATTCAACAAAACCGCCATCTATTCCCCGCTATGACCGTTCTCTTCCCTCTGCGATGCGATTTTGATCACATATCGCACATTACCCTGTTGTTCCCATATGTTTTCCGCAGATTACGATACTGCGATGCAGCTTAATCACAAATCGCATATCGCATTATATGTGTTTTAAGTTTTTGCCTCTATGACTGCCGATTGCGATGCGATTTGATCGCAAATCACAACAATATAATAGTGTTCCATTTTTCCTTCCGCGGATTGTGATTCTGTGATGCGATCCAGTTGAAGTCAATGGTTGAGTACAGGCCTGCACCAAATGAATTTGACGTGAATTAAAAGTTTCATTTACCGCCAGTTTTGTCAATAAGACAGTAAATGTAATTTACTGCGGGTTGGTAAACGTTGGTAAGATTTTAATTTTATTGTTTTTTATTATTCACGGGAGTATGGTATAGTTAATATGTATTGTTATGTTTTTCAAGTGTAGTGTGTGTGAATAATGCAGTAGCGAATATGAAATTTTACACAGCAGTGTATATGTAACTTTCTGTAAGTAATGCACAGCAATGCAGAGAATGTTTTTTATGTTGTTGGATATGAAATGTGAAACGCAGTAGCGTATGTGAAAAATACACAGCAGTGTAAATGTAATTTTTCTTTGAAATGCACAGTAGTGTAGAGAAAGTTTTGTTTTGAAATGCATAGCGGTGTCTATTTTCTTTTTCTGAAAAGACAGAGTAAAGTTAAAAACTGTATCTGAAACAGTTCTGGTGGTGAAATCCTTCTGTGAGAGAGGAAGACTCTTTCGTAACAACAGTTTTATTAATGAAATGAAATCTATTGGTGTGTGAAAACTCTGTCCTCTGCAAATAAATTTTTAGCTTTCCGCTGTGTTAAAGATCTTGTGTTTAAAACAGAGCGTCGTTCTCTGTTCTGTGATTTCGTTTTTGGAATTTTACCAAAAAAATTCCCAATAGTGGTATCAGAGCTGGTCCAGGCTCTTTGAAAGTGTCAAAGAAGCTGAAGGAAGGTTATTTTGTTGCAGCAGCTTCTCCAGCAAAGTGAAGACTCAGTTAAGAAAGGATCCAGGTATTTCTCAAAAAAAAAATTTGGGTTGCTGCTGAAGAAACAGTGAGTTATTTTAAATACACAGTGAGGTATTTGAAAGCATAGTTTATAGTGCAAGAATGGCCAGCACCAGTACCAGCACTAGCATGGATATTTTTAATACTCAGCTCCCACAGTTTAATGGAAAAAACTATGACTATTGGGCAATAACCATGAAAGCCCTGTTTGCCTCACAAGACTTATGGGAAATAGTTGAAGATGGTTTTAAAGAACCAGCAGATGAAAATGAGTTTAATAATCTAACTCAGGCAGAGAAAGATCTGTTGAAGAGCTACAAGAAGAAGGATTCAAAAGCCCTTGTATTTTTGTATCAAGCAATGGACCAGAGTGTGTTTCCAAGGATAGCAGCAGCTAAGACATCCAAAGAAGCATGGCAAACTCTTAAGACAGCATATCAAGGCATGGAGAAAGTGAAAACAGCAAAACTACAGTTGCTGAGAAAATATTTTTAGAATCTGTGCATGAAGGAGTCGGACAATATTGACTCATTCTTCACACATGTGATTGGTCTGGTCACACAAAGAAGGACTCATGGAGAAGTTCTTGAAGAAAGGAGGATTGTGGAGAAACTGTTGAGGATCTTACCCTCAAAGTTTGATGTGATTGTCACCACCATAGAAGAGACAAAGGATCTTTCAAACTTTTCAGTTGATGAACTTCATGCATCACTAATAACACATGAGCAGAGGTTGAGTAGAAATGAAAACTCATCTCTAGAGCAAGCCTTCAAGACCCAGATGTCCTTTGGAAGAGGAAGAGGTCAAGGCAGAGGAAGCAAGAGAGGAAGAGGCAGAAGCCAAAACAGAGGTGGAAGAAATAGTCCAGAAAATGCTCAAGGAAGAAGCAGCAATCCAAATCAGAACCAAGGCCAAGGCAGCAGTCAACAAAGTGGACATCATCATGCTCAAGGACAAAGGTATGAAAAATCCAATGTCCAATGTTATTATTGCAAAAAATATGGGCATTATGAAAATGAATGTAGGAAGAAGCAGCATGATATGAACAATAGATCTAGTGAAAATATCACTAGAAAAAATATCAGCCAAGATAATGTATTGTTAGCTTGTAATATGGCTGAAACAAACAATGAAGATATATGGCTTCTAGATTCTGGTTGTAGCAACCATATGATAGGAAACATAGCCCTGTTTTCTATCTTAGATCAAAGTGTGCAGTCACAAGTCACACTTGGGACTGATAGCGAAATTTTCGTTATGGGTAAAGGAGAAGTTAAAATATTTACAAAGCAAGGTGAAAAGAAAACCATAGCAGATGTCTATTATGTTCCTGGAATGAGATGTAACCTCTTAAGTATTGGACAGCTTGTTCAAAAGGGTTACAATGTTTTCTTTGTGAATGATGTATGCACCATCATGGATAGAGCACCCAGAAAAAGATGCATTGCTGAAGTGAAGATGACAAGGAACAAGATGTTCCCTCTCAGAATAAGGGCAGATTTGAAACATAAAGAAAAATTGCAGCAGTGACCCAAGAGGCTTTCCAAAGCCAACCAAAAGATGAAAATTGGTTGTGGCACTTGAGATTTGGACATCTCAACTTTGGAGGTCTTCACTTGCTGAGTAGAAAGGAATGGTAAGAGGATTACCATTGATAGAAAAATCGGACAGCCTTTGTGAAGGTTGCATCTTGGGGAAACAACATAGAGAAAGTTTTCCATCAGGGAAAGGCATCACGGCAAAAGCACCCTTAAAAATTGTCCACTCAGACTTATGTGGACCGATGCAAACTCCATCATTAGCAGGCAGCCAATACTTTCTAACATTCATTGATGATTTTACCAGAAAGACTTGGGTCTATTTCCTGAAGAACAAAAGTGAAGTGTTTGAAAAATTTCGAAATTTCAAAGCATTTGTAGAAAACCAAAGCGGGTTGCATATCAAAGTTCTGAGAACTGACAGAGGAGGTGAGTATATCTCCAAATAATTTCTACATTTTTGTAGAGAAAATGGAATTCACAAGCAATTTACAGCAAGGTACACTCCGCAGCAAAATGGAGTGCCGAGAGGAAGAATAGGACCATCATGGATATGGCGAGGAGAATGCTAATGGAAAAGCATTTTCCAAATGATTATTGGGCTGAAGCTATCTGTGCAGTATATATTTTGAATAGGTGTCCTACAAAAGTTGTGATGAACAAAGTGTCGAAAGAAGCATGGAGTGGGAGAAAGCAACGAGTCACCCACATGAAAGTTTTTGGATGTGTGGCTTATGCACACATTCTAGATCAGCTAAGAAGAAAGTTGGATAGCAAAGGGGAGAAATGTATTTTCATTGGATACAGTGAAGAATCCAAAGCTTACAGGATGTATATCACATCTACCAAGAAGTTTTTTGTGAGCAGAAATGTTCAATTCATTTAGGAGGAAGCTTGGGATGGAAGCATAGAGAAAACAGTTAATGTTAAAAATTATTTGTCTCATGATGAAAATGATGAAGAGTTGGCTGAAACACATCCCCAAACAGCAGCACCAACACAAGGACAGCAAGGGACACCCTTGAGGAGAAATGAGAGTGCTTTTCCAAGCACACCACAAGGAGGAAATTCAAGTTCTTCTTCAAGCACTTGCACACCAAATGAAAGAGGTAAGAAATTCAGAAATTTAAGTGATATTTATGATGAAGGAATGAATTCCTTGTTTGCTTTGTATTGTCATGTTGATGACCCTATTCATTTCGAAGATGCAATAAATGACAAGAAATGGATAGAAGCTATGAATGAGGAGATGAATGTCATAGAAAGAAACAAGACATGGGATTTGGTTGAGCTACCAAAAGGTAAAGAAGTCATTGGAGTTAAATGGGTCTATAAGACCAAGAGTAATGTTGAAGGCAAGATAGAAAGCCACAAGGCAAGACTTGTTGTCAAGGGATACAAGCAGCAGTATGGGAGAGACTATGAGGATACTTTCGCACCGGTTGCAAGAATGGAAACCGTGAGAGTAGTGTTATCCATAGCAGCACAAAACAAGTGGAAAGTTTACCAAATGGACGTGAAGTTAGCATTCCTAAATGGAGTGTTAAAGGAAGAGGTTTACATTGAACAACCTCCAGGCTATGAAAAGAAGGGTCAAGAGCACAAAGTATGCAAATTGAATAAAGCTCTTTATGGGCTGAAGCAAGCACCAAGAGCGTGGTACAGTAGGATAGATTCCTATCTACTGGAAAATGAATTTTCAAAGTGTGAGGGAGAACCCACAGCTTACATCAAAGAAAAGGATGGTAAATTTTAATTGTAGTGTTGTATGTTGATGATGTGATTTTTACAGGTAATGATGACTACCTCATTAAAAATTTCAAATCGGTCATGAAAGAAGAAGTTGAGATGACTGACATGGGTTTGCTGAAATACTTCTTAGGAATATAAGTAAATGAAAATGAAAATGGGATTTTTATTTCACAAGCAAAATATGTTAATGAAGTATTGGAGAGATTCAATATGCAGGACAGCAAGGCAGCAATCACTCCCACTGTAATGGGATTAAAACTTAGCAAAGAGGACAACAGCAAGGATTTTGATCCTAGTTTGTACAAGAGCATAGTTGGCAACCTAATGTATTTAACTGCAACTAGGCCGGACATAATGTTTGCTGTTAGCTTAATTTCCAGATTCATGGAGAGGCCAAAAGAAGCACATTGGCAGGTAGCAAAAAGAATTCTGAGGTATGTTAAAGGTACAAAAAGATTTGGCATTTTGTATACTTTTTCATAAAGTTCAGACTTAGTTGGATACACTGATAGTGATTGGGCTGGAAGTGTGGATGATTGGAAAAGCACATCCGGTTACGTTTTTCACATGGGTTCAGGAGCCATTTCATGGGCTTCAAAGAAACAACCAATTGTGGCATTGTCTACAGCAGAAGCACAGTACGTGGCAACTACAGCTGCAGCGTGTCAAGCAGTTTGGATGAGAAGGATGCTAAGAAGTCTATGCCAAGAGAAGGCAACAGCAACGGTGATTTTTTGCGACAATAGTTCAGCTATTGCGTTGTCCAAGAATTTTGTGTTTCACAAACAAACAAAACACATTGATACAAGGTTCCATTACATCATAGAATTGGTGAACAATGGAGAAATCGTTTTACAACATTGCAGCACTCAAGAACAGGTTGCGGACATTTTGACCAAGCCTTTGGGGCAGAAAAATTTTGAGTTTTTGAGGAAATGTCTGGGTATGATAGATAACCCAACAATTGAAATTAAAGGGGAGTGTTGAAATGATAATTTCCAACTACAGCGTCGTTCAACAAAACCGCCATCTATTCCCCGCTATGACCGTTCTCTTCCCTCTGCAATGCGATTTTGATCGCATATTGCACATTATCCTGTTGCACCCATATGTTTTTCGCGGATTACGATACTGCGATGCGACTTAATCGCAAATCGCATATCGCATTATATGTGTTTTAAGGTTGGCCTCTATGACTGTCGATTGCGATTATGCGATGCGATTTGATCGCAAATCGCACCAATATAATAGTGTTCCATTTTTCCTTTCGCAGATTGTGATTCTGTGATGCGATCCAATTGAAGTCAACGGTTGAGTACAGGCCTGCACCAAATGAATTTGACGTGAATTAAAAGTTTCATTTACCGCCAGTTTTGTTAGTAAGACAGTAAATGTAATTTACTGCGGGTTGGTAAACGTTGGTAAGATTTTAATTTTATTGTTTTTTATTATTCACGGGAGTATGGTATAGTTAATATGTATTGTTATGTTTTTCAAGTGTAGTGTGTGTGAAGAATGCAGTAGCGAATATGAAATTTTACACAACAGTGTAAATGTAACTTTCTGTAAGTAATGCACAGCAGTGCAGAGAATGTTTTTTATGTTGTTGGATATGAAATGTGAAACGCAGCAACGTATGTGAAAAATACACAGCAGTGTAAATGTAATTTTTCTTTGAAATGCACAGTAGTGCAGAGAAAGTTTTGTGCAGTAGTACAGAGTAAAGTTAAAAATTGTATCTGAAACAGTTCTTGTGGTGAAATCCCTCTGTGAGAGAGGAAGACTCTTTTGTAACAACAATTTTATTAATGAATAGAAATCTGTTGGTGTGTGAAAACTTTGTCCTCTACAAATAAATTTTTAGCTTTCCGTTGTGTTAAAGATCCCGTGTTTAAAACAGAGTGTCGTTCTCTGTTCTGTGATTTTGTTTTTGGAATTTTACCAGAAAAATTCCCAACAAGGGGATCGACAAATTCTTGCTCACCTGTTGTTTTTGTTTTCTCTGGTTTATTGCTCTACCGTTCTTGCTTTATTATTTTCGTTTTCTCTGGGTTTATTGTTGGGTGATTTGATTCAGTTATCGTGTATATATTTTTATTTGATTTGGCCGGCTTTTGTCTTTTTTATTTTGTTTGCAGTGTTCGCTATTGGCATGTTAAATCTGTTTATGGAACTTTAAATGTGGTTTGGTTTGGTTTGGTTTACTGTGCGATCTTTCCAAATTCTTCAATGAATTAGGGCTAAACACCATAAGTAAGAATATTATATAGTTCTTATTTTCACTGGTTAATCAGCGGAATGATTTACAGATGGTACAAAAGAAGTGGTACAGTTTGCAAAAGTGATAGCAATGTTTGTGCCCTGCATTGACCAGACAATTAAAAAAGCTCAGTTGGGAATTTCAGGTATTTTCGAATTGCAGTTGAGATTATTTTCGGTTGTTTCAAGTTAGGAGCTCTTGAAATTTCTTAGATTATCCGTTCTTAATTTCCTAGGTGGTGTGAATATGTGGTTAAACTAATTTTAATTATTTCTTGAATTATTTGACATTATTCCTCATGAAATCGATGCTTTCTAATTTTCTGTTAAGATTCATTTAAATTAATTGAAATTTTGATAGACTTGTGATATTATTGGCCATGGTATCTGTAAAATGTTAGAAGAGAATTCAGTTTTCATGGCCTCTGTGTAGCAAATTTATGGTGATATATTTGATGAAATTATTCTGCAATGTTTGTTGCATAATTTTGTGCAAGGATTCAATTCTGGATAAAGGATTTTTGTCTTTGCTTTTTGTGGCTTTCTCCTCTGCTTCCTGCACGATGGATGCCTCGACTTATGTTGTTGGCTCCACATAAAATAAGTAGAAGCTTCGGCCGCCTATTCTGGTAAAAAAGCCAAGTCGGTAGATCCCATTAAATTAAATTAATTTTAATAATTTAAATGACATCAGAGAATTTTTGACAGAGTACTCGTTATTAGGCATTTGCAGTAGATTTATGTGAATGCATTGATGAAATTATTCTACACAATACTTGTTTCAATGATCTGTGTCTAGGGATTCAATTCTGTATAAAGAATTTTTGCCTCTACCTTGTACGGCTCACCCCAGTGCTTCCTCTGGGGCCAATGCCTCTGCTGCTTACTCTGGTGCCTCCTCTAAGGCCAATTCTCAACTATAGCTCCGGCTACCTATGCCTATCGAGCTCTATCTGTGTTCATGTCTTCCACCGACCATAACTGACCACTGGCAACGATTATGATAGCAGACGGCATAGTGAACTAATTTTAATATTGAATTTATAGGTTAAGGAGAATGAGATATGATGAACGTTGAGCAGAAAAGTGAATGAGAGATGATGAAATTAATAACTCAATTAGAAGGATTGTGTTCTTAATTTAGAGAATATATATGTGAGAGAATCGTGTTCTTAATTTAGAGAATATATATGTGAGAGAATTAATATTTTGTAGTATAATGTACAAAAATAATCACCAAAAGTTTGCGAATATTTTCCAGAAAATTTGATTGCTCTGCTTCAACTACTTACAAATATCAGACCTTGTAGACTGAGCATTCCCCACCGCGAAGCATCCATTTAAGTTGAGGAATTTAAGGTTTATGAGACTTGAAAGTGTCCAATTCCTGGCAGTTTCATTCTTGCTAATGTTTATGCAAGTCAATATTTTGTGAAATTTCAATAGTTTGGAACCAAGGGTAAACACATTCAACCATCCAAAAACTAAAGCTAGCTATTGGAGAACCGTCCATTGTCAAAGTTGTGTGATGTTTTCACTGGAATTAGGGATCAAACATGACATTCTAGCTAAGAATTCCAATGTCTTAGTTTTCATTAAATAAATTTCTCACCAGCAATATCGCGGTGATGTAGTACAGGTGTTGTGGGAGGGAGTTTCGGAGATGGTGCACAGGTGGTACGGTTTGCGAATTAAAATTTTAGGTATTTTCGATTACCATAACACGCTATCATGGTTTTGGGGAAAAGATTAATTAAACTACTATCCTGGTTTTGGGGGGAAATTAATTAAATTGCTGTCATGGGGGAAGAAATTAATTAAACTTCTATCACTGGCGATCACTGATAATTGAGATGGGATGAGATTGCATTGGTTTTTGGGCGTTGTCCTTTGATCAAACTGGGAGTTATTAAAAAAATTAAATGCATTGGTTTTCAATTTTTCGAAGTTGTGTGAGTATTCAATTAAATTAATTCTAAATTTTAATGTATTAATGAAATTATTTGAGTACTGGTTCTTTTTATTTTTCAAAGTTAATTTAATTGTTGGAGTGCTATTTTTAAGTTTTGCGAATTTTTTTATAAATCGATTAACTTAATTTAGATTTTAAAATACTTGTAGAAATCGTATCACATGGCATGGTTTGAAAGCGTAATCATTTTTAATGTCCATTGTAAAAAATTTATGTTGATATGTACTACAGAATACATTTTTTAAAACTTTGTATTGTATTTATCCGCAAGGATTCAATTCCAAATAAGGCATTGTTGCCTCTGCTTTCTCGCTTTTCGCATTTATGCACAAGGATTTAATTCCAAATAAGCATTGTTGCCTCTGCTTTCTCGCATTTTCCCCGTGCTTATTCTACAGCTGATGCAGCCTTATGTACTTCCTGTTGCAGCCATATCTGCTTCACTTTCCATGACTCTTTTCATGAAATCAAATGACATGGTCAAAATCTTTCACTATTATTGAAGTTTATATGGTAGCGAAAATGACATGGTCAAATGATTTTACTCTTGAAGTTAAATATGATAGCGAAAATGAGATATATGATTAGACTGTGGGTTGTTGGTTTCTCAGGTTTTGTGAATGCGTGGTTAAATTAATTTTAATTTTAATATGTTTCTTGAATTATTTGACATCAGTAGTGTGTTGAGATTTTCTGTTTTAGTCAAATAGGCATAAATCTCTGAAGGATGACAACAATAGGGATTCAGTTCCTAGATTAGCTCCAGGTTGTTGGGAGGGAGTTAATGCCTCCTATATTTGATGTGAGCGAGTTATGAGGCTGTTAGATTCTCTATGCTATTTAACAGGCAGTCATTCGGATGATTTGCTAAGAAATGCATATGGCAGAGGGCAGTTTTTTTTTTTTTTTAAATAAGTGCAAAGGGCAGTTTTTAAAAAAAAAAAAAAACAGAAGTACACAGGCATAGGCAGTTTTCTTTGTTATGTAAAAACAAAGGCATAGACAATTTTGTTTTAAATTGCTGATTTGATATTGGAGATTATTGTGTTTTTTGATACAAGATGGCCAGAACACAAAGTGCCCGTTTTGAAATTGAAAAGTTTAATGGCAAGAAT
Source organism: Pinus tabuliformis (assembly GCA_031772625.1). NCBI lineage: Eukaryota > Viridiplantae > Streptophyta > Pinopsida > Pinales > Pinaceae > Pinus > Pinus tabuliformis. The sequence goes on along the minus strand of CM062817.1, from coordinate 1,460,417,452 downwards.
AATTTTGAGATCTGGAAGGTGAAGATGCACGATCTGCTGGTTCAACAAGGTGTGGCGAAAGCACTGTTGGGGAAAAACAAAAGGCCTCCTTCCATGACGGAGGATGAATGGGATGAGATGGACGATAGAGCTCTGAGCGCAATCCGGTTATGTCTGGCGGACGATGTTCTGTTCAACATTGTGTCAGAGAAAACCGCCGCAGGCCTATGGTCGAAGCTTGAGAAGCTCTACATGACGAAATCTTTGACAAATCGGATTCTCCTGAAGCGGCAGCTTTACAGTTTGCGGATGAAAGAAGGTACCTCAATTGCTGATCACCTGAATGTTTTTAATACCTTGTTGGTGCAATTAAACAGTCTAGATGTGAAATTTGATTCAGAGGATAAGGCGATAACTTTATTATGTTCATTTCCCGAATCCTGGGATCACTTTTTTACTTCCATAAGTTTTAGTACATCAGAAATTCTTGAGTTTGACGATGTTGTTGGAGCCTTGTTGGCTGAGGAGACGAGGAAGAGGTCGAATGCAGACACCTCTACATCAGAGGTAATGATGGCCAGAGGTCGCTCACGAGAGAGACACTCCGGGGGAAAGCATAGCGACTCTCGTTCAAAATCCAAAGGAAAGAAGCCCAAGGTGAAGTGTTGGCATTGTGGCAAGGCTGGACATCTGAAAAAGGATTGCTGGAAGCGAAAGCAGGCTACTAAAGAAGGCTCTTCGACAGAAAAGAAGGAAGCCAACACCACGGATACAGGTTCAGTATCAGGTTCAGGTATGAGTGATGAAGTATTGTCAGTTAATATGTCAAAACATGATCAACATTGGTTGTTAGATTCCGGGGCATCTAACCACATGTGTATACATAAAGAGTGGTTTTAAACATATAAATCAATTGATGATGGTGTTGTGTACATGGGTAATGATGTAACATGTAATATTGTTGGGATTGGAAGCATACAACTACAAATGTTTGATGGCACAACCAAAATATTAACTGATGTGAGGCATGTACCAGATTTAAGGAAAAATTTGATTTCATTAGGAGCACTTGATTCAAATGGATATAAAACTGTTATTCAAGGTGGAGTTATGAAAATCTATAAAGGTATCTTACTAGTGATGAAAGCTAAGAAAGTAGGAAATCTATTTCAGTTAGAAGGTAGAACTGGGTCAGATCATGTGTCTGTGTCTGAACATGACAGTAGTTCCATTCACTTATGGCATCAAAGATTGGGGCATATGAGTGAAAGAGGATTGAAAATTTTGGCTGACCGAAAGTTACTTCCTAATCTAAGATCTGGAAAATTGGATTTCTGTAAACATTGTCTGTTTGGTAAACAAAGTAAACAAAAGTTTAAAACAGGCAAGCATACTAGTAAAGGCATACTTGATTATATCCATTCTGATGTTTGGGGTCCAGCCCCTACAGCGTCATATGGCGGTTCGTCTTATTTTGTATCATTCATTGATGACTTTTCTCGGAAAGTTTGGGTCTACATGTTGAAACGGAAGTCTGATGTTTTTACAGTTTTCAAGCAGTTTAGAGCATTGGTAGAAAACAACATTGGTAGAACTATAAAATGTTTAAGAACTGACAATGGTGGTGAGTTTCCCTCTAAGGAGTTTGACAGCTATTGCAAGGATGCAGGGATCGAGAGACATAAGACCACGGTTTATACTCCTCAGCAGAATGGAGTTGCTGAACGCATGAACAGGACTCTTCTAGAGAGAGCAAGGTGTATGCTGAGTAACGCCGGGTTGCCGAAGGAGTTGTGGACTGAAGCAGTGGCAACCGCTTGTTATGTGATAAACCGGTCTCCATCAACGGCAATAGACTGCAAGGTTCCGCAAGAGGTATGGACAGGACACCCTTGTGACTATTCTAAACTCAGAGTGTTTGGTTGTGATGCATATGCTCTAGTGCCTAAACATCAGTGAACTAAATTAGATCCAAAGTCTAAAAGGTATATCTTTGTTGGGTATGGTGATGGAACAAAGGGATTTAGATTGTGGGATCCTACTACCCGCAAAATCATCATCAACAGAGATGTAAGGTTTAATGAATCCTCTCTTGTACAGTTAGATGTAGATAGAAGATTGAAACAGGATGATGTATCTGATTTCCAGCATATTCAGTTTGACAGCATTTCTAATGATAGTCATAACGACCATAGTTCAGATTCTAGTCATGAACAAGTTTCAGAATCAGATTATGAACAGGGTTCAGATGGAAGACATGAACAGGTCTCAGATGGCGATCATGAAGAAGTTCCTTCAGTTGATAGACAGCCAGTTGTGGAAGCACCAGAAACATTCTTAAGGAGATCTACAAGGATCAAACGTCATCCGAGAAGGTATGATGATCATGTTACTTCAGTTGCTTTGATCGCTAATGATGATGAACCTTTATGTTATCAGGAAGCTGTAGAAGGTTCAAATAGTGACAAATGGAAAGCAGCCATGAAGGAAGAAATGATGGCCTTAGGTAAGAATGGTACGTGGGATCTGGTTGAACTTCCCAAAGGCAGGAAAACTGTGGGATGCAAGTGGGTGTTCAAGCTGAAACGGGGTGTGAATGATACGGAAGACAGGTACAAAGCTCGGCTGGTTGCAAAAGGGTTTTCTCAGAAAGCTGGCATAGACTTTCATGAGATTTTTTCATCAGTGGTTAAAATTGTTTCAATTAGAATTGTGTTAGCATTAGTGGCTTTGTTTGATTTGGAGTTGCAGCAGTTAGATGTTAAGACTGCATTTCTACATAGTGATTTAGATGAGGAAATATATATGGAACAACCGGAAGGGTTTGTTCAGCATCACAATGCGAAATTTGTCTGCAGGCTCAAGAAGTCATTATATGGCCTGAAGTAGTCGCCTCGGCAGTGGTATAAGAAGTTTGATTCTTTCATGTTGAGTCAGAAATATGTAAGAAGTGAATATGATCATTGTGTTTATTTCAAACAGTTAAATAATGGAATGTTCATTATCTTAGTGTTGTATGTTGATGATATGCTTTTAGCAAGCAAAAGCATTGAAGAAATCAACAGGTTGAAGACTCAGATGGCAAGGACGTTTGATATGAAAGATCTAGGAGCCGCAAGACAGATTTTGGGCATGGAGATTTTCAGAGACAGGAGTAATGGTAAGCTGTGGCTATCACAACAGAAGTATGTTGAGAAAATACTTTTGAGGTTTGGTATGAACAATGTGAAGCCTGTGACGATCCCTTTAGCTTCCCATTTTAAGCTTTCTTCAAGTTTATGTCCTAATACAGATGAAGAAAAGGATTATATGTCTCGAATTCCTTATGCCAATGTAGTAGGATGTTTGATGTATGCGATGGTGTGTACGCGACCAGATATTTCTCATGCAGTTGGGGTTGTCAGCAGGTACATGGCAAATCCGGGTAAAGAACACTAGTCAGCAGTGAAATGGGTGCTTCGGTACTTGAGAGGCACAAGTAGTTATTGTATTTCTTAAAATAAGAGTAGTGAATTTGTTTGCGGATATGTTGATTCCGATTTTGCAGGTGACTTGGATAAGAGAAGATCAACTTCAGGGTACGTCTTTACTCTTGCAGGTGGAGCTATAAGCTGGATGTCAAAGCTACAGAACATTGTTGCTTTGTCTACTACTGAAGCAGAATACATTGCTGCTTCTCATGCTTGCAAAGAGGCGGTTTGGTTGAAAGGTTTGCTTGGTGAGTTTGGTAGGTTACAGGATAACATCAGGTTACTTTGTGACAGTCAAAGTGCAATACATTTGGCTAAGAATCCGGCCTATCATAGTAAGTCAAAGCATATTCCAATCAAATATCAATTTGTAAGACAGGTTATCACTGAAAGGGGAGTTTCTCTTGAAAAGGTGCATACAAAGGAGAATTGTGCAGACATGTTCACGAAACCAGTTTTGTTGGAGAAGCTACGCTGGTGTTTGGCTTCTCTTGGCTTGCAGAAAAGATAAAATAATAATAACAGGGCATCAGGCGAATTGTTGTCAAGGTGGAGATTGTTGAGATTTTCTGTTTTAGTCAAATAGGCATAAATCTCTGAAGGATGACAACAATAGGGATTCAGTTCCTAGATTAGCTCCAGGTTGTTGGGAGGGAGTTAATGCCTCCTATATTTGATGTGAGGGAGTTATGAGGCTGTTAGATTCTCTATGCTATTTAACAGGCAGTCATTCGGATGATTTGCTAAGAGAGTGTGAGGATTTCATCATGTAATCTCCTAAATTGATTAATAAACTCCTGATGCCTATGTTTGGTGGACGTAGCCCAGATTGGTTGGGTGAACCACGTTAAAAGCTGTGTCTCATGTGCTTGTTGATTTATTCTGCTGTGTGTTTAATTATTGTTGCTGTGCACCTGATCCAACATAGTGATGGAATTGCTTGACAAAGTGCCTTTTGATGTTCTGGATTTTTTTTTAAGGATTCGATTAAATTAATTTTAATTTTGATAGACTTATAAAATTATTTGCCACAGTACCTGTAAAATGTTCAAAGAGAATTCCTTTTTCGTGGCCTTCGTAGCATATTTATGTTGAAATATTTGATGAAATCATTCTGCAGGGTATGTTAAGACATTTGTAGCATATTTTTGTGCAAGGATTCAATTCTAGATAAATAATTCTTGTCTCTACCTTCTGTGGCTTTCTCCTGTGCTTTTGCAACGACCGATGCCTCTACTTATGCTGTTGGCTGCCGATAAACTAAACTCCAACTGCCTATGCTCCTAAAAAACTAAGTCCGTAGTTTTTGTGGAGATTAGATTAAATTAATTTAAGTTTTCATATACTTACCAAATTATTTGGCATGGTATTTGTGAAAATGTTTGACGGAGTACTCATTTTTTAGGCATTTGCGGTATATTTGTGTCAATGTGTTGATAAAATTATTCTAAACAATACATTTTACAATGGTCTTTGTCTAGGGATTCAATTCCTTATAAAGAATAGATGCCACTAATATTGAATTTATAGGTTAAGGAGAATGAGATATGATGAACCCTCACCAGAAAAATGAATGAGACATGATGAAATTAATACCTCAATTAGAGGGGAGGGGTTGTCTACCTAATTTTGTATATTTGGAGAATATATCTATATATGAGAATTAATGTTGGGTGGTATAAAGTACAGAAATACTCCCCCAAAATTTGGGAATATCTTCCCAGAAAATTCGATTGCTCCACTTCAAGTACTTCCAAAGATAATATCAGACTAAGGGTTTCGTGAAGCATCCATGTACGTTGAGGAATTTAATGTTTAAGAGACTTGAAAGATTCTCTGATGAGTGCAATTCAGGGCAGTCTTGCAGTTTCACCCTTTACTAATGTTTATGTCAAGGAAATACTTATTTTGTGAAATATCTCTTAGAACACCAACGGTCTGCCGATCCTTTTGGACAACGGTCTATGGTCAAATGCTTTTACTATTAAAGTTATATGATCCTTTTGGACAACAGTGTATGGTCAAATGCTTTTACTTTTAAAGTTATATGATAGCGAAAATAAGAATGGTTAACACTAAGCAAGAATTGAAAGGTTAAAATGAATTTGTGATGATTAAATTAATTCCTCAATCTAGACGAGTTGTTCTTCTTTTATTTGCAGCTTCACTCTGTTTCTTACATTCCGTAGTCAAACAATGGGCTGGCCGGCCGGGTTGTGTAGAATTTCAATAGATATGAACCATATTGCCCTAAAACCACCCATGGCAACAAATACCTGTGAATTTTGTGCAGCCGAAACCATTAATAGCAACAAAACCCACAACCGATTGTTCCCCACAACCGATCCGATTCAGCAATGGTTTCATATTTTTTACCCCGTTGATTTTTCATCTATTTTTTATTCCATTGGTTGATTGGCTTAAAACAGTTTTAAGCCCTTTCTTTTGAAAGAATTGCAACTAATCCTTTCAAAAAAAATCAGTTAATAATTTGAGTGGTTAAAGAAGTGTAGCTAATCATTTCAAAAAAAAAAAAATCAGCTAATCATTTGAGTGGTTAGCTATGCTTTTTGCATTAGCACATTCTCATTTCTCTCTGTTTTGCATATGCCTCATTCTGATTTTCACTAAGAAATATTATCTCGTATATCTATGCTTTATTTATTCTTTTTGCCCATCCTATTTCATTTTTTGAAGTACGCTGCTTAATTTTATCATAGGACCATATTTCTTTTAATTAATAGGTAATTCTCACTTCCAAAAAGAATTAATAATGTGTTAGGAAAGTTCTCATATCGGAGAGACAAGCACAATAAGGATAATTAAAAATCTACCTTATTAATTTGTTGGACAGAAATTTAAGCATTTATTAAGATTATTTTTAATGGTTGAGATTAAAATAAATATAACTAATTAAAAAGCTACCTTATTAACTTGATGGGCAGAAATTTACTTATTTAATAATACAAAAATATTTGAAACTTAAATTTCAGGGTCTTTTCGATGTTCGAAGCATAATATATCATGTGGGGTTTACATGTAGTTTTAGTATCTTACCAGGTTGTTTATTTTGGGGATGTTTCTTTTGGAATATGAGGTTGGTTTCAATTTTATTGCTTCTTTCACCATTGTATTATCAACCAAATATATATTTACACTTCGTACAGAAATTTGGTATTGAAATATAGATTAAATATACAAGTAATAGTTTTAGTATCATACCATGTTGTGCTGTTTATTTTGGGGATATGACGTTGGTTTCAATTTATTGCTTCTTTGACGATTGTATTATTAATGAAATATATATTTACACTTCATAGAGAAATTTGGTATTGAAATATAGATTAAATATACAAGTAATAATTTAATTTTTTTTAGTGTTTAGAGAAATTGATAATTGGGCATTTATTCTCACTTGCATATGATTTCAGAGTTTATTAAAAACATAGTAGATCATAAAATTAGGATATTTGCTAGAAACATAATATATTATGTTGGATTTATGTGTAGCTTCTAGATCAGACAATAAAATCATGTGTTTAATTGTATGAATAAACTCTAGTTTCAACCCTATTGCTTCCTTGACCGATATATTTTTAACGAAACATATATTTACCTCACCAATCAATTTAGTGACGAATTATAAATTAAATATATAAGTAGTAGCTCAATGGCAATTGTATTTATTTTATCCATATAGATTTTGTATTTTGTTTTAATATATTTTAAATATTTTCGCTTAAAACAAGTTAATAAATTATATTATTTACTAAAATGCTAAGACTATATTATATCAAAAACTTGCGACACCACATCAAAAACTTAACCTATTATATAAAATTTATGTCTATCTTTTGCATTCAACACTCATATGATTATCAAAGAAAATAATAAATTTGTTTGTAGAAAAAAATTGTAGAATGTAAAGTAGACTTCACTTCTATTTGGTAGATAATTGTTTCTATTTAATAAAAATTTGTGAGCAAATTATTATGTTAATTGCATTTTATAGTTGAAATTTATGGTTATTTATATTACTAAAAAGTATTTTATTCATATAATTCTACCTTCAACTGCAAAATAATTTTCCATTCTGGCTCATTTACAAAATAATTTTGAGTCGTTGGCAACTATCTTATTTACTCACTACAATACCTAAAAACTCTAATATTTATCAAAAAAATGACTTGTAAAACTAAAATGATAAATCTATAAACAATATCACAACTTTCTAAAAAATAATTCCACTTAATTACACCAATTAAGTAAAAAATAAAACCCACCAATTATTAAAAAAGATAAAATTCAAAGCATCTCCCAGATATAGGGAGGGGAAATCACAAGTCGTATCCAAAAATCATGAGATCAACACTAATCCTAACACAACACAAAACATTTACATCAACAACTAAAACAGACACACAGATGTTCCCAATGAAGCATTTGCAACTATTTGCCAACCTGTGACTATGGAGCATTTGGACCATAAACCATTGAGTGAGCTCTGTTAAAACGAGGTCCCCCACCCGGTACTCTTGTTTATGTTGGTGTGTTTGTTATCATGTAGGTGTAGTTTAGCGGCCCTTCTAAAAGGGAAAAGAAAAAAATAACCATTTAGTTTTTGAGATTTATTTACGTTTTTATTTTTATAATTTAATTTATAGTTTAAAAAAAGATATAACAAAAATTTTAAGGATAATTTATAATTTAGTATGGAGGAGATAGGAGAGATTGAGCATAAACATTTAAATATTAGTTCTTTATAATTTAGTATAGAGGAGATAGGAGGGATTGAGCCTAAACATTTAAATATTAGTTCAATATGAGAAATTGGTGTGGTGTTTTTAAAAGGAAAAATTAGATAAAAAATAATGATAATAATTAAACATAATGTTGGCTCAATTAAAAACATTTTGAAAACATTGATATAAAATTATAAATATTTTTTGCTTAAAAAAACCATAATATGCATATCACATTAAAAGAAATTTAAGTAATGGTGTGAAGGTCACAACTTACTCTGTGGGCCACAATCCAGTCATGTTAAGCGTTGGTGTGGCAGCCCGCCGCTACTCAAACCACTTACAAACTCAAAAAAAAAATTAAGTAATAATGATTCATATTCGCAATCATAAAATACAATTAATAAATATGTAAAAACTTAATTAATTTAATTTTTCCCTAGAAAATAAAATTAAAATTCATATTCATAACTATTATATTTACAACATTCTTATTCAAATTTAATTAATAAGTATATAAAAAATCAATATTTTGCAATAAAAGTTTTTCCTATTAGTCTATATATTTATAATCAACACTCCATAAAACATTAAAACATTAAAAATTTTAAATTTTAAAAAATTATAAAAATATCAAAGAAAAGTTCCCCATATATATAACCAAATATATTATCAATTTTTTATAAAACTAAAAATAAGGATACATATATATAGATCCATCTTAAGTTCAGATCTACTAGCACCCACAACAATCAAATTTCTTTAGGTGCAAATTTCAATCACAAAGAGATTTGCAATTGAGAAATTTGATCCCTCTCTGAGGCGTAGTATATCCATAACTTAAGATGAATTTATATTGATATAAGATAAAAATTAAAGTATCAAATTTTCATCATTTATAATTTAATCTAAAAAAATTAATGATATTATGAAAATATTAAGATAATGAACATTGATTGCATATTTTTGTGATCAAATTTTGAAGAATGGTTATTCAGAAATAAATCTAGGGTATCCATTTTTCTTTTTTAATTGTGGATGCTTTTATTCAATGGCATATCCCCTCATCAGGACATACGTGTCTAAAGAATAATGTCATAGATCTAAGGGTTATATAAAAGTGACGGTGAGAGAGAAGGGTTATATACAAGTAAGGGTGAAAGAGAAGAGAACCAATCGATGGTTGGATAATGGCCGCAGAGAATATAAAAAATCTTAAGAAAATACGCTAGAGAAAAAATGCAAACAAAAGAGCCAAAGGAAAAAAGGAAAAACCCTCAAAATAAAGGTAATTCAATATGGGATAATATAATTCCAAGAAGCACTTTGAAATAATAAAAGTGTTATTTTCATTGAGGGTTTAGGATTTACTATAATAGTGATTGTGTTATGTAATATAAATGGTTAATATGTGAATAATATCAATTCAAAAATAATATAAGGTAACCTTAACCGATAAAATAAATTTATGGATAAATTAATTAATTAATAGTAATTTTTTTAGAATATAGAGAGAATTCCATAAGAAAAATAGAGATATAATGGAGATGAAATAGAGATGAATAAAGTAGTGTAGTAAGCAAAGGAGATAAGTAAAGAAAGATACAAATGCACGGGAGAATTAATAAAAAAGTGATGCCTTACTTAAGGAAATACTAAGATAAAGATATAAAAATCAACTAGATAAAGGACCAATGACAAGGGTAAAAGGGAAGGTGGGGCGAACAATGGAAGAGAAACAAGGGAAAGGAAAGGGGGGCATGGCGGGAGGCAAGGGAGGACAAAGGGAGGAAAATTAAGCGGAATATCATATAGCTTGGGTAGTCTAATTGGGAGAGTGAATTTGTGTAGAATTCGAGGAAAATTAAGCGGAATATCATATAGTATGGGTAGTGTAATAAGGAGAGCGAATTTGTGTAGAATTCAAGTCCAGTATACCTATTGAGATTGTTTCGATGCTTTATAATTTCCAAGCCCTCTCTAAATATTCTCTTAAATTAATAGTTTTCATTTTTGATGATGTGAATGTCTTCTAAACAAATATGACATGTGGAATGTTTGGAGTACTGTGCAAGTGTTGAAGTGTGTATAAGTTCATTTCAAAAACAATGAAATTTCATCTTATATTTAATATAAATATCATTTACAAAATAATTTATCTTTTTCCATGTATTTTTAATATTAATATAAAAAAGAATATCCTTTAATAGAATTAAATTTCTTTATGTAATTTAAACATTAATATGAATTCTTGTGGTTATCTTGGCTTTGTAACTCGCTCTACGTGAATGCACATCTATGGTTTATGCTTGAATCCTCCACAGTTTTAACTTATTCACCCTTGGCCATCTAATACAGCCCTGAAAAATCCCCATTTTGATTCGCGATCAATGACCACCCGGGGAGGAGGGGTCCCTGACACCTCCAACCCCTCTTCTAACCAACCCCGTCATTCGTCCTCGATCCCTCTCAAGCCCAAATCAAGTGACACCATGGATATCGACAGGCCTGACACCTCCCTCCCAGAATTTTCGGGAGCACAAAATCACTTTTCCCCAAACACCTACATTCCCAAATCCCTGGAGATCCCCACGCTAAGTATCTACAAATTCATCGGCATCTAGCTGACTAATAAATCCCTTCTGCAGTGAATTGGGCTCAGGCGGAAACTGAAATCCCACTACAATGTTTAGCTCAGCTATAAAGGGTTATTCATTGTGATATTTTATTGGTTTTAATATCTCTGTGTCGTAATGGAAGGAGGCCCTTACTTCTTCAACTTCATTAGCCTCTACATGCGTTAATGTATAGAAATTTCTACCCTGACAAGTGTGAATTCTCATGGTAACCAATTTAGATATGTTGTACTCTCTCCCACAAGAGTACTAGGACCGTGAATCCCTAGTTGAAATTGGCAACAAGATAGGAAAATGCGTTCATTTCTTGGAGCAAACCAAGCAAGGAACGCACGCCTCCTATGCTAAGATCTATCTCTATATGAGCATATCAGACACTCTTCCATAAGTCATAGGCCTAGAATCTGAGGACATTGATTGGATCCAAATGCTTGACTATGAACATGCCCCCTTCATGTGTCGCAACTGCAATGAACATTTTCATTGCCAACTCACTTCCCCCAAGTGATCTGAGAAGGGCGAACCAACCAAGGACGACGATGCATTGACAAAATCCCCTCCAAATGGCAGTATACCAAGAATCCAATGGATCCAAGGCACCCAAAAAGCATGCCACTCACAACAGCTTTGAAGCGCCTACATCTCTTCAGAAAAGTCTAAAAGAGCAAGCCTCAATCTCTACTCCAAGAACCCAAGAAACCCATGTCCTAGCCATGGATAGGCTGGGAAAGTCAATCCTTGGCAAGTTCCAACATCATCCACCACAGTAGCTCCTCGTACCCCAGCCATGCAAGGTGCGAAGACCCCCTCAGCACACACTGAGGATGTTGATATGATAGAAGACGAAGATCTCATAGGCTTGGAGGGATTGTATATACTAGCCATGGAAGATGCATGAGGGAGGAACAACCTCAAGGATATCCCCCAAAGGGGCAGCTATAGGAATGACAAGAGGGTTGAGTATGAATACCTCATGTATAGTGATCCTTTGATCAATTAAGGGATAGTTAGGAGCTAGATATGATGAATCGTTAGGCCAGAGATTTGGTTTAGAGAATCATTGATAAGAGGGCAGATGTTGAAGTCCCAAAGAGCATTCCATCTTGGTGGAGCAAGAGGGTTGGTAGAGGGCATATCATTGAGCCTATGTTCAATCATTCTAGAGGAAGATAGAAGATTGATAGTGGCAGTATTGATTGTAGGAGATGTAAGCATTCTGAATTTTCACAAGTTGTGGTGATCAGCAAAAGAGGACGAAAAGTACTTCCGCAATGTGTCGAAGCTACGCGGATTTAAACAGTTGTAGAAGCGCTACATTAGCGAGTAGGTCAAGTGTATCTTGTTCAAGGAAATATTGGTGATCATAGTTATTGACACCAAGCCCTAGTCATTTGAGTATCATAGATGTATGTAAGGGTCGTGATGCCTAGTATGGGGTCTGTACGTTTTTTGTATTAAGATTTCTGATATAGCAAGTTGTGGGTTAAAAATTGTCTTTTGTACCAGCTAATTGACTGGTGTATGTTCTTTGTAGTGAAAATTTCTTATCTTGCGGCATTTGAATGTGTTTTTTATCGTGATCTTAGACTCAAACCTAATTCTTAGTGTCGTAGAAAAATCAACACTATGGTCCCTAGATTTCGTTGTAAAAGATTGGAATTATGGCATACAAATTGGAGTTGCATCCATCTTCATGTATAGAACTACTCTTCCATATTTTTATCTTAAATAAGGTAATCAATGACAATATCCCAATTCATATTACTTTCGTAGATATTAATGAAGAAGAGAAAATCATATTAGAAGCAAAAACAATCTTTGAATAAAGGATGAAGAAACTATGAAATCGAATAATTATTGAATTCCTCATCAAGTGGAAGAACCTATTGGTAGATGAGGTGGCATGGTAATATGAGTTCTTCATGCATAAGCATACACAGTTAATCAAGTTATGAAGGCAACACTTTTTTGAAGAGGAGATCATCTTAAGCCATAGATATTGAATTATTATATTTGTATTATTATATTAATATTGTCCTTATTGGTTTCTAGACCCTTTTATTTTAATTGTACCCATTGTCACCTACATATACCAAGGATACCTAGTTTTAGAGAGCATATCAACTTGTATATTGGTTATAATGCGAAAGGAGGTTTCCCTTTTAAATAGTGTTCACAATCATTCTCCCCTTTCACTCTCAACTAATTAAGTTACTTATTTTTCTCTTTTTCTGCTACTTGGATGTTTCGATGCATAACATTGATTCATCAAACTTGTAAATATTTCTAGAGCATTCGTCATCCCAAAAGGTACCACCACAAATTCATAGTATCCAAACCAAGTTTTAAACGCTTCCTTTGCAATATATTCTTCCTTATTTTTCAATTTAGACATCAAAGACCATTATATATCAGTTTTAGAAAATACCATGACTTCTTTCATTCAATCAAAATATCATCAATTTGAGGTAAGGTGTATTCATTTTTAATTGTGTTTGTATTTACCTACTTGTATTCAATGAAATGCCTCTAAGACACATATTTATTTCATATAAAAATCGCGAGTTTTCTCCAACTTTATATACTAGGTTAAATCAACCATTCAATATATTTTGAAGTTGCATGTGTAAATCCTACAATTCTAGAATAATCATGCAATATAGAGGCTTGGAAATAGCTTATATTCGTGGCTTAAGTTCAACGGTAAATTATATCTCACATTTTAATGGTAGTCTAACTAACTCTTCTAGAAATGCATCAAGAAACTCTAATAATATATGATGATGTTATATATCTTTTGAATATTTATTCTAGTTCATAGCCACTACTGCATGCATAAAACAACCTTGTGTAAGACTCTTTTTTAGTTGTAAGGCTGAAAAGAATCTTAGAGTTTCTTCTCTCTTGGTTCCTACCAAGATTCTCCTTTTCTGTAAACCATGTACAAATTAAAGTAACTTACCTTTCATTTCTAGAATTATTTCATGAGCTCCCAGCCAATCTATAAGAATTATAAGATATGATCCCAGGGCACTAATGTAACAACCCAAGTGAAAATTCCATGTAAATAAAGTTAATAAAGGCATAATAATAACCGATTATTTCGGGTTGAATGTTGGGCAAAAATATCGTAATGAGTTTGTTCATTTGGTTTATTATGCTAAGGAAATTGGCAAAGGATTCGGAAAGGGAAAATGGCATTTTTGGCAATTTATTTATGAAAATAATGGAAATTAGGATAAAATGAAGGTGAAAGGTCATAGGTTTCATGTGAGGATGAAAATTAATAAAAATAATGGAAAAATGAAGAATATAGAGTCCACATTAATAAAAGGCTTATGAGGATCAGTTGGTACCTTTTTGTCAGTTCAGTGTTGGAGCTATCTCTCTATTCTCTCTCTCTCACACTCTCGGACACTTACAGTTTTATTGGAGCACTTCAACGTTGGATCAAGAAAGGAAAAGAGGAAGCAAATATCAAGCAATGAAAAGTAGGATCAGGCAGCTAGAATGGGTTTACTTGCAAGGATTAATTTGCACGTGTGATTTCCTTGCTAGATTTCGCATGCACGGTTATCTATGTGTGTTCTAGGTTATATTTTTTTCATTGCCATGGATTTTTCCAAGTGTGGCAGTGCTCTTCAGCCTTTCCTTTCCATTTCGGGTTAGCATTGAGGTGATGGGTTCTCATGTTTTGGTGGAGCTAGGTTGTTGGATGGGCTCGAAGCTGAGTGAGGCAGATCTCTGAAAGGAAAAACACATGGCAGAGTGATCCCTAATCTGGACTATGGATTGCGGTAAATCCACTGGCTTAGTAACCCCTGAACCGGACTGTGGGTTATCGTAAATCTAAGTATCATGTGCCTCGTTGGGCCTAGGAATCCTCGACTGGTGAATGGCGGGATATACAATAAACTCTAGAGGTGGGGTCCCTCGATCAGGCCTAGGAATCCTTTTATGTGAATGGTGAGATATGTGGTAAAGCCTAGAGGGTGTTGTGTCGATCATGGACTAGTGACCCTTGAATCATATTATCGGTTGTCGTAAAGCCTAGGGACTAGGAGGTGGTAAAATTCCTCATGATATAGGTGGAGAAATCTGGTGGCATCCATGCTCATCCGTTTCTTCTTTCGGTTATGAGTCCGCATTCATGTTTGGAATATGGCACGAGAGTGGTTGACTGAAGAGATAATCAACTCATTGAATCTATGGTCAGGTGGAACGGGGTAGTCGCATACTGGGTTGGTTTTTGCATTCACCAATAAGAGTTCCTTTCCTTGGTACTTTAGGTGTAAACGTACTGGTTCATTTCTGGAATATATGGCTATTGTATGCTCATTATTTATATTGTTTATATGCTAGTTATGAATATGTTTTATGACAGTGACAATGTAAGGTTGTCGTCGCGTTTTGATTTGTAAATGAATGGATAATGAATATATGACCTAATAGATATGTGATAAAGCACCAATGCTTCCAGATATTGAATTATTATATTTGTATTATTATATTAATATTGTCCTTATTGGTTGCTAGACCCTTTTATTGTAATTGTACCCATTGTCACCTATATATACCAAGGATACCTAGATTTAGAGGCCATATCAACTTGTACACAGGTTATATTGCGAAAGGAGGTTTCCCTTTTAAAGAGGGTTCACAATCATTATTCTCTTTCATTCTCAACTCATCGAGCTACTTATTTTTCTCCTTTTTTGCTATTAGGGTGTTTCGATGCATAACATTGATTCATTAAACTTGTAAATATTTCTACACCATTGGTCAGCCCAAAAGGGACCACCACAAATTCATAGTAGCCAACCAACCTTTAAATGTTTCCTTTGCAATATCTTCTTCCTTATTTTCCAATCTAGATATCAAAGACCATTATATATCAATTTTGGAAAACACTGTGACTTATTTCATTCAATCAAAATATCATGAATTTTACGTAGGGCGTATTGATTTTTAATTGTGCTTGTATTTACCTACTTGTGGTCAATGTAATGCCTCCGAGACACATATTTCATTCATAAAAAAATCACCAGTTCTCCCCAAGTTTATATACTAGGTTAAGTCAACCTTTCAATATATTTTGAAGTCGCATGTGTAAATCCTACAATTCTATTATAATCATAAAATATAGAGGCTTGGAAATAGGCTATATTCGTGCTTTAAGTTCAATAGTAAATTATAACTCACATTTTAATGGTAGTCTAGGAAACTCTTCTAGAAATGCATCAAGAAATTCTAACAATATTTGAAGATGTTATATATCTTTTGAATATTTTTCTAGTTCATAGCAACTACCAAATACATAAAACACCCTTGTCTAAGACCCATTTTCAGTTGTGAGGCTAAAAAGAATCTTAGAGTTGCTTATCTCTTGGTTCCTACCAAGATTCTCCTTTTCCCTAAATCATCTACAAATTAAAGTAACTTACCTTTCATATCTAGAATTATTTCATGAGCTCCCAACCAATCCGTACCACGAAATATAACATAGGATCCCAAGGTGGTAATATATGATAGTATCTACGTACTACATGCTCTCAAATTAAGCTTGTAAAATTATAACAAGTGTTCTACCTCTTTTTAATAATTAAATTCATCTCAAACAATTTATAATGAATTTTATTGCATTCCATTAAACCACATCTAAATAATGAATTTGGAGAAATAAAAGTTTTATTGTCTTTTGGATCAATTAATAAAGAAAATTTAATTCCATTTATTTTACCTACAATCTACAAGATTGTATATTGATGTTCTACTTGATAATTATTCACCATAACATGAATCCTATGTGTCTTATGTTAGGTTAATATTGACTCACAAAGTAGTTAAGATAACCCTGTTTTGGTCACTGATGGATTTACCATTGGTGCTTTATGAGCCCATGCCATGGGTGACCCATGGTATTTAATGTAATGAATCCTATTTAAAGGCTTGAAGAACTCCATAAAATGCCTCAAGTGGCCTAGTATTTCGTCAACTCAATCGATAAGGTCGATGTGTGTGTGTGTGTGTTTAGTTCTAATTTTCCCACTAAAGGGTTTCTAGGGTAAATATCGACTCTTTTCTACATGTGTACCATGAGTTTATTTCATTTCTCTAGTTACACTCCATTTTTAACATGTGGTATCATAGCACAATTAGAGAAATAATATAAACACAAATGATTATACACATGGAAAACATGTACATAAGAGTCAATATTTACCTTGGACACACTTTACTAGGAAAGCCAACACTCGAGATATATATCTTTGTTACCATAATCCAAGCCAGCCAAGCTCCAAGCCACTCTGGGTATTTTACAATGGATTCCTTCAAGCCTTAAAATAAGCTTAATCACATCAAATATCATGGGAAAATACCATGTGTTTCCCAATACCATGATCCTATAAACCACCAAAAATAATCATGTTAATGATCAAATCAAATATATTGCATATGCTAAGAATAAGTTGTGGACCTATGGAATACTAATGTAAGTCTATTGAGTGATCAATTATATAATAGTGTTGAGGGATGCTAGAAGGTATCCTTAGTTGGATCATTGATGAGATCAAGCGAAAATACCAAAAACTCTTGTGTATGAGTTTGATATGGTTTGCATATCAATGATGCATAGCAGTTGGAGGAACTAGAGAACATTATGGGGGTAATATGAGACGAAATAGGGACACTTTATGTGAGGTGATTTCAATGTGTAGGGAATTTAGCCAAGTGGATGAATGCAAATTTGCGTCAGCGTGGTTTAGCTCATCATGACTATGTAGAAGATTAGTTATGCCCCTTGAGGTCAACAATTATTGTAGTTTCCTCAGAGTTATTAATTTGATAAGATCTAAGGTCTTAAACCACCCATAGGTGCAGGCATGAAAATATCATCACTACAAGAGGTGGAATGCTTTAGTAGCATCCATGAACGAAGTTATGTTAAACCTTGAGAATAACTCTCCAATTTAATAGGAGCTCCCAAGAACCTTTGATTTCATAGTAGCATTAGTGGCTTTAATGGATTCCACTCAACCATTAAAGAAAGAACAAGAAATGAGAGTTATGGGAAAGGATAATTTACATTGACACACTAGGGGAGAACTCACTATCAAAGAAATTACACCTGCAAGTCTCCTAAATCAAACAATCATATATTTTAGCACCAAGATGGAAAAAATTCATTAGGAATGATCGGTTACAAATTAATGGAGTCGGAGCTATTATAGTTAGACAAAGGAATGTTTAGATATCACACACTAGAACTTATTTGAGGATGGCATCAATGATTCAAACCATACAATTCAAGTTTTTCATTGTGATTATAACAAACATCCTTTCCTCCTACTACAGAAATCATCCCTTAGTGTTAAACCTAATGAACCGATTTCTTACATGAAGTGATGGTTCATGGGTATGTGAACCATGGTAAATGAAACCTAGAAAAACATCACAAGGATTGACATGGAACATAGTAGAAGCACATGGATGTAGATTCAAATATAAAGAAATAATCGAATAAGGAGTGTTTGCTTTAGCTTGTTGTATTTGGAGCAGAGAGGGATGTTGGTAAATAATATGGTAGATGTTTCTTGCAGCTCGTGGGTTCTCTCATAAAGAGGGAGTAGACTATGAGGAGACTTTTTCTCGTGTAGCCAAATATTCCTTTATTGAAGAATTTCTTTCAATAGATTTTGAGACAAGGTGGACCATCCACTAGATGGATGTGAAGATCACCTTCATCAGTGTCATCATTGAGGAAGAAGTCTATATCGAGAAACCATATGGGTTTGAAGTCCATGATAGAGAGACTTATGTATGTAGCTTTAATAAATCGCTATATGGACTCAAACAGGTACCCAAGGCATGGTATTCCAGGAGCGATAGCAATATGAAAAACATAGGCTTCACCAAGAGTGAGGTGGATCCCAACCTATACTTCTTGTTGATTGGGTCTAAGCCCCACATTTTAGTGTTGTATGTGGATGATCTAATTCGAATAGGTGTAGAGAGATTGATTGCATGTTGTATTTCAGATATAGCATTAGAATTTGAGATGAGGGATATCAGGTCGATGCATCACTTTCTGGGAATTTGCAGCAAACAGGCGAGATCCTCCTTAGGCAGGGGAAGTACAAACTAAAGAATCGTCTCCAGTGTTAAATTTGCACCCATCTTTGCTCCTATTTCCTTCACACTGGTAGCTTAAAAATAGAGTTCATCTCTTGTGTCTTCAGCCAAAAATCCCTCGTTTCATAGATTTTTGGTGCTTCGTGTGTTCTCTGCATAGTAAGCATATGAGCCTATCGTTTTGTGTCTATTTTGCACACTTTGATCGTTCTCCCTCTCCACGAAACTACCAAAAGACTCTCTCCCTTTGCACCTCTGACATTTTTGGTTCACAAACTCCTTTCTTTCTTTGCCACATTCCACAAGAAAATGGGACAGTATGGGAGATCATCCTCCACTCAGGCTGCCCAGTCTAACTTCAATGTTGTCAGCACAAGGCATTTTATGGTTAGGTGGGTAGTCATGACAATTAATAGATGTTGGTATGGGCCTACCCATGGCATGCCATAGGAGAACAAACCGGCACGCAAGAGGCCCTCAATAGGCACGCAACAGTGTATGACATGCCTTCCCTCTAAGAGCTTTGGATATGTATGCACCTCCCTTCAGTCGGTCATCACTTTATTTCCACATAGATTTCGTACACATCCATAGTTCACATAGTCATGCTAAAATACACGGGTTGTCATGAAAAAGTGTTTATAAGTAGGACTTCGGCGTAAATCACATAAAGAGAGACATTTGTCGACGTGTTTCGAAACAACCAGTGTGGCTCATCGTCAGGACAAGTTGAAGAAACAGATCCAGCCTTTGCATGCTAAATAGTCTGAGCAGAGCCTCCAATGGCTATCTTGATCAATGGCTAATTTTGACTAAGGGATAGTAGTTAAAAA